>SWBJ01000027.1:0-222854 GCA_024195555.1 Aureobasidium sp. EXF-12298 | reverse complement strand
CGATGATTGTGATTGGCTGGAAACCTTGTTTACTATGGACAGCTCATACCCCTTGCGGGGTAAATAGCTTGAGAAAATCAAATCAAATCAAATCAAATCCGAGGCGAGCCAAGCGCGAATGTTGCGTTATCTACAAGCAAGAGAGCGCGACCGTTTGAATATCAAGGCTCGAGGACATCGCTCGTAATCATAGTGTGAAAGTGATAATGTCGCGTCAACAGCAAGTGCTATGGGCGGAGGACGGGTCGTTGCCACTGCTCGCAGAGTGGTCCGTGCGCGCTTCGACACCCCGGCCCGAAGGCCGCTTCCGACGACGACAACTCATTGACAACATACCATGAAGTCTGAACGATTTTGACATAAGATAATCTCATGATAGACATATATAATCTTGCGAGCTCATGAAGACATGCATAGTAGAAACACAATCATTGCAAGTTCATAAAGGCATACATAATAGACCAAACTATCAAAGAACGACCTCAAGTTCCGACTCACAGACGAGCCAACCCAGCAATCTCTCTAGGAGCATGATAGTTGGGTACCTTCATGTCGAGAGCGCTTCCAGAGTAGCCCAGGTCTTCAGCAACGAGCATGGCGGCCTTCTCACCGATGAGCAAAGCGGTACTGTAAGTGTTGCATCCAACGTTGTCAGGACAGATGCTCAGATCAGCAACCTTCAAGCCCTTGACGCCATGAACGTTGAGGCGTTCGTCGAGAACACCGTGCTTGACGATGGAGTTGCCCCTCTTTGGGTGCCATGGAGCAGGTGCCGAGCGAGTGCCAGGTGGTTTCGACGTGACGTTTGGTCCATTCAATCACATGATTGATATCCTCATTTGTGTACTTCAAGTCCTCACGGATCTCTTGCTTGTTACTGCTAAGGAAAGAGGTTGATGGTGCAGTGCCTGCCTCGATAGGCATGGTCCAGCTGCCATGCTGAATTCCCGCTGACAAGTGCAGGTCCCCAGCATACGCCTTGGTAGTAGCCAGGTCCATATCGAGAGCGCGTGCTGGACTATCATAAGCGTAGAAAGGATGCATCGACATCACTTCGCCAGCGAAGCTCTGCATTCTTCGAGCTGTTTCGCGTGATTTGATGTATCCCCAAACCATAGGAGCCATATCTCGCTTATCGTTCATGAAGCCTGCATCAAAATCGGGCGCGTCATAGGCAGAAGGCGAGGTGATGTGGGTGAAGCCTCGGCTGAAGGGATACTCGAGGAAATGGAACATGCTGAAGAACTTTCCTGGCGGTAGGTTCATGTGATCGCCGAAGAATCCTGACAAAACAATTAGCAGAGTTCGATGGGAGAATAGGTGTGGTACGTATGCAACGAGTCAGCTCGCAAGTTGGGCTGAAAATCCATGGAATGGCGTCCAAAACGCCGCCCCATCGACCTCAACCACCACACAAGACTGGCTCGCTGGATCTATACCTTTATTTTACGCACCTGCGATCACGCTATAATGCATAACGGGCTTATCTTCTGCGTTTTTGAAGTAACTGTCCCATCCAGAGCGGAACTCAGGGCTAGAAAATGGTCAGTATAGGTAGAGATGTTTCCCGGAACACTTACCAGGGCCAACTATCCATCTGCACGAGCTCTTCTTCAGTGGGACGAATCTTCACACCGGCTTCGATGCCATTGGTTGCCAATGGACCTGTGCCGTTGATGTTCCACTGGTCGAAGACTTGTTTCTGGATCGTGGGGTCGCCACGAAGGAAATCGTCGAAAGACTCGGTATCTGGCTTCGCTCTGTAGACACTGAAGGTCACTTGAAGTGAAGATAAGTCAGCAGAGATTCGTGGAAGAAAAGATAGAGTACTTGTCCAACGAGCCAGCTCGCTCGGCTGCATGATTGGCTCGCTGGGTTGTACTCTTGCTGTACTAACAGTAATGGTCCTGGAAGTTCAAACCAACTCCAGGGAGGTCAATAAGAGGCTTGACGCCTGCAGCACGAAGTTTCTCGGGGTCACCTGTACAGAGGTAAGTTTAGAGGTTGAAGCCTGGAAGTTGAAGCCTAGGAACGTACCAATGCCAGAACGCTGCAGAATCAACGGAGAACTCAATGTGCCTCCACTGACGACCTAATTTAATGATAATATTAGTCGTTGTCTTACATATAACGTGAACAGTAGAGTTGAGACTTTGACAAGAAGGCGACGCTTGGTGAGACTTCAGGGAGGATTTCGGCAAGTCACTTACAATCTGCTTTCTTGCTCTGTAGACCTTGGCTTGATCCTGTCCAGGAGTCAACGGTTTGGTCGGAACCGTCTTAACACCCACGGCACGGCCACCCTCCATGATAATCTTCTCAACCTTGGTGTTGCAAACCAAGTGCAAGTTGGAGTGATGAGCACGAGTACTGTGGATATAAGCATGAGCAGAGTCCGAACGACGTCCAGTGTCACGGTTGATCCATTTCTCCCAGTGGCAAGCTCCATGACCAGTCTTTAGGTCTTGAAGGTCATCGGTGACTGGGATGCCTTGAGACTCGACAGCACGAAGGAAGTCTTGCATAACGGGGTATGTGTAGTTGCCGAACGACACTGCTGGAAGTTAGTTCGTGCTCATTGAATGATAGAAACATATAAAAACGTGATAAAAACATGATAAAAACGTGACAAAACGCGATAAAAACATATCAAACACAGACATACCTTTGATAGGTCCTTCGAAACCATGGATATCACGATTGTTGCAAGCTCTCTGGTAAGTCTCATGCTTTCTCATCAAAGGAATCAACTCCTTGGTAGTCCAGCCCTTAGCTTGAAAATCATCGTAATCAGAAGCTGAAGCACGGGTATACATCTGCCCAGAAAGTTAGCATTGTCAAGACCCTCTCCTGACTCTCAACTCACCATGAAATTGATAGAAGAACCTCCACCAAGGATATGAGCACAAGGCACAACAGCACGACGACCACCCAGCCACTCAGAGGGTCTGGAGTAGTAGAATGAAGCTGTCTTTGAGTCCAACTTCATGTTGCGTGGGTAGATACCTGGACGGTACACCCATGGGTTGTTGAGGTTGGATTCTCCAGCTTCAATAAGCATGACCTGAAGATTATGGTCCAGATTGGCCAGACGGCCAGCAACAACACATCTGTTTCCCATCAGTCCTACCTCTCAGACACCAGAGAGGGTAACAACAAACCCGCATGATCCACCACCGGTAACGATAATATCAACTTCGTCTGGAATAGTCATTTTGTCTGATTTTGCTTGTTCAAGAAACAGAACCAAAGTCTGATGCCCCTCAAAACAGCATTCAGCAGCTTGATTATATACCTAAACAGTCCCACATCCCACAACATCTACGCGTCCCAGACACAGCCCCGCTTGCTCCTCATAGGCACTCGGGTGTATGGGATTGGCAATCAATGGCTGCAATGAGGGGAAATCCCAAATCACCCACGTATCAGGTACGGAGCCCACATGAGAACGGCGGCTAGATTGTGATCAAGGCGGGTGTGGGATTGAGGGATTGTGTACAGTATCCTTGTCTGGGATCGTCCTGTTATGCAGCTAGCGAGCTCTTGAGGCGCCTGGATGAAGACGGGTAGAGAGGAAGACATGTAGTCAGCATACTGTAGCTTTTCTGTGTTGTACTGTGTCAAGGCTCGCGGACCTCACTTGTTTGACTACGATTATAGTAAAGCACTCGGTCTCGTGCTCAATTAGGGATTCGATCTTCGTAGGCTAGCGTTGCCGATACAATGGACGCGTGCACCGTTCATTCTTGTGAGACAAAGATAGCTAGATCAGTAGTGCCAGTAACTCCAGCTTGTCTCTAAAACATGCTTGTAGCTGCAGTAGCCCCTCATGAACCATGCGACAGGGGACGTAGAGTTCCCCGCGCGATATGTTGCATCAGATCGGTATATGGTCAGGATTGGTCGGACAGATCTACAGAGCTCTAAGACTCAGCCTCTAAGTAAGTACCGGAGGTTCGTAAGCTGCCCGCCTGTGTTCACTTGTTCAGAAGTATCTGGTGATATCTCTCAAGGTGCAAGTGGTTCAAGCTCCAGCAAACAGATTACCCCTTCGAACTCTTGATCAGAGGAATTTTGATCGCTCACAGCAGACACTATTCGAGGTCCATGAGTCCTGACTAGTGTAGCGGGGCAATAGTGGGGAGGCCTGAGGAAGGAACGTTCTTGGATTGCAAGTACGTACCGTTCCTGCCAAATGTTGCGGGGGAGTGTGGGGTTGATGCAGGGAAGGAACAGGGCAACGACCAATGATTATCCAGACTGACTCTCAATGCGAACCTCACCTGATACCCGAATATACCAACTTCGGAATGTGATTTTGCCGTCTTTGCCAGCATGTAGAGCGCGTGGCGCCAAGGTATCAAGGCCAGACCAGAAGTGGTTACACCCCCTCTGTTTGCGGCAGTGATCAGTAACAAGAGCCGAACGATTCAGAAGGGGAGCTGTCAGTCACAAGATGGAAATCTGGGTATCCTGTTCAAAGCAACAAGGGTATGAATCTGTGTTTTTTTCAATTTGATCCAGACAAAAGTGATAAGAAAACGACAGAAGAGAAAAATGAAAAACAGCCAGCCTCTGGGGGTATCTAGTAGTGTTGCGCTGGAGGCATTAGGTGACTTTGAAGCAATGAGAATCAGACAAAGGAAAGAAGAAAAGAAAGCGGCATCCGGCACCTTACCGCAGCACCGCCAAAAAGCCTCACAATTCAGAAACAGGTTCCGTATTACGCAGATCACTCAGACTCTGCCCATTCCTTCGAGATCTCCTCTCGCACTCCGCGGCACCATTTGAATACAGTTTCGTCGAATTGTTTCCACGCATCTGCATCCTTGCCGTGTACGACGTGGAGCACGTTGAAAGATAGATGTGTCTCCCATCGCAGCTCTGCAGATTTTGACCAGAATCGCAGATTTTCAGCACATCGATATGGCTTAGCTACATCTGTGAAGAACGTCTTGATCTCGCCGAAAGGACGCTCGGAACGACGAACCATCTCGTTGTGAAGTTGTACCAAACGCAAACCGCTCTGGAGAGCTTTCAGGAATGGAGAGGGTTCGTCCGGGGTAGAATCGGTCCACTGTGGAAGAGGCTCTGAGCTGGTGTCGAAAGAGGACATGAATAGCCATTCTCTTTCGCGCTCCCGTCCAGTCCAGTCTCCATGACGCCATGCGCATTTAGCTCGAGAGTCCTGCTCTTCTTGTTCGCGAGATTGCTCTTTTGACATCAAATCGCTGATGGTATCGATCCAAGATTTTATCCCGGCTCTTTCCTCCTCTTTGATGCCTCCACGGAATTCCCTGGCGGCTGCGCGTTTTAGCACATCAAGAACTTCGTACAAGTCTCCGCGGATTTTGCGCTCTGACTGAATCTTATAGAGCTGTTGAGGGCGTGGATGTGATGTGTAATAGGTCTTTGCGGCACGGATAGCCAGGGTTATGATATCGAGGAGGTGGAGACCCATAATCTCGTGCCAGCCTTGAGCAGCTGGAGGCTCATCGGAGTCTATGGGTGCGCGTACTGATTCGGTAATGGCTTCTCGAGTAGCATCGTCGTATGAAACATCTTCCGCCGACTCTTGCAGTACTTTCCGAGCATCGTCCAGGGCTTCGCGAAGCTGTCGACGAAGGACAGGGAGCTCTGGTGGAGGTGGCACGTTTGGCTCCTTGTAGGCATATGTCGAGACGGTCGGTGGTAGCATGATAGGCTCTGACCATTCTTCGTTGCCGTCTCTCGGGCTCTCGACCAAGCCGTCTTCTGATGTGGTGTATATGGCGATGTTGGTGTCTAGTTGTTGTACGCCCTTCTTCGGTTTCGCGAACTGACCACCTTTGCCATCGAGAAGGCCAGTACGAGCAAAGTAGTATTGCATGTGGGCGATACTTCCTAAACTCATGACACTGTCGCGATTGCGAGCAGAGTCCGAGAAGGCGGTACCTTGTGGTCGCATATAACCATTCTTGCGACGGCCTGAATCGGAACGAGCTGAAGACGAGGATGTGGATCTGCTAGATATTGTTGACGGTGTGGACACTGAGCGGTCGGAACGAGTATCCAGCGAAGGGCATCCGGCGGGGTAGAGGGCTAGCGAAGGAGACACATCTGGTGCAGGCGACGACGGACGCAAAAGGGGAGATGTCGAAGACGCGTCCATATTTCGAGCGACTCTGTGTTGGTGTAGATGTCGATGGTGTTTGCAGGAACGCGTATCTGGGACAGACAGGTGTGTAACAGTCCAGATCCGGATCAAGGCCCTTTTTCCAGAATGCCGTCGTCGGTCACGGCCACCAGGGCAATACTAATCTCCGCAAGTCGATGCAGCCGCGTTGCTTGAGCGATGGCGCAAACTACCCTACAATTTCGTCTCCTGTTGGACCTATTCCACACTTGCTGTCAACGTGTAACAGTCTGGCTCTCACGATTGACAAGCTCGCTTGTCCGTGAACGATTGAACATCTGGGTTGCCATGGTTTTTATGCTGCTTTGTCGTTCTATGAATGCGAGACCGTTTCCCAAAAACCCCTATACAAGACATATCAAAGAAGCAGATCGCGTCACTCTAACGGCCGAACGTGTTCTCCCCAAAACCACGAACTGACCATTTACCATCTTTATAACCTATGGTATGTTCTTGAGAATACCTGTAAACGATTCGTCTTTGTTCAAGGCCAACAATCACTTCGCTTTAACAAGGACGCGTTCCTAAATTGATCTACTAGCTCGAAGTTACGTGTTTCATCAAGTTTCATCTACGCAATTCATCAAGGCCTGCGCGATTGACAGCATCCCTCAACACACTTCATTTTTGCATGGACTGCACGAGATTCAAAAGTCTGCATTCCGTTCGTCTATGTTATTACGTGTCTTGGTCTGCTGTCGCGTAGAAAGTGCTTGAAGACTAATGATCATTTTCTACCCCTGCGTCTGTCTCCCCCTTTCCGTGCCTCTGCTTGGCGTGTCTGTGATCGCCATTCTGACAGTTGCTTTTGCTGGACTTTCGTTCCACGCTACAATGTCGCGTGGTCATTGACGTCGATGGTGTTTCGAGTATTGACAGGAAAAGAATGTCGGCAACGTGTTCTTGCCAGCGTGCCTTGTGACATTGCGAGATGACTCGGCCAGCCCTGGCATGTTTTCACCTGATCTTAAAATACTCAATTCATACTGGTGAATGTCCAGCCTTGAGGTTCGGACCGGGTGGGACGGCTGCTCCGAGAACGCTCCAGACAGCCGGTCATGTATGAGTATGTTATCGCAGGCTGGATCAAGAACTTGATGCCTTTTACTCCTGAGAGTATTTTTATCACGTTCCACATCCTCGAGTATATCTTTGGCCGTGTATACCGATTCAAGTTTTTGGTGCTCTGTAGTCGGTAAGAATCATCGTTGAGAGTGACTTGGATGCTCGAGTCTTCCATAATTCTTCAGCGCTTGGACTTGCGCTTCTTGAAGACGACCGGAGCCTCCTGCTCCTGCTCCTGCTTAAGATCCGGCTTGGTCTCAGACTCGGCCAGAGCGGCTTCTGCAATGTCTGGTACAGCAGCAATGGCATCGGTAGTGTCGAGGTCAGCCTCACTCTTCAACAGCCCAGCTTCTTCAGACTTGACTTCTTTCTTGGTGGTGGCGCCGGAAAGTAAAGCATCCAGATCTTCTTCAGTGTTGGCACTTGCACCAGGATACGTTTTCAGACGTGAACCCCAGGCTTTCGGAGCCATATTTAGTTTGTCTTCCTCGTCCTCGAGCTTCCGCTTCCTTACCCCGAAGGCCTTTGTGTCATCATCTTCGTCGTCAGATGCAGACTTGAGGGGGCGGGAGTAGACAGGTCTTTCCGAGACTGTGGCCCATTCTCCTTGGATGGACATGTCACGGCGGTACTCCTCAGGGATGGCAACACCCATAGCAGCAAGCTGCTCCATTTGGCGCTTGCGTTCAACAACAGAAGCGGGACCGGATGGCGCAGTTGACTTGAGTTTTGGGGCAGAGGGTTGCGAAGCGGAGGCGACCGAGATGTTTGGTTGTTGTTTGCCAGAGACCAGGCCATTCAATCTGGCGACTTCATCTTTGGCGCGCTGCTTTTCACGGTCCTCTCGTTCGGTTCCTTTGTGGATGTCGCGCAATGAGCGCTGAATGTTGCCCTGGTGTTTCGGAGTGGCCTCGTGTGACTTCTTCTCGAGAGTAGTGTCGCGGACGTAGGTTGAGCAGAATTTGCACCAATACTTGGGCGTGGACTTCCAGTATTCCGACATGTTTGCTGCGTGTGTTGGAAGCAAACAAATGGCAAAGGAAAGAGCGATGATGACGGAATTTGAAGGAAGCTTTGACCCGCCCCGCGCCGGCGATTGAAGCAGCAGCGGCGATGATGTTCCATGTCCGCCTCTCGCTCTTACTCTTCAAACACAGCACATCCAGACACATTCACAATGGCCGAAAACGCCATGGGACTCATCGCGCGATCCGGTGCTCTACGACCCGCAGCATCCCGCCGCTCGCTGGCCGTCCTGGCCAACAGCCGCTTCACCCAGAGAGCTGCCTTCAGTTCGCAACCACCACGCCTTCTTCCCTCTGCCGACTCGCTCTTCTCTCGTTCCTCCGGCTCGAGTGAGCCTACGAGCTACTTCCAGCGTTCATCACTACCCGCCAACACCATCGTCAAGTTCGTGCCTCAGCAAACAGCATGGATCGTCGAGCGCATGGGAAAGTTCAGCCGCATCTTGCAGCCCGGTCTCGCCGTCCTCGTACCTCTGATCGATCGTATCGCCTACGTCAAGAGTCTGAAAGAAGCCGCCATTGAGATCCCTTCTCAGAGTGCCATCACCGCCGACAATGTTACCCTCGAGCTGGACGGTGTGCTCTATACCCGCGTCTTCGATCCTTACAAGGCCAGCTACGGTGTCGAGGATGCTGAATACGCCATTTCACAACTCGCTCAAACCACCATGCGCTCAGAAATTGGTCAGCTTTCTCTCGACCATGTCCTGAAAGAGCGTGCTGCCTTGAACACAAACATCACACAAGCCATCAACGAGGCTGCCCAGGACTGGGGTGTCACCTGTCTGCGTTATGAGATTCGCGACATTCACGCTCCTGCTGGTGTCGTTGAGGCAATGCACCGCCAGGTCACCGCCGAGCGTAGCAAGCGTGCTGAGATTCTGGAGTCGGAGGGTCAACGTCAAAGTGCCATCAACATCGCCGAAGGTCGCAAGCAGAGTGTCATCCTGGCATCCGAGGCCCTGCGTGCCGAGCAGATCAACATGGCTACTGGTGAATCCGAAGCCATCCTCCTCAAGGCCAAGGCAACCGCTGCCGGTATCGACGCCGTCGCTAACTCCATCGCCCAAGGCAAGGAGAGCGCCCAGGGTGCCGTCAGTCTGAGCGTCGCTGAGAAGTACGTCGATGCGTTTGGTAAACTGGCCAAGGAGGGTACCAGCGTCGTTGTTCCCGGCAACGTCGGAGATATTGGCAGCATGATCGCTACCGCTATGGGCGTCTATGGCAAGGTCAGCGAAAGCCAGGCTCGTGCAATGGCACCCAAGCAAGTCTCTGCTCCTTCAGAATCCTCCTCATCCAACAAGCCCCAGAGCGTGACGGATAGCGTGCTGGAGAGCTTCGAGGATACCCGTGCCAAGCACTAGGAATACTTCTTTTGCTACCACTAGGATATACTGGTTTATTGTTCTAGCCAGGCGTTCATTCTGTTTTGTATGAAAAAGAGCGTCTAGCGTTTTGTTTTAGCTATTACTGGAAGCACTATCTCGACAAAAGATATTCGAGAACAGGGGTCGTACTGCCTCTTTCCTACTCCTCCTCCATCTTGTACATTATTATATCGCATCACCGCACAATTCACTTTCATCTTACAGAGACACAAAGACCATTTACTCTTCCAATTGTGATCCCGGAACACCATTGCTTTCCTCTTTGATTCTTCCATCTTCTTGCATCGAGGATTCGGATGTCAATGAGAGCGCAAGGGAGGAGTTAAGTATGAGGGTTTCCTTTTCATTGGCTGTGTTGCAGTTCGTTGCAAAAGCTTGGTATGTGTACCTCCCTATTATCGTTCGGAGTATTTCTTCGGTCCATTTCCCAAAAATTCTGAGTGGACGAGAAGCAAAGAAGGAAATAGCAGAACAGAATCGCAAATTGGCAGAAGAGCAAGGACGGATAAGCAAAGACAGAAGAGCAAGAGTACACATTAGTATCTTCCAGTGATTTCTCCCATCAGGCAAATAGACAAAGGCATCAGAAAGCAAGAACAACAAGACTCCACTCCTCTGGTCCAGCATCCCCATGCGGGTATTCCCCCAAGCAAAATGTTCCTCCAAGCAAGAAGCAAAACCAAAGCACAATAGCCACTCATCAGCAGTTGCAAAGCTCTTCCTCTCGTTCCCAGACCTTCCCCTCGCTCTCCTCAAACCAGATGCAAAACAAGCCAAACAGGAGGTCTCTCCCCTCCCCTCAACTCACTCCAGCCCAACCCCTTGATCACCTCTTCTGCCTTGTCACCCCCAAACTCCACAGTTCCTCCCTTAATCCACTTTCCATCTCCCTGTTCTTGGACTCCCGTAAGTGCCCAGCCATCACACTTCTCTCCTTCTTTACCAAGCAACTGCTCAATCAATTCCGTGACAGTAGTTGAGCAAGGAACAAAGAAGGTTTTAGCCACAAGTTTGGTTGTAGTAGCGGAAGGAGTTTCCCAGATCTTGCAGCGTAGGACATGGAGGCAAGTATGATGTTTTGGATGCATCAATTTCATGCCTGGGAGGGGTGGAGAAGGGGCTGTGATGGCCTTTGTCTTTGCTGCTTTCTGGCTTGCTGTGGTTTTGGCAGAGGTGGTCGATGCTGCTACAACAGCAACGGATGATGCGGCAACAGAAGCGGCTTTCTTGCTGACTGCAGTAGAAGCAGAAACAATGGTTTTGGAACATAGCACTGCGACAGAGGTCTTTGCGGCGGAGGAAGAGGATTTCTTGGTTGCTGCGGAGGAGGTGGTTGAGTTTGCTGCGGCGGAGGGGGGTTTGGATGGGGGTTTGGCTGTTGAAGGTGCTTTGGCTGAAGAGGGTGCTTTGGAAGATGCATTGGAAGGTGCTTTGGAGGGTGCTTTTGCTGCTGAAGAAGGTGGCTTTGAGGGTGCTTTGGCTGCAGAAGCACTTTTCGTGACAGTCTTTGTGGATGTACCCTTGATTGCAGTCTTCGTCTCGACCACGATCATCTCCTTGCCCTTGGCGGCTGTGTCTGAGCCGGCTACCTGGGTATCTTTGAGAGGTGCAGGAGCGGCTTTGACAGCAACACAAGGTGTAACCAAGATAGGCATGGCGAGCAGAACTGGCATTGGCGGTGGAGGCGCAGGCGCAACGGGTTGATAGGCGTATGGCTTCCAGGTGTATGGAGGCGATTTGCTCATGTGGGATTTGATTGTTGATCAAAGGTTGAAGTTGTTGACCAAAGGGAGTAGAGTTGTGTGTGGGTATTGGGGACTCGGACAGATATATTGAGCTTGGATGTTGAGGTAGAGGATCAGATTTGGGAGAAGAATCGGCCGGCGCTTTATAAGTCAAGCAGGCGCGTGATATTCCGTGCGCTGGCCAGCGGTGTGAAAGTGGTGTGCCATTGTGATGGACTAGCCAGCGTGAATACACTCGCGGAACCACATGAAAGTCGCGTGACACGGAAAATTCAAGATGTTAGTGATGTAGCATGCGCCGGTAGCATCACAGACGTGAAGATACAGCGACAAGCACAAGCAGGGAAAGATGCATGGCCAAGCACGCGCATCATCGTGTCTTTATGTTCAAGTGATTCGAAAATAAAGAATTTTGGGTATCTTACAGGAGACTTTTCTACTCAACCACCGGCAATCACAGCCAAACCCTCATACACCTTACGTCTGACCGCAAAGAATGCGCCTTCACGACGTCCGGATGCCATGTAGTTGCCTCCCTCAATCTCAATCCTGCCGTTAGCAGTCTTGCGGACGACAACTGCACCATCCACCAGTAGTGTACCTTCACCTCTAAATTCTGCTGCGTGACCAGAAGCTTGCATGAGCTTTCTCAAGTCGGCAAGACGAAGGTCGCCAACGTGTAACGGTTGGGTTGTGATTTGGTTGTTCGCAGATGGGTTGGTTGACAACACGTCGAGCACAGGCTCAGTCTCGATTTGAGCCTCATCGACTGTGTCAGGATTGTCATCTTCAATCATCTTCTGCTTCTTCCTCTTGCTAGCATCATCGCCGTTACCGTTGGCTGCAGCGAGCATCTTTTGTACAGCCTCAAGACGACCGGTGACAGCCACAATGCCAAGCCCCTTGACATTCTGCCAGGCGAGTTTCTTGACCAAGTTTCGACTGAGTTTGAGTGTCCATGCGTTCGTGTCAACACTAGCATCGACAGTCTCGCCAATGATGGGAGTGAGGATATCAACAGCATTGCCTTCACCAGATGCTAGTAAAGCCTTGCAATCTTCGGCAAGTGCCAGAGTCTCAGCTTCTTCTCCAGCCACCAGAATCAACTTTCTGGGTCGAATGAGTGGGATAAGCATCTGCAAATCACGCTTCTCGTGTAGACCAGAGAAATCGACGTAAGCTATCCTCACGTTGAGTTGCAAAGATTGCCTCGTGAAGACGGCTTTGAGTGGTCCCTCAGGAAGTGCTTCTTCGGGTTCGTAATCAGACTCTTCAGATTCGCTGGCAGCATCTCCGTTCATGTCGTGATCCTGATCCGCAGATCTCGCATTTGCAGAATCCCGCTCATCAGTCTTGTTTCTCCTATCGGGGAACTTGCCAGTCCTTCCATTTTGGATGGCACGGGGTGCAACTTCATCCCACTTGCGTTTTTGTCCAACAGCAGTTTCCGTCTTTGCTTCTGCGGCATCCTGACCTTCTGTGTCGTCCTTCTCTTCCGCTCGCAGATATTCCTCAGGTCGAATGACCTCACCAAAGTCGTCTGCACGACCACGCTTGGCGACATAAGGGAACACCTTTTCGCGTCCTCTCTTGTTGCGCACATCGTAATCAAAGACGTTCTTGCGTCGTAGGAGAACATTGATACCAAGCTCAGCGTCCGTCAGACCAACTTTCCGTCTATGTGTCATGGTTGCAGAAATGTTAAGAGCTCTCCCTTGGTGCTCGTTCTCGGACTCGTCGGAAGATTCAGAGCTACTTGAGGAAGCATCATCGGCCAATTCTGCCGCGTTCTCTTTTGTGAGTGTGTTGTCGCCTTGCAGCGTGCTGTGCATTTGACGTCTTCGAGCGAGATATTGTTGGTAAAGAAGATTCTCATCACCTTCGAGGCGTGCCACATCCAGTTGGCGTACTTGGGTCTCTGCACTCGAAACTTCGACAACGTTCGCATCTTCATCGCGTGATTCAACTTGTTGACGCCAGTATTCCCACAAGAAGCGACCGATACCTTTGTTTTCCGGAGAAGGATTCGCAGCTCTTTCTGTCAAGACAACGAGATTCCGTGGGTCGTTGCAGATTTTGCGAATAGCGTCGTTGGAAAAGCCCCACTCGAGAGACTTGTCACTTGCTAGAATAACAGCAGGCTTTCCAGAGTCCAGAATGCGGTGTAGTTGAGACTTCTTCTCGACAAGCTTGAGGTACTTCAAGTCGAAGGGAGTATCCTCGTCACGGCCAGTCTGGCTTTTCTGGTTGTTCTCAGACTTTCCTTGAACAGCAGCCTCCATCTCGCGAGCAATAGCGTCATCCATCCATTCGATCATACTGCGGGCATATCGAAGAGTTGCAGAAGCAGACTTTGCAGCAAATGCTAGCTTTGTGTTCTTGTAAAGTTCTTGATTTGGACCATTGGTTCCCTGTCGCCAGTGGTGTTCCAGAATGTAGGCCAGCTCGAGCATACGAGCACTTGAATCAGTAGGGATCAGCACAGTTCCACCGTTGGAGATGGTCTGGTTGACCAAGGCGAGTAGTGCATCGTCACGCCTCTTGCGACCTCCTGAGAGATGTGATCGATCGGCACCTTTTGTACTGCAGACCAAAGCGGTTGGTCTGCGCAATTGTTCAATGACTTCAGCACCTCCACCTGCACCTCCGAGCCAAGCGGCACCCGACAAGACATTCTCTTTTGCTTGGTTCCAGTCAACGGCGTAGACGATGGACTCGAGACCGTGTTGTAGATGCCAGATGGTACCACCGAGAGTATGACCAGCATTGTAGGCGGTGATTGTAAGACCATTGAGAGGTGGAGAGAAGGGCGAGGGAATAGGTTGGTGAGGTTGGGAGTATTTGAGAGGATTGATCTTGGAAAAGTATGAAGCGATTTCATCTGCGGTAGGAGGTTGGAGCAAAAAGTTGGTGGGGACTTGGGTGTTGGATAGCGATTCGGCCAGAGCTGAAGCAGGGACAATTGAAGCTTGATGAGGTGCCGAGGCGTAGAGATCCTGAATGAGAGTGCGACCAAGAGATACGACAGGAGTAGTAGCGTAGACGGGGATGGACGAGAAGAGCGGAATATGTTTGCAGCAGTGTGCAAATGCGCCCAGATGGTTCAAGGTCGGGTGGGTGAGGAGAATGAGCGATATGGCGGATACGTTCTGCTCAATGTGGATGAGCTTGTCGGCATCCAGAGACTCGTCCCAGCCCACGTCGACCAGGATCTTGACACCTCCATCCAGCTCCAGCAGCGACTGCGACGCAGCCGACTCGGACTGGGCGCCCAACAGCGGCGTGAATGTGAACATGGCTGGTGCACAAATGAGATGGTCGCGTCTTGAGACGGTAGCAACGCCTGGGACCTTTGGTATGCCCTGGCTTGGCACCGATCAAGGTGGTGTTTGTCCAAGAAGACTATAATCACCTCTTCCACTCTTCTTTCTGATCAATGTGATGTTCTGCTTGTAACACACACTAAAGGAATTATCACTTCAGTGACGAGTGTCTTTTGATGTGTGTTTAGTAAGTTAATAGTCCAGTGACGCACGCTTGGCGGGATTCGCGAATCTATACCAGCTTCTTGCCCGAAACAACTCTCATTTTGCGCCATAACCCATCCTTGACTGGATCTTGGACCTGGAATCTCTCAACATGGACGTACGGACATTCATCTCGGACAACTTGATCAAGCTGGTGGGCGGCTCCGAGGGCATGATCGTCGACTTTGTCCACCAAACCGCCAGCACGGTCAAGAATCCAGACCAGCTTCACGACAAACTTCAGACCATGATTGATGCCGACGACAAGGACTTGCGCACTTTCAGTCACCAGCTCTTTGCCCGTCTGCCAAAATCCGACAAGTTTTCCACGTCATCACGACCTAAGGATGCCTCGACCAAGGACTCCAAGAAGCGCTATGCACTGCTCGACATGAACGTTGAAGATGAACAACCTGTATCCGCTCCACCACCGACTACTCGTCGTCACGATCGCACGGAAGAGAAGAAGGACCGCGTAGACCGACATGACCGCCACGATCGCCATGCAAAACGTTTGCGACAACGAGACGACGGCGACTTCGACGACCGTTGGGGAGATGAAGAGTACGAAGAGGAAGAGGAGGAAGAAGAGAGACCACGTCCATCGGCCTCGAAGCGTGCAAGACTGGATGACGGTTCCGCCTCTCCTAGACGTCGTTCTGCTTCACCTGAAGAAGATGAAGAAGAGCGCGATCGTAAAGAGCGTATTGCATTCGAAAAGCGTCTAAAAGAGAGGGATGAACGTGGCACCAAGAAGATTGTCGAGGACCGCTCCAAGCATGATTCCGCCTCCCGACGCGCCCTGGCCGATGACCCCAAACAGAGAAAGGCACAACTCGAGGATATCAGATTACGCTCACGTCAGGAATACCTCAAGAAGAGAGAAGCCCAGGAACTCGCTCTACTGCGGAAGCAAGTCGCCGAGGAACAAATGGAACTTCGTGAGAATCCACTACTCACAACCCAGGAGAAGGCCGAGTTTGAGAAGAACAAGAGGACTCTGGAGATCGCTGAGGAGCGTTTACGTATCGACGACCATCTCGAGGGCTATGCCCTACCCGATGACTACATCACAGAAAAGGGCAAGATGAGCAGAAAGGCCAAGTCAGACGCATTGAACAGTCGTCATGTCGACCGTGATGAGTACGGAAGAGAACGCTTTGTTACCGAACATGAAGAATGGGAGAATGAACAGCTCGCCAAAACTAAAGCTCAAATCATGGTTTCTGAGCGTGTGAACGAAGCCGACTACGAATATGTGTTTGACCAGGACCAGCAAATACAATGGATGACCGACCGTGTCATGTCTGGCAGCATGCAGCAACAAACCCAGGAAGAACGCCAGCTTGCCCAACAACTCGTCGCTGCTGAGAGAAAAGCAAAAACCATCGAGGAAAAGCGAAAGACTTTGCCTGTGTATACATACCGTAACGAGTTCCTAGCTGCCGTCGACAAATACCAAGTCTTGATCGTTGTCGGCGAGACCGGTTCTGGAAAGACTACACAATTGCCACAATACCTTCATGAACATGGCATGACCAAGGATGGTAAAATGGTAGGTTGTACACAACCTCGTAGAGTTGCTGCCATGTCAGTCGCTACTCGTGTGGCAGAAGAGATGGGTGTCAAGGTTGGTAACGAAGTCGGTTACTCCATTCGATTCGAGGATGCCACCAGCGACAAGACCATCCTCAAATACATGACTGATGGTATGTTGCTGCGAGAGTTCCTGACAGAGCCAGATCTCGGTAAATACTCTGCCTTGATGATTGACGAGGCCCACGAACGTACACTGCACACTGATATTCTGTTCGGTCTCATCAAGGACATTGCGCGCGGAAGACCAGATCTAAAGATCCTCATCTCCTCCGCCACACTCGACGCGCAAAAGTTCTCCTCCTACTTCGACGATGCCCCAATAATGAACATCCCCGGAAGAACTTTCGACGTCGAAATGAACTACAGCATGCAACCAGAAGCCAACTACCTATCAGCTGCCATTACCACGGTCTTCCAAATCCATCTATCTCAACCCATGCCCGGCGACATCCTAGTCTTCCTGACCGGTCAAGACGAAATTGAACAGGCAAACGAGTCTCTAATGGAAACCGCCCGCAAACTCGGCGCCGCGGCAGGAGAACTAATGATCTGTCCCATCTACGCAAACCTACCCACCGACATGCAAAACCGCATCTTCGAACCCACACCCCCAAAAGTGCGTAAAGTGGTGCTGGCAACCAATATTGCAGAAACCAGTTTGACGATTGACAATATCGTCTATGTCATTGATCCTGGCTACGTAAAAGAAAACAGATATACTCCAGCAACAAACATGGAAAGTCTAGTCGCCGTCCCCATTTCTCGAGCTTCTGCAAACCAGAGAGCAGGAAGAGCAGGACGCACAGGCCCAGGAAAATGTTTCCGTCTCTACACGAAATGGGCCTTTTACAACGATCTCCCCGAATCCACCACCCCAGAAATCCAACGCACGAATTTGACAAGTGTAGTCTTGCTCCTGAAATCGCTGGGCATAAACGATCTCCTCAATTTCGAATTCCTCGATCCTCCATCTCCAGATATGTTAATTCGCTCTCTGGAACAACTCTACGCTTTGGGGGCATTGAACGATAAAGGCGAACTCACACGTGTAGGCCGTCAAATGGCCGAATTTCCCACTGATCCTCTATTGGCTAAAGCAATTCTTGCCGCTGACAAAGAAGGTTGTGTGGAAGAAGTACTTTCCATCGTCTCAATGCTAGGCGAAGCATCAGCCCTCTTCTACCGACCAAAAGATAAAAAGACACAAGCAGATACCACTCGCGAGCGCTTCACCATCAAAGACGGCGGCGATCATCTAACCTACCTAAACATCTGGAACCAATGGGTCGACAGCGAATTCTCTCAAGTCTGGGCCAAAGAGAACTTTTTGCAGCAGAGGAGTTTGACCAGGGCGAGAGATGTGCGCGACCAACTCTCCAAACTCTGCGATAGAGTTGAAGTAACCATTTCCTCCTGTGGCGCAACCAATATCCCTCCAATCCTCAAAGCTTTGACTGCAGGTTTCTTCCCCAATGCAGCAAGAATACAAAGGGGAGGTGACAGTTACCGCACAGTCAAGAATAACCAGACTACTTGGTTACATCCGTCTTCAGTGCTTGCGGCGACTGGAAATAGACCTAAATGGTGTGTGTACCATGAATTGGTGTTGACGAGTAAGGAGTTTATGAGATCTTGTTTCCCATTGCAGCCGGAATGGCTTTTAGAGGTTGCGCCGCATTATTATAAGAGTAAGGATGTGGAAGCTTTGGGTGTGGATAGGAAAATGCCTAAGGGACAGGGTGCTGCTGAGAGTAGGCTGTAGATAGGGGGTATAGAAATTCAGCGTGGATGAGCATCAAAGAAATCGAATGTGATGTCAACATCTCAAGACGATCATTTCGGTTACTGTATGAACATTCAGGTGTACTTCTGATGAATCATTTGTTCTCGTAGTACTCTCCTCCTCATGGTGATACGCTTGTCCCACGTAAACCTAGAGCAATGTCCTCACTATCAAAAGGCACAATAAGCTCCATGTCCGACCTTTGTCCAAAGAGAGTCTACAATATATTGCTTCTCCATGGATACAATCCTATTTCTCGAGAGTATTATGCATTCTTACAGCTACACGCGTTACAAAGTTTTGCACGCGGGGAGAACACATACGATCCATCAATCATGATCCATAAGAATATTATTATAAAGAACATCAGTCATAGGAAAGAACTCTCCATCGTGCCTTCTTCCTTTCATCAACATCTCAAATCATACCCCCACTCTCCAACCCAGAAATAATACTCTGATTACTTCTTCTCGGATTATCAATATCCATAGCCCCACTCAACACCCTCACAACTTTTTTCCCTTGTTTCGACCCTGCAACAAGCACCTGAGCAGGACAAACCACAATCTCATCTTCACCTTCTCCACTGTCATCCCCTTTCTTGACCACTAGAGGGAAAAGCACGATCTTGACTACGGCTTGAGATCGCTCTAATTCGTCGTTGCTGGTGTAGTCGCCAGAGCGTTCGTTCATCAACGCGGCGTTGAAGTGGACTTTGCGGACCAAGTCACCTTGAGTATCGTATTCGGGTTGTAGGGGTGGTAGCATAATGTACTCTGCTTTTTGCGAGCGCATCTCGATAGAGAGGTCGACGGCTAGACGAAGAACATTGCGTAGTGAAGACAAAATCTGTGCTTCGAGTTGTGCAGGGGGTGGCAGCAAGGCAGACAACACACTGAAGATTTCTTGGGCCACGGCTTCGGTATCAAGATTGCGTTGCGTTGCAAAGGCTGGTCGGCGAGACAGAAGTGTCAAGGTTGTTGCTCTCCATTGTGCTACTGCACGTGCAGGACCAACTTCGGAAAGTATCTTCTCTAGGGACTTGAGTTTCTGTCGTTGTTCTCTATCCATGCCGAAGAGGTATCTTGTAAATACGTATTCCCAGATCATAGTCATGACCACAGACATGAAGACGTCACGACGGCGGATGCGGTCTCCAAGTAGCTTGTCAACGTCAGAGCCATCCAAGATTGAATTGTCGAGTCTGGCGGCGATTTTTTCATCAGTCAAGTCTGAAGTCAGGCGACACATGCGGTTGTCGGAGTATTTCGAAAAGCGCAAGACCCATTGCTGGACATGCTGGCATAGCTTCTGACACGATGTATCGAAGTAATCCTCGTCGCGTGTAGTCAGGTAATTGTCGCCCTTGGACGCAAGAATCTCACTTTGAAGGAGACGGATCTGTTGACTAGCCACGTCGAGCTCTTCGCGCAGCTTTCGTATCTCAGCATTCTTGTCTTCCAATGCGTTGGCAATCTCCTGTCGGACAATGTCTTCCATGTTATCACTAAGCTCATGGTGTTGTCTCTTGAGACCTTCGAGCTCTTGACTCGTCTGCTGCAACTGCTTGTGAGTTTGTGCGTGCTCGCTTTGTAAAGTCGCATAAGGAATCTCGTTGTTGGCTGTGAAGCTGCGGTTGACTTTGGAGAGATTGTTGTTGACATCAGTCAATTTTGCAATCTCTCGTTGCAATGGCTCAAGCAAAGATCGGATTTGTTGAATCTCGGCATCCTTTTCTCGAAGTTGCGAATCACGAGTTTTGAGTATGTCTTGAAGACCAACGTTATCGTCGAGTGAAGGATGAGATGGTGTGGTCTGGTCGATGGCATCCTGTAGGTAACGATTCTCGGAAGCGAGTTGGTCGAGTTTAGCTTCTAGGTCAAGAATGTGCATGCTCTGACGTTTGCGCATGCTCGGCGGTCGCGTCGGAGACACGGTCGGCGAACTGCGGACATCGCCCCAGCCCTCCTATAATACTAATTAGCATCTGTTATATCTCAGAAACAAGATGATTACTTACATAAATGTTTGCCATGACCAAAGGACGGGAAGCACCGTGACCGTTGAAGTCCTCGTCTTGCAAAGGCGGTGTGGGGGGAGGCTCGATGGGGATTGTTGTTGGTGGTCCATGCGTCCTGCTAGCCGCCCTCAAATCACCTGACAAGCTTCTATTGATTCGTCGTAGGGAAGGTGCAGCAGAGTGATTGCTTGTTGAGCTGGTCGATCGAAATTGCTCTTTGTTGCTCAGTGTTGATAAGTCCGAGCTCATAGGTCGCAAAATTGGCACTCGGTCAGCCACAGTATCTCTCTCCTCGGCTTGCATCTCTACCACTTGAGATGGACCGTTTTGTTCTCGGAACAATTGTTGTGGTGTTGCAGATCGTCTTGCAGCTTTGATAGAGTGTCCTGGACCTGGAGATCCGACATCGTAGAGACTCTTCTTCCTGGTCAAAGGTGGTGATTGGACCGGATGAGGGCTTGGCGGCAAAGGGACTGGGGATGATGCGGACTGACGAGAGGGACTTGGTGGAAGCGGCGCTGGGGGAGTTACAACTCTCGAAGGTACTGGTGGTAGAGGTATATGGGATATCTCTGAAGGACTTGGTGGCAGGGGTGCCGTTGGTGTTTGTGACTTGACACCAAAGTCTGGGGTCGATATCTTTTGGGGTTCCTGAAACCTGGTCTGTTTCTTGTTGGCTTCTCGCGACGGGTCCTTCGCTTTGTCAAAAGCAGTAAGGTCGACTGGAGACTGGAAGAGATATGAAGTCCTGTCTTTGGTCGTAGAGTCCACAGGCGAGATAGGCTCAGCTTGTACGGTTTGTCTTTTCTGTTCCGACATAGATCTGGCCGAAACAAAAGGATCGCTAGTTTGCATCTCTGGACCAAGTTTCGGCAATTGCTGCACTGTAGGCGATTGCAGATTGTCGAAAGACCACGTCGCCGGCTCGTTGTGAACTTGAGCAGTAGCTGGTGGTTGTTGAGATTGTTCCGTAGCTAGCATCGTGTCCGCATCAGGCATGGTTGGCCGTGGAATGTCTTTGACTAAAGTCTCGATCATCGACACATCTGCTGATGGCTGAAGGGTCTGATTTAGGTGCTGTGCTGAGTGATCAATACGGACCGGCAAGGATTGCGAGACTTCGGACGTGTGAAAGAAAGTGTGTTTGGCTAACCTCGTTGGCGATAATGCGGTCGGCTCGTTGATGCTCTCTTCATCGACTTCAGATCTCGCACGATTTTCACCGGACCCTTGAACATGTTGAGGGCCGATTGCTGTAGTTGCTGGACGATCTGCCTCGCTCTCCTGCATGTAGGACTTGGATTCGTCTGCATACGTTTGCACCTCAGAAGTTATTGTCTCAGCTCGCGTGCCCTTTTTGCCCTTCTTCTTTCTCTTCGGGACTGCAAAGGAGAACTCATCCGGCTCATCTTGTGCGGCCTCAGGAGCAGTGGACAGTTTCGCAAGAGCATCTGGCGCAAATCCTGAAGCGAGCAGACCAGCTGTCAAGGCATCCGAGAAGTCGGCGTTGCTAGATGCTTCTGTGGGCTGGATACTCTCAACTCCAGATAGCTCTTTAGATTCGTCTTGCGTAGGGCTCGCAGCTCGGCTAGAACCACCACTTCTCTTTGGTCTTCTTGTTGTCGTAGATGTAATCTCTCCAGGATCCGCTTCGCCTAAACTCGTGGGAGATGCTCGACGATGGAATACGGGGTCATCGATGACAAGACTAGGATCGAAACCAGAGTCTTGTAAGCCCGCTGCCAGAGTGGCTGCAAAGTCTATGTCCTGAGATGGGCTGACTGGAGCAGGAGTGGACTCAATTTCCTGAGCGCTGGAAGCTTCGCCTACATGGTTGACAGGTTCAGTCACCGGAAACGTCGCCACGGTAGGATTCGAGACTGGCAATATCTCTTCCAATGAGCTTCCTTGGATATCCTGCTCGAGCTCCAGAGGATCACCTGGGAGTGTAGGCTGTACCTTAGCGGAAACTTTTGCAGGCTCGAAGGACCCGGGCTCGGACTGCTGCTCGCCACTGAATGTGGCTTTCTTCGCCTTGCGCTTTTCCTTCTTCGACGGCTTCCGGGAGAAACCCCAATCGTTGTCAATAGCAGTCTCGCTGACTGGCTCCGGTCGATTTCCAGCCAACACAAATCCGGCGACAAGGTCTATGTCCTGGGATGTGTTGACAGTGGTGGAGATAGGCTCATTGTCATGAGCATCGATAGCCTCTAGGTTTTGGTTGTCAGATTCAATAGGTGCTTTCTCCGCAACAATAGGGTCGAAAGCTGGCTGACTCGCTTCTGGTAAGCTTGTGTCAGCTTGCGGTTCGGCTTCCAGAGGTTTGGCAGTTCGATCATCAGAGATTGAAGGTTTTACTTCGGCGCCAACATCTGCGACCTCTTCAGGCTCAGGTTCGAGTTGGTGCTCATCATTGAGCACTGCTTTCTTGGCTTTGCGCTTCTCTTTCTTCGACGGCTTTCGGGAGAAGCCCCAGTCCTCGTTGACAGCAGGTTCGACCACTGGCTCTGGTTGATCTAACACCGTCTCTGGTTCGACGACATGGCTAACGGGCTCGTCTTTAATCTCCATAACCTCGCCTGGCATTGCGTCTTCTGCGAGGGGATTGTCTTCGACAACATCCTTCGCCATAGGCTCTTCAAAGTCCTTGAGCTTCTTGGCTTTACGTTTTTCCTTCTTGGACTGTTTTGTTGGCAATGCCCACTCGTCTGCAGCAGATATACTTGGCTGTTCTTCGAGTGCCGTCTGAGCGAATTTCTCGGTCGCATTGAGCTCTGGCTCATCGTTCGTGCTCTGGAAGGGCTCAATAGACTCGGTGGTCGGCACTTGAGGATCGTTTGACAGGTCTGGTATCGACTTGTCATCAACCATGCCTGGCTCTGTGCCCTCTTGTTGAAGCTTTGCTTTCCTGCTCTTCTTGTTCTTCTTCTTGGAAGTCGATATCGGAGACCAGAAGTCATCCGCTTCCTCTACTTTTGGTGTCTCAACAGCCTGTGTAGCAAATTGCTCGCTAGCCTCATGGAGCTCTTCTACGTTCTGATCAGGCACACCCGTGAGTGCGACCTCGTCGTGGATGTTTCGAGTGGCTCTAGATGATTCGATGGTGTTGTTCTCAGTATTGATACCGGAGTCTGGCGGAATGTCATCAGCATTCGTTGCAGAGAAATGATCGAACGAAAAACTTTCTCCATCCTCAAGAGCTGGCTCGGCAGGAAGTTCTTTGGTGGGCTGAGGACTGGACAAATGCTCAGACTCGTCGACAGCTTTGGCTTTGACCTCGAAAATCGGCTCATTCCCAACCGTGTCCTCGTGTCCAGGACTTGTCTTGAGTTCCGATTCTCCAGTAGCGTTCTCTCCAAGGAGATTGGTTGACTCGGAAGTGACTTCTCGTTCGGTCTCTGGTTCGTCCCGAGGCTGAGATCCGATGCTAGGCGATCCAGATGGCTCGAAGACAGGGTCGCCAGGAGCGTGTTTCTTCAGAGAGCCGGTAGGGTCTTCATCCGGCTCTTGAACAACAGCGGACTGGTCATCTTCCTCAACACCAAAATCAACTCCCTTCACTTTCGGCTTCTTTGCCTTCTTCTTGGCCTTTTTAGACAGCTTGGCCGTAGAGAGTTCCCATTCCTCGACTGGCTGTAGCGAAAAAGGTTCGTTCAAAACCTCAGTGGGTTCTTGATGAGCTTCCGTGGACGGGAGAAGATCTTCATCCGCGATCTGCGCAGGTGTGTCGATCTCAGTAGTATGTGACTCCTCTGGCTCCGGGCTTTCGAGGTCGGGCGCGGCAGTCTGTTTTGACTTCTTGGCCTTTCTCTTTTCTTTCTTCGACAACTTCACTGAAGCAGATTCGGGCTCGGCCGTAGACTGTTCCTCCTGCATGGACTCTTGGGCCGTTTTAGGCTCCAACACCGACTCCTCTCTTGACAGAGGTTCTTGAATTGTCTCGTCAGGCTGTTCTAAGAATCGAGGCTCCTCGGACGATTCAACAAGCACGGGAGTTCCAATTGCAGGGACGTTCTCATCCACCAGCTCTGTAATAGGCATATCCGTAGACACTTCATCGTTCTTGATCGGCTCGTCTAAGGGTTCCGCAGCAGGCTCCTCGGACAGGATTAACTGGTCAAGCACACTCGGCGCTTGGTCCTCAACAACTGCAGGCTCAGGGTCGGAGATTAATGTTGCGGTCTCCTGATCGCTAATTCGTGTCTCATGCGGTGGATATAGAGAGCTGATTGGCACACTCTCGGCAGTGGAGATATCAGCCACATGAGTGTCGCTGTGGGCTGATTCGGTCTCGAATGACGGCTCCTCCGGGACAAGAGGCTCATGGGCAGCAGTAAATGCGTCAAGTCTGGGATCTCGCTGAGCCTCGTCGACCTCGATATCTTCTGGTCCCCGTTTGTAAACGTTGAGGCGGCTCTCAGAATTGGTGCTCAATTCTTGAGGCTCATCGTTCACAATCAGATCATCTTTTGGATCTTCAGCGACATGTTGTGTTTGTTTTGGCTCAACAAGAGGAGCAGATTCAAGCTCGACATTCGACTCTGCAGGTAAATCTACCTCCGTTGGCTTTGGAGCTGGATCATGTTCAGAAGTGTCGGGAAAATAGCTAGCGACATCTTGAGCTATCGGCGTTTGCTCAGGGGTCTCCTCAAAAGGTGATGCAAATTCAGATGTGGTGCTTTTCTTTGCTTTTCTTTTCTCTTTCTTCGAGAGTTTCCTGGTGATTGGCTGATCTTCGATGACAGGATCTGCTTCAGGTTGCTGCGAGGGTTCCAAAGTGGTATCATCCTCGGCCATCACAGATGCTTCAGGTCTGTCCTCGAGCGAAGGTTCAATTGACTTCTCATGTGGTGCTGAGAAGTCTTGGTCCGCAGATTCTGTTCGGAACAGCTCGGACTCAAAGTCCTGCTGCTTTGCCTTCTTCGCCTTCTTCTTGTCTTTCTTGGACTTCTTGGAAGATGTCAACACAGAAGCATCGGGATCAGTGATGTCGGTAACAGAGAATTCAGTAGCATGCTGAGGTTCAGGTTGCTCAGTAGCAAAGCTCGTGAGGTCAGGCTTGTTGTCGTTTGACTGAATTTGATCGCTTACTCGCAACTCAGTGGACGGTTCGTCATCTTGAACAGATTCAGAGATCACCTCTGATTTGTCTGTATGAACCTGTTCGGCATCTTTGGAATGCGGATGGACGAGCTCTTCTTCCCACATGACAGACGGGTCTAATACCGATTGTGGTGCATCTCCAACGACCTGCTCGTCCTGAGAGGATTCGGTCTTACCGTCAAGCATCTCATCCTTGAAGTTATCAGAACTCGGTGCTTCATACTTCGCTGGAACGGGCACCTCATGATTTGTGATAGAAGCAGTAGTGTCAGTTTGATCAATCTGCTTTCCAGACAGTGACTCGTCCCTCGCAGCAGCGGGCTCATCTAGTATGTTCTCTTGAGTCGGAGTGACAGAAGACCGTCCGAGCTGTTCCTGCGATACCGAAGCAACTTCGTTTCCTCGAGCGGACGTCAATTCTACAGCATCATCTGCAGAGATAACAAAAGGCTGCTCAGGGATCTCCTGCATGGGAGTAACAAAGTACTGCTCAGCAAGCTCATCAGCAGGTGTCGCGAAGTACTGTACCGAACTGCTTTCTGCAGGTGTCTCGAAGACATCTGGCGTGATAGGTGCATCCGCAATAGTCGTGATGGTTTCTAGCGGCTGTGAGTCGAGATTCTGTGTGGTAGGGGGATCTTCGATGCTCTCTATGAAGTCTGCCAGTGGCTGCTTCCCTTTCTTGCCCTTCTTTTTCTTCTTTTTGGAAGGGGGCGTGGCCCATTCATCTTCAGCGGTTGCAGTGAAAGGCTCAGCATGCAATACGGGCTCGTGCAGCGCCAATTGTTCATCCACATCCTGGGTTCGGTCGGACTCTATCGAAGCAGTGGCCCCCTCGATAGACTCCGGCGCTGGTTCATGGACTTGAGGTACATCCTCGGGTAGATTGGCTAGCGGCCCACCGTTCGAAGTCTGGAGGTCAACATTGCTTAAGAGCTCAGGCTCTCCAGCTTCCATGATGTCGCCACTCCTGACGTGCTCTACGCTCTCGGTTGCGGGAGCTTTAAGACTCAAGTACTCATTCGCGGTGATCGACGAAGACGATGGTTTTGTCTCGGACCAGATATTATCTTTCACCGCCTTCTTGCCCTTTTTGCCCTTCTTGCTTTTCTTCGATGGCATGCTCCAGGAGTCTTCCACTGGCTCAGACTCTTTGGCTGTGGAGTTCGTGGAGTTCTCTTCTTGCGGTATATCGAGGATACCCTCAGGAGCTTCTTGGATAGCCTCAGAAGCCTCAGCTGCGCTGTCTTCTGGGAGATGAGCATCCGTTGCATCATTGACTGGCGGAGGCTCGGACACACGGGAAATCGCTTCATCAGGAGGCAGATCAGTTTGAGCGGTAGGCTTGTCATCTTCATTGACTGCAATGTCGTTATTGTCGTCCTTGGACACCTCGAGCTCCGATGGCAGGTGTTCTTCAAGCAGTGGCTGAGCATTAGAGATACCATGGTCCTCGACAGGGTTCTCGTCATGCTCGGAAGTCTCGACATCTTTGACGTCCTCCGCAGCATCGGCCTCGTGGGTGCCAATAGTTTTTTGATTGCCCTCTGAAGGATCCTCGGAAATACCTCGGTTGTTAACAAACTCAGGCTGATGTATTGGCTGCTCAAGAAGACGCTCGAAAGGTTCTTGAGTGAGGTCCCGAATCTCTTGTGCATGGTCCCCAACTGCTCTTGCCTCAGCCTTGGGTTCGTCAGCTTCTTGTGTTTTGCTGCCTGGCAACCAAGAGAACCAAGAGGATATTTTGTTTGTTGTTTCCGGAACAGTCTTGACTGAGCTTGCGGGTTCTTCTTCGAGTACACTCCCCGGCGCAAGCTGGACTTTTTCTTCTCGAGGTGTGATCTCTGTGGTTGACCTCGAGATAGAATCGATAGCTTCGGGCTCAGTGTTCTCGTCCTGGGTTTCGCCAGGGAGTGCTATCTGTTCCGGTGGCAGCTCATCTTCCAACTTAGAAGGCTTGATCGGCTCGCTCTCTGCGTGTTCTATCGCGCTAGACTCTGCATATCGCTCGGCTTCGGCAGCGATGAAAGAAGATTCAGGAACTACTTCAGGCACAGAAACCTCGTCGACGGGACCCTCTTGATATTTGGGGACAGAGGTCATAACATCGTCGACTGAATTTTGTGCAAATTTGTTGTCTTCTCTATCATCGGCAAGCGTGGCGTCGTATCCTACAGCCAAATTTTTGACATTCTGCTCCAGAGTTTCCCGATCGGAAGTGGCCAATGCAGCTGCAGCGACGGCAGGCACTGCGATCGAGAGTGCGGCTTTCTTTGCCTTCTTGTTCTGCTTCTTACGCTCTGCCTTTGACATTGTGTAACTTGCCTCTTCAAGCTGTGTGTCATTTTGAGGTTGCTCCGGACTGACAGGTGTAAGAGACTCATCTTCAACGTCCATTGGGACAAAGTTTTCTGACGTTTCGAGATCAGGTCCTTGTTCACGAGCTGTTACCTTGGCAGCTGTGGTTGTCTGAGCTTCTTGAACTTCACTCAATGCCTCGGATTCTGCAGAAGGCTTGTGCTGAGGCATGGCCTCAGCAATTATCTGTGATTCTGAGAATTCTTCAGTTGGCACGGGCTCAGAGGTTGATTCATCCAAGCTAACAGATTTCTGCTTCTTCTTGCCCTTCTTAGACTTCTTGCGCGACAGTAATGGAGAAGTGGGCTCGATCTCTTGTCTCGGAGCTTCGGCCTCTTGTGTCGGGGCAGATAGAGCTTCGTTCTCTACAATTTCCGCTTCGATAGAGGCTGTTGATTCTGGCAGGGGCACAGAGCTTGCATCAGTTTCTTCTACAATAGCTGACTCTCTTGGTTCAGTAGTCGGCTTGAACCAAGTATCAACAGCATCTTGTGCGTCTTTTTCTCGCCTTCTTGCAAGTTCTGCGGGTGTTTCGCGAACCGGGCTGGTGAGTCCAGAGATAGAAGACGTCCCAAGCTTAGCTGCTTTGTTGTTTTTGCGTTTCTTGGCTGGACTTGTGAAGCCAGGCTCGATCTTCGGCTCTTCTGGTTGCACGACTGGTTCTGTATGTTCCTGATGAACAGATGCCTCGGTACTGGGAAGCTCTTCGTCACTCAAGTCACCCCACACATCGGTCGCCATCGGGTTATGATTGATGACAACCTCAGTATCCTCGTTTGGCCCGATAGGTTCATCGGTAGAGACTGATGTATCGTGAAGATTGTCACCGGCAGTCGGAGGCTCCTCGGCTAAATCAAGATGATGCTCCATCCTATCTTGCTGACGAAGATGTTCCTCACGTTCCATATCGCTCCATGAGTAGTACTCTGGCTCCAGATGAGGCCGAGACTCCAAAACATGCTTCGGGAACTCGGTCGCTTTAGGCGTGGTCTGCGCAGACCCCAAGACATCCTCGAGCTCTTCAGTTTGCAGCTGATCAAAATCAGGTGGACTCAAGTTATCATGTTCGCTCGGGTCAAAGTCCTCAGCTGCTGATTGCCAGTCTTCACTGCTCTGTAGACTAGAAGAGCTTGTGCTACGGCTCGGAGGCAGACTTGGCAGGTTTTGCTCGGCTTCTTGATCCTGAGGCTTGCGTGTGCGTTCAAGGAGATACAGAGGCCTGAACTCGGTCGAATGCATGAATTCTGTGGACAGCGGTCTTTTCGCTTTCGGCGTGATCGGCGATGACGGTGATTGCGCAACAGAAGAGCTGAAGCTAGCCGAGCGCTCTTTTGGAAAACTAGGAGATGTCGGTGGACGACGGAACCTCAGTGGAACGGCCGTGGAGGAGCTGACTCGTAAGGGAACGATGGGTCTTGCTGGTGTCATGTGTTCGAGAGGCGGTGACAGCGCTTCCGATGGCGATGGACTAGATAGAGCTTCTTCAACATGATGCGTTGAGTCGTCAGTTGGGAAGTTCACCAGCTCTTCGGGGAGTGTTGGCGATAGTGTCGAATCATCAAGCTGTTCCGTGGTATCCACCTTGTCGTGCTCTGGCAACGAGATAGATTCCGGCGGTTGTTCAATTGACTCTGGAGCCTGAGATGATGACAGAGAATCATCCTCGGGTAGAGGTACGGACTCCTCATCCTCTACCCGATCTACTAAAAAAGACTTGTCTTCGTCCTTGATGTTCTTGCTGTCTCGCGAGAGCGATCTTCTGTCATCAGAGTGCAGATCCCGTTCTCGATGTCTATGCTTCCTCCTCGACTCTGAGGTCTGAGATTGGGTATCATCAAAGTCCTTCTCTGGAGATCGGCTGTTGTCCCTGCTGCGATGCTTGTGGCGGCGTCTGGACTCTGAAACTTGGGAGCTAGCATCAACATCATCTACATTACCATCACGATGATGTCTTTGCCGATGCCGAGAACTGCTCGAATGTCTTGAAGAAGGGTCCTCTCTTTCGGTGTGAGAACGAGATCTCGAGGTCGAGTCCCTGCGCTCGGCAAGTTCGTCAATCCCATGCTCTGAGCTCTGGCGGCGACGATGATGTTTGGAGCGTTCGTCATCACCGTTGGTACGTCTCTGCTCACTAACAACAATGTCATCAGACGTCTTACGACGGAAGAGGCTCAAAATGCCACCCTTCTTCTTGGTTTTACTTTCTTCATCGTCTCTCTTGGAGCTGTGGGAACTACGTGAGCGGATTGAAGACGCATCATCGAGGTCAGTGTCGTCACGATGTGACCGCCGTTTGTGCTTATGAGAGGTCTCATAAGGTTCAGACATTGCGACAGATGAGCTTCTGGGGGGTGAGGTAGACTTCTCACGTTCCCGATGCGACTTTCTGTGCTTGCGTCTTCTGCCACTATCTTCGTCACCAGCAGGGGCCGAAACGATGGACGCAGCGCCACGCTCAGATTCAGGGGAAGTGAGCTCTCTTCTTGTCTCTACTTCTGCCTTGTCGAGAGGGTGTTCAGCAAAATAGTCAGCGCCATGTGATTGGGGCTGAGTAGTTTCGTCGTGCTGCCTGACATCCATGGGCTCAATGTACTCATCCCAGGTCATAGCTGACCGGAGGGGAGACCCGATGGCAGGATAGTTGAGCAGACTATTTCTCTTAGACTTCTTCGGTCTTTTACTGCCAGGCAGCATGTCAAGATCATCAAAGGCATGGCTGGGAAGAGACGGTCGGCGCTCATACACTGGCGATGTAGGTGTAGATTGCGAAACAGTATCCCGGGGTTCCGAGTGTGAAGAGTGTGGACGTTGACGGTCGAAATCCTCTGGCTCACTCTTTCTCCTGGTTGGAGATCGGGACCTGCCATTGTGCATAAGGGCACCTACGGCTGCTGCTGCTGCGCCGACTACTACACTAGCCTCTGCATAGCCTGAAGATCGCCCATTATGCTTACGGTCTTCGAGCATCTCAGATCCTGGAGTCTCGACGTATGTGCCTGGTAAAACAGGACGTTCCTCCAGTCTGGAGCTGTTTGAGATATCCAATGGCGATCGCTGACCTTCTACAAGGGACGTTCTTTTTGCTTCCTTATCTCGTCGCTTCCTCTGCTTCTTGGTCATAAAGTAATCGTCCTGATCTTTCTCAGGGGGCGACTTCGATGTCTGTGAATGGCCCGACCCGCGAGGAGCTTGTTGTTCTTGCATGATCTCACGATCTAGACCTTGAACATCTTTGTTGAAAGTATCTTCACTTTGAGGATCCGAGCTGATATCGTCGAAACCTCCTGGAATATGAGGCATCTGATCGTCAGGTGCACCTGCATCGTCGATCTCACCCTCAACAAAACCTTGTACCGGTGGTGCACCTTCAGTGCCCGGCGAATCCAGAGTAAAAGCAATGTCGTCCACACTCTCAACGAAGGGTTGTTGGTAGAAACGTTCTGGATTTACGAAGGGAGCTTCTCGAGCAATCTCTTCGATGTGCTCATTCGACCGGTCCATGTTCGAATCTGAGTGATTGTTCATGTTTTTGCCATCATCGAACTGTGCTTGTGTATCGATGTACTCGCTGCGCAAGCCTGACAGCCCATGAGGTATTTCATCAGGAAGAGCAACGTGCTCTTGAGATGACTCAGGGGTTGTGATCTCGTAGAAACGAGTTTGATCTTCACCCCAGCTGATCTTACTCGACTTTTGCGGTTCGATGTCAGCGTCAGACTCTTGGTTGACTTCGTGGACGACTCTCTTTGAAGTACTGATGGGCGACTTGTCATCCTTGGCTGATCCTGCATAGCTTGCGGGTGGTGTAGGAGCAATCACATTGAGCTTGGGAATGTCCCAAGGCGCAGGGCTTTTCTTATCCCGCATGTTGGCAAACTGGTAAGATGGCTGGTAAGGAGGCGGTGGCTCGTTGGGCATAGATGCAACCTGGTCCTCTGACATATGATAGACTTGATAGTCGGTGTCATCTATTGGTCCATGCACTTTAGTCTTGCCTTTCGATGGTTCAAAAAGCTCTTTTGGTGCAAAGAACTCAGCCTGTGACGGTGCAGGATCCTTGTATTTATCCTCAAGATCAGCAACGATTTTGGCAGCTGCCTTTCTCGCGAGCTCATCATGCCGAGCTAAGTCGCTGTGACTACGCCTACGGGTGAAGAAGTCGGGATCGATGAGATCGTCGTCCATGAGAGGCTGACCACTATGTTCGTTGGAAGGCTCATAAGAACGAGTAGCATAGGGCATGTCCGTGGGACCATCTCTGTCATGTTGGGGATGATCACGGTCGTGTTCAGATAAAGTGTCGGTCACGGACCGAAAAGTTGTAGAAGGACCAGCTCGAGGGCTTGGAGGGGAGTTCTGTCTCGCAGCTGCCATTTGCTGAGCTTGCCAAGTCTCGCGCTGCTTCTTCTGTTCAGCCTCTCGAGCTTGTTCAGCAAGTGCGTTCCTCATGAATTCCTTGATCTCTTCCTCTCTTCGGCGATCCGAGGCTTCAACAGCCGCTGCTTCCCGCAATCGAGCTTGATACTGTTCGGCCTGCTCTGCAATAACTTGTTGGCGTTCTGCTTCTTCTGCATACCGCCTTGCATCTTCAGCAGCTTTTCGAGCCGATTCCTCTTGCATTGCTCTTTCGCGATCGAGACGAGCACGTTCTTTGTTCTCTCTAGCCTCTTCCTTTGCTCGCTCCTTACTCTCCTTGGCATTTTCTTTACGGTGTTGACGTTCTTCTTTCTTGGCTTGCTTTTCAGTAAGCTCGAAGCGGACATTGCTAGGACTATCGTCTCTAGCTCTACCCTTGCCATTGGCGAGAATTCCAGCTGCAGCCATGCCTGCTACTCCAGCAATTGCAGCGTTACGCATGGTGTGATTTGATACAGGACTTGACTGGGTGCGCCTCAGCTCTGTGGGGATAGCGGGGCACACAGATACCCCAGGACTATATCGATCACCACGAGAGTTATCGGGAGGAGTTTGATCCCCAAAGATGCTAGATTGCAACGGCATGATTGGCTGAGGTTGCTGTATGGGTGTGCTGTTCATAGCGTATGGCTGCTCTGGGAATGCCCCGGGCATTGATGGTGAACTACGTGCATTGGAATGCATCGGGCTAGCGATTGGTGCTGGGTGCACGTATCGGAGTGGCTGTGAGTCAACGACGTTCGGATCTTCGACAGCATAGTTGTCGTTCTGATAGGTTTGTGGCATATCACTGACGACAGGCTTCTTGTCTGACTTTCGTCGCCAACGCCAACTCCACTTATCGGTGCCAGAGCTTTGGGATGTGATGGATTCGGAGCTGCGTTGTCGCCTGAGTCTTTTCTCACTAGCGTCAAAGTCACCAAACGCAAGGCCGGATGACACACTCTCATCATTGGTAGCTGACTCCCAACCGTCCTCCTCACTGGTGTTTTGCTTGCTTCGCCGTGTCGTTTGACGGTGATCCCTGTTGTGTGGTCTTGTAGTCTCCACCTTCCTGATGCCTGATCTACTGTGCTGTACGGCGCTGAGGGCAGCTGCAGTGGCACCTATACCTAACAAAGTAGCTTTGAGATGCTCGTCGGAGCTTTTTCTCGTGGGCTTTTTCAACAGTTTGCCATTTTTGGTAGGGCGAATACCAAAAGCTAGATCCGAGTTGGCAGAAGATGATGACGAATTGGCAAAGTTGAAGAAGCCCTTCTTCTTGCTCTGCTTGGATCTTTGCCTGCTTGGCTGCTTGGTGAAGAAGTCAGTGAACATCCCCACCTGCTGTGGCGAGGATGAGCGTGAGGCTGTTGCTGATGTGCGCTTTTGTGAGCTGGTCAGCCCCAGAATCTGGGCCAATGAAGGACTCTGACTTCTTGATCTGCTTTTGCGTCCCAGGCGGGAAACCACATGCGGTGGAGTATGTCCAACTCCAGGACTCGGATGACGAACATGGATCTGGTCTTCGGTATGTCGCGAACCTCCAGCAATCGTAAAGCCTGATTTAGTAGTACTGTATCGGCCATGTTCACTATGTCTTGTTTCCGAGCTAGCGTGTTCTGATCTTCTGTGTAGATTTTGAGTTCCGGTTTCAAAGCGGTTGCTTGACCTATCGTATGCGCCGCTTCGATCATCAGTGCGCTCTGATTTGCTGTCGTGACCTGAAGAGTAGTTCTTAGTCGCCTCTCTACGACTACCGTTTCTAGACACAGCACTCTTCCTGCCCGACTTGACACTATAAGTGTCGTCGAAATCACGAGAATTTTGCCACAAGGACTTTCCGACTTTCGAGAGACCATATGCAGCGACACCAGCGCCCAGCCAACTAGTTCTCTTGCTACGACGCTCGCTGTCTGATGAGTGATATCTTGCATCCTTGTCAACTCTGCCATAATTCGAGCCATTGGTGTGGGAACGTCGGAGCGAATCGCTGGATCGTCTTCGCAATGATTCAGATGAACGTCTGCCTCCACGGTAGTGCTTTCTGGGAGCATCTGTAGCGGTAGAACGAGGATCAAAGCAATACTTGCATACGCCAATGTACTCAGTATACTCTTCCATCTTGCGCACATCCTCATAGTCCTTCCACCAGTCCACAAATTTGCTTACAGGACCCTTGTGCTTGTGTTGCATTGCCATAGCTCCGGAGGTATACGGCCTTGTAGGAGAGTGTGCGTGCATTCCTCCATGGCTGTAATTATTGATAGGTGCAGAATGGTTGTGCTGATGCATATTATGATGATGGTGGCTGTGAGCACCGACAATCGCGGCTCCTGCGGCTGCGACATATGGCAAATTTTGACCTGTTAGAGCTTGCTTACCATTTCCTTGGAGTTGACTTGGAAGGGGAGTCATGTAGTCTGGATTGGTGTAGGTTGTTGCAGCAGGCACAGACTGTGAGTGCTGATGGTAGGCTTCATGTGAAGTGATGTGTTCCTGCGCGAAACTCTCATTTGGACGATGCGGCTGATGGTATGTATAGTTCTGACTCGCGGCATTGCCGTAGGATGGACCCTCGGCCGGGGCAGCAGTGTACGAATCATTTGGATATGCAGAATCATTAGACATTGAGGATCCCAGTTGTCCTGTGGGGCGATTTGGCGTGTTCTCGGAGGTCTTGTATGCTTGCGAGGGCACATGTTGACCTTCTGCGGGAGTCTGCATCGAAGCCTGTGAGTAGTACTCAGCAGCAGCGCCTCCAGTCGTAAGCCCTTGGGTCATGTTTTGATGAAATGCAGGACGCGCAAATGTCGAAGGATCCTGACCTGGGAATTGGTCTTGCACATGGGAAGATGTACCGAACGAGTTTTGTGCATATTCTCCACGTGGTACCGATCGCTCATCTGGCAAGACCCCTTCAGTCGGAGATCGGTATTCTAGGCCTTCGTTGTATCTTCGAACCGTATCTTTCTTGTATGATTCGTTGAAGCGATCCCTCTTGTCGGTAAGACCATCTCCTGGATGCACGTCCTCTGCATTTGAGTATGTGTCTCTCCATCCTTCATCTTGCATACTAAGGCTCCTGATAGCTTCCTCTGTCAGAGATCGAGGCTCGAGCTGATTGAGTGGAGCAGAGGTGGTGTAGTAGGATGAGAGGCCAGAAGAACCATCGACAGGAGGTTGGGTCGTAGTCGATCTCCGTGGGTCACTCTTGGAAGAGCGTTCGTCATTGCGAGAGTGTTTGCGGTGTGTGGACGAGGATGTCACTGATTCGGTACGGCGGCTCAATTGGTCCGTCTTCTTTCGTTTGGACGAGGATGCCGAATTCTTGCTACTCAGTGATCTGAACATGGTCGCCCGGGTACGTGTACCAGACGGCAGTAGGCGCTTTCGCAAACAGTGGGATGCTTCACCGCAAGAAGCAGTCCGAGTGGCAGGTAAACAATTAAAGACTTGATTATATCGATTATCGTCGTGTCTGAGATGATTACAAGGTCATGATATCGTGAAGACGTGAGGCGTGTGTGATGAGCAAGAGGGAAGACAGAAGCACAGTGCGAAAGATCGCACGAGTGCGACAGGAAACGAAGGTGTTTGGTCAATCAATTGTTGGCAGGCGCTGGGTCGCGGTTCGCGCCTTCCCCATGCATCTTGCAGCTCACCTTTGCCTGCTTGGGTTTGGTGCCCGACCACTATCCCAGCCTCCCGCATTTTGCGACCCCACCCGTAAGCAGGGCAACCGAGAGCTTGTTCTTAAAGAGCGGTCGCAGGGTGCCGTTCTGTGAATTCTGTATACTGAATGTCTGCGATGAGGATTTGTCTGTGGAGAGGTTTTTGTTAGAATCGACGTCAAAGGTATGGACGTTTTGCGGGACCCCATTTTCGGTCAAGCTTTGGGGTCGAAACGGCCCGCGCGAACCACCATTGTGTGTCTGTGTACATGCTATTACGAGTCATAGAACTACCGAGTGGGAAATATTGAGAAGATATGATGAAGAATGATTGGTTTGTATTCAGAGCGGGCTATAGCGCTCTTGATGCTAGACTTGTATGTGAATTAGTCAACTATGGTCGAACTGCCGCCATGTCCGGGCGGAGATGCTGTCATTTGCTGTGACCCTCTCTCATGTGGCTCTGTGAAATCGTGGCCAGATGCTGCGTGATCTGTGTCGCTAATGACACTGTTACGACGGTTTGATCGTTGCGTGCTCTTGTTGCTTCCATCTAGCAGTCCAAGTGACGCTTTTATATTCGAGCCAGGAGCTATCGTTTGTGATGTAGCTGGGTATCTTATGATGCCATCCAGTACTTCTGGTAACGGCGAATGCTTTTCGAGAGAACGCGATTGGATGTTGCGAAGTCACCTTCTTCAGGCGACTGGCGCACCAAGCTGGGCGCGCAGAGCAATGATTTGCTGGCGCGACACGGGATCCAATTGGTTGATTTGGTCGATGGTCATCGATAGGACTTGGGCGATGAGATCCTGCTGACTAGCTGCAGCTGCCTGTTGAGGAGGTGGCGGAGGTGCGAAAGCAGGCTGCTGAACGGGCGGTGTGGGTTGGTGGTATTGCTGTGGAGGGTAGCCAGGGTATCCAGGCTGAGGAGTAGGGGCGTAGGCGGCCTGAGGAGGCTGGGGCATCGGTGGTGGAGGCACAGGCGCCGCGGTAGGGAACTGTGGGTTCTGAGGAGCGGAGGCCTGGACAATGCTGCTGAGCATGCTTGTGTCGACAAGGCCTAGGAGGAGAAGTGCCTGGAAGATGGCGTAGGCAAGTTGAGGAGCTTGGCGCAAAAGCTCGGTGGCTTGGTTGGGATCCGACATTACCAGACCCTTCATTTGCGAGATGATATCAAGCAATTGAGGAGCTGGAATGGCGCTGAGTGTCTTTGAGATGGCGTCAGGGCATGTCAAGCCAGCAGGCAAGTCGGTGCCAGGTGGGAGCGGAGGAAGCATCGGGGGCTGCTGGTTCGAGCTGTCGCCAGGATGTGATTGTTGCATGCTGTTGTTGTTCGAATTGTCGTTGTTGTTTCCACCGCCTCCACTGTTGTCGTTGGACCAATCGACGCGTAACTTGCGGCCCATGATCTCGTGGTCGTTGAGGTTGCGCACGGCTGAGGCAGCAGCATCTGGGTCTGCGAATTCGAGGAAACCAAAGCCCTTTGGTCTGCCAGTCTCCTTGTCGTGTACCAGTCTAAAGTTGTTCACCGAGCCGACTCTTCCAAACGTGTCGATGATTTGTTCTTCGCTAACACCTGTAGCTCGGTCAGTCCTTGTCGCGTGGCATACACAAGAGCACGCGCGTACCATAAGGGATGTTGCCGATGAAGACGACTCTTCCATTCTTTTCGGGCGCCATTTTGGTGGATGTGATGAGTTGAATGGTCGTGAGAGGCCGAGAAAGGTAGCTTGAAGCGCAAGACGACTCGCGACAAGCTCGCTCTCACTCCCGCCGCGCGAAGCCTTGGCTCGGGAGCATGTGAATATTAATTCCGTCCATTGGATAATCAATCTCTCGTCACTTTTAGATTGTCACTTTGAGAAAAGAAATAAGAGATATATGTGCCTTGTCACCCACCCCTGCATCCTTTTGCGTCTTTGAGTCTGACAAACTATTTGAAGTGTTCAATGATTGCAAGAGTTACACGCTGATGGGATGCCTCTGGAAAGAAGTCATGAAAACTTGTACCTGTAGCAGAACGAAGACGAGGTTTCTGTAGGCCTTCAAATCTGGTATATGGGAAGATGAAATACATTCAAACATATCCAGTCTTCAATATATAGTGTATCGAGTTCTGCACGAACAATATCCTCGTGCCGGTGTTGAAAATAAGTGTTCAAGGGGTGACCCTGTATACCAGCCACATAGATTGCGAATCAAATCAGCATCGATTCTACGACCACGTCCCCAGCTGCACGAGTCTTAGGACCTACCTCCATGTAAGTCTTTTCCAAATGTCATGTCAACCTAGCTACTTGCATCCGTAAAATGATGTTGAACATAAAAGTACATTTCTCGAAGATTGTTTTGTACAACGTATCCCAGCAGTCCAAGTCTGGCTGTTTCTGGGTTTAACTTTCAGCGTCTCCCAGGCTCTTTTTTCTGCTAGACCTCTATGCAGCCTGCTTAGCCTCTAGCAAGTTCTTCTCAGCCTTCTCATTCCTCTTCATAGCCTGCTCCTTGTTGTGCTTCGCTCTCTCATCAATCTTGCCAACCGCATGCTTTCCACCAGGCAAAACGCCCTTGGGCAACTTCTGTCCCTTGTTTCCCAACTGCCCAGCTCTTCTAGCATCTCTTTCGCCCTTTCCTGCCTTGACACCCTGCCCAGCTTCCACCTCCAATGCCTGCAACTTTTCAATAGCGGACTCAGAGCCTTGAGCAGCGGCACGGCGCAGACTGCGGCGTTCGAGTTTGTTGTGGCGTTTGGCGTTGTAGGCGGCTTCGGACTCGCCTTCGCTGGGGACGGGTGGTCGTTGGGTGATGGGTGTGCCAAAGGGAACGAGGATTTCTGAAATGACATGGTGGACGTGTTTGGCGGCGCGGAATGGTCGTAGCGCAACGACGTCGCCGATGTTGAGTGAGGACTTGGGGTCGTGGACTAGGTGGTCTGAGTGGTCCTTGAAGAACTATAATCCGGGAAAAGAGCCACAGTCAGCAATCCTGCCTCCTCACGCAAAAGGGGCATTGGCTTCTTGAAAGACTGGAGAGCGAATTACCTTTCTCAAGTAGTTGTTCCATTTCTGGCTGGGTATTCTGACTTTGACCGTGCTTTGCATCTTTCCGGCGCTGACTACAACACCAACCGGTCGCGACTTTCCGGATGTGCTTCCTTCCGTCTCTTTCAAGCCTGGGGTCTGGAATTGGCCATCTTGGGCTACTGGTGTAATGATGGGCGTTGCTGAGTCTGGGATTGTTGTTGAAGCAGGCGCAAGTTCAGTGGCGAAGGATCGTGTAGTACGCCAGGCTTGGATAGATGGGCGAGTGCCTGCGAAAGCCCTCAACGGGAGGCTGAGTGTTCTGCTAGCCATGGTTGTGTGATGTGCTCGTACGCTCTTGCCAATTCGCGAAAGTAGATTTCCAACTTGTCGGTCTCTGCGCACAGACCACATCTCTCCTTCCGCATCACCTCCGCCTTCGACTTCGACTCTCTGCTTGAACACAGGCGAGCCACTTGATCATAAACTCAATTTCAATCTTGCACCACTACGATATAACTCTCTCGTGTGCTGAACATGGATTGTAGTATTGAATCGCTCTCCCACTACCCCTCAAAATCTAGCATCTCCCTGTGTGCTAAAGTCTGCAACTCTCACGCTCGTCCCACGAACGTCTAGTGCGCTGTCTTCGCCATCAAAAGGCACAATATTCTCCAGAGATGTATCCAAAGAGATCAAAGATATTATCGTATCTTGATGGACAGCACCATGCTCTTCGAAACCATTGTGCGTCTTGATGGCTACACGCATTACGTGTATTCCATGCAATAAGGGGTAGATCCATGCAACTATTTGCAGTGTCTTTGCAAACACAAGTATGGCCATAGAAACATGTTACTGTATTGGGAAAGTATTGTGCATCTGATCGACGCGTCAAAGACCAGGCTGCAGCTGGTACGAGTGGCTGGTGCCTTGCATCTCGAAATTTCTCCCTGTACTTTTCGTTCGTTATCAAGAACTAACAACAAACTTCTTATGCTCATGGAACTAGTTAAACATTCAAGGCGCTCCCTAAAGTATGACGATGACAGAGCCAGCACTGGTTACCGCCCACGCTACTCAGCATCACACCCACGAGAAGCCAGATGTAGCACGCGCTCGTCAATCTAAATGTACAAAACCCTCGAACGACGACAATGATCTGATACCACTATTGTATCGGCCTCCTCCCGATGAAGATGATCCCTACAGCCTTGTCAATGATATGCCTGCCGAATTCATGGTAAAACATAGACGATGGACACCATACAAACTCCAATCAATGATCTTACAAGTACTGGAAGCCCAGATCTTGGATGCAACAACGTAAATGTTCCTGTCAGCATACGGAGAGGATGGCTTGATATCCTCTACTTCTCAATCTCGTTCTAACCGCTATCTAGCTTCCATCATTCTGCTTCAATAGTAAACAATGCCATCACAATCCCTTCAGTTCCACTTTACGCCTTTAATATCATTCAATATCTGTTTGAGATGGATCTTTACGCTCCCAAGTGGAAATTGGAGTTCAAGAACACCAGCGTGTCAAGAGGTCGATTCACCATCACCGTGCCGACTTCAATACACAAAGCTTTCCAGTCTTTCACTCGCAATATTGAGAAACAGATGCTGGGCTCTAGCTTCTTACCACGGGAATACAATGGACGCGACACAGTGTGGCAGTCAGGTAGAGCTGATATCAGGACAAGCTCGCATTGCTTAACCCCCGATGGTAGTATCTCAGCATTCGGCCCGAGAAACAGATTTCTGATACTTGAGGTTGCACATGCACAAAGAGAGAAAGATTTCCTGCGTAAGGCTCAGACCTATCTCTTACACACGAACGAGAGAATCAAAATCGTGGTCGTTGTGATCGTGGACAAGAAGACAATACCAAGGAGTCAAATTGCTAATAGAGACAAACTCTGTGCCGAGACTGATACCGTTCACGTCCACGTATGCAAGTTTATTCAGAAACCCGATTGCGTTACTGGCGAGTATGTTGTCAAGAGACTGCAGATCTTCCCTGGGCCTATGCCGGAAGACACTTTCGAAATTGCATGGTCGGATATCAATGCAGGTTCTTGGAAAAAGGCAAAGGTTGGTATGGGTCTACCAAATGACACTCCCCAGCCTGTGTGTCGGATCAACTTTCACGAGTTGTATGAGACTGCAAGGTGGCTCTCGGGCTATGTGGAACCTGAACCCTGGGGGTCACCAGCGATGTGGGATTCTGGAGAAGAGGATCTCAAAGGAGTAGACTACCTACCACCAGAGTTTTAGACAGAATGCAAATCATCTCGATCGTGTCCTCAAGAGTGAAAAATAGACATTTAAGTCGATGTGGAAAAGAGGAACATGCACTCTTCAAAGTGTCTATAGCGTCATGAATGAGAAAACTAACATAATCTACAACCCCAAGTTGACCATAAGCCACTCACTGTCTCTCCTTACGCCATGTACGCCAATCCATGCCATCGTCACAGAGTCACATTTGACTTCTGATGCTCAACCATCTAGAGAGCGGTCTGAGCTCTCTTTGCGTCAGGTCTCTTGGGGGTCGAAGTACCAGAGTTTGCGCCAGAGTTCACACCGGAGCCAGACTCCTCATCATTCTGGTTAGCAGCGCTCTTTTGAGTGGTCTCTTCGTGCATCTTTCCATCAAGCGCAGACTGCTTGACCTTGATCTTCTTCTCGGCCTGCTCGGAAATTCTGGTAAGTTCGTTGACGAAAGACTCGCCCCACCAAGCACTGGTGTACTTGTTGACGTATTTGGCCAGCTTGTGGTAGTTGATGCTTCTCTGCTCGTCTCCCATGGTGACGGCGTCGTGAATAGCATCGGCCAATTCTTCCGTGTTCCAGGGGTTGACGATGATGCTGCCGTTGAGACTTTGGGCTGCACCGGTGAATTCGGACAAGATCATGGAACCGTGACGCTTCTGCTGAGTGGCAATATATTCGTACGAGACGAGGTTCATGCCGTCGCGGGTCGAAGAGACAAGGCAGACATCACTGACAGCGTAGAGTGCGATCAGCTCGTCGAAGGAGACCGACTTGTGCATGAAGTGGATTGGCATGAACTCGATGGTTCCTGTTACATGTGAGCTGGTTGTCAATGCCTGCATGTTCGAAGCACATACCGAATTTGCCGTTGATTCTGCCGACGAGTTCGTTGACAACTGCACGGAGGTTTTGGTACTCCTCTACATCCTGTCTCGAAGGGACGGCAACTTGAACCAGCACAACCTTGCCGATCCATTCGGGGTGTTCTGTCAGGAAGACTTCAAGAGCGTGAAGCTTCTGAGGGACACCCTTGATGTAATCAAGACGGTCAACACCAACAATCAGCTTGACGCCTTGGAACTTCTTCTCGAGTGTCTGGATACGCTCTGCAACCTTGGGCTTCTTGAGGCCTTCCTCGAACTTCTCAGGATCAATACCGATAGGGAATGCACCAACGGTGACGACCTTGCCCTGGAATTCGACTGTGTTGGGTGTTGTTGGCAGTTGGCTGTGGACGTCAGTACCCAGGTTATAGCTTGAACAGAGTTTCAAACTTACAGGATTCTAGAACAACTGCTGAGGAAGTGCCTAGCGTAATCATAGGTGTGGAATCCGATCAAATCACAGTGCAGTACACCGTTGAGAATCTCGTTACGGACGGGCAAGATTCTGTAGATCTCGCTACTGGGGAACGGGGTGTGGAGGAAGAAACCGAACTTGACGTTGCGCTTGGTGTTGCCAATCTCTTCACGGAGCATAGCAGGCAGAAGCATAAGATGGTAGTCGTGGACCCAAATCAGATCGTTATCTTGCACATCCTTTGCAATCTCCTTTGCGAACAGACGGTTGGCTTCCTTGTAGGCATTCCAGGCGGACTCGTCGAAGGTGATCTCACCGGGGTGGTAATGGAAGAGGGGCCAGAGGATTGAGTCTATCGCGCAGTCAGCACAGGGAAAAATGAAGACGCAAGCAGAGGCGCATACTAGAGAAGCCGTTGTAATGTCTGTCGGCCAAGTCGTCGTCCATGAAGATGGGGACTGCGCCGTACTCTTTCCATAGCCTGTCCTTGACGAGACCAATCTCGTTCTGAGGCACCTGCATACCGGGCCAGCCATACCACTGGAACTTTGTAGTTTTTGTGAGTCCTGACAGGCCACTGACTAGACCACCAGAGGACATTGAGAAGTCGTAAGTAGCGTCATCGGAGCGCTTGATGGTGATGGGTAGACGGTTGGAAACGAGAAGGAGGCGACCCTTGCCATCGCTGGCGGGCTCTGCGGGACCTGACATGATCGTTTATGTATTCTCGAAGGAGGAAGACTCTCTCTGTCGCGACTGTTAGTATGTTGAAGGAAGTTGCAGCTCCGCGAAAGCAAAGGAGAGCGAGCAGCGAGTGAACAGCCACAATAGACTGACTGTCACATGTCGATTGGTACTTACTTCCGTGAGGTTGCGCAAAAACGGGAGATTCAGGATCGACAAGTAAAAGGTAACAAGACCTTTTATTTGTTGGGCGGAGAACAGGGAAAGGTGTGATGTATTTGTGAGTAAAGAGCCGGGATTTGACTACAAGCTTGGTTTGGACGCTTGGGGCTGAGGTGGAGCACTGGAGATGCGGCTGAAAATGCCTGTCCAAACTCAATGGAGCTTGCTGGTGCTGTACTAGGTGACTAGGTAGGCAATATGGGAAAATTCACGGGTAGTCACAGGGAGGTTATATTGATCTTATAGCAAGCTTCATGCCCTGTCCACAACCGGAATAGAAATTCTTGGAAATGTTGAGGATACGCCCTTGCCAACTCTCTGCTAACATCGAATGTTGTGGAAAGACCGTGCGAAGTTACGAAAAGTGACATCACTCTTTGTAGAAGGAGAGAAAGCGTCTGCAGACCCGAGATCGTGACGAGGTTCACATATAGGGAGCAGTTTGACCCGTAAACGAGACAGTGCCAAAGTAAACATCCAGTCGGAGAGCCTTGGTAGACACGCACTTCCGAAGTGTTTCACGCAAAAGGTGATGCAGCTGGCCGTACGAGGAAGGCACTCCGAAACGTCAAACGTGGGGCAGCTGCGCGTGAAGCAACTCTGCGACGCGTCTTCCACCAAAGTTACTGTCACTAGTAGTCCATACAACAACCACAACATCTGATTTGCGCAACCATGTCGTCTGACTCTGAGTTATCCAATCTAGCACCTCCCTCCGATGCCATTCTAGAAAAGACACTGCGCGACATTGTGCGCAAAGGTGAAGTCGATCCCATCACCGTCAAAAGAGTGCGCGCCGCCGCCGAACAACGTCTCGGGTTAGACGAGAATTTCTTCAAGACCCACGATGAATGGAACGAAAAGAGCAAGGACATCATAGAGGCTGCATTCGTACGCTGCAATGCATATATCACATCTCATTGTCTTGACTAACAATCCAAGAATGAATCCTCTCAAAGATCTCCCTCACCCGAACCCACCCCACCAAAGAAGGTCGCCAAACCAAAACCCGCAAAGAGAACTTCCACATCCAAAGCCAAGCCTGCTCCTAAGCGTCAGAAGCGTTCCGTCTCTGAATCAGAACACTCCGACTTCGAGTCCGAGGAGGAGAAGCCCAAGCCAACTCAAAAGAAATCCACAACCACCAAAAAGAGTGTGAGCAAAGAGACCGTCGAGTCTGAAGAGGAGGAAGTCAACGACGACTCAAGCGTGAAGTCAGATGATGCACTCTTAGCAACAGAAAACCAGGTTGAAGAGGCAAAGATTGCAGAAGAGTCGGAGAGCGAGATGTCGGTGGTTCTGGATGAGGCTCCACCAAAGAAACAACGCAAGAAGAGTGCGAGTGCCGCTCCCAAGGCCAAGGCAGCACCCAAAGCAAAGACGTCCAAGGCTTCTGCTAAGCCTGCGAAGGAAGAAACACCCGACGAAGCCGAGATTAAGCGTCTCCAGGGCTGGCTCGTGAAGTGCGGCATCCGCAAGCTCTGGCATCGTGAATTAGCTCCCTACGACGCACCAAAAGCCAAGATCAAGCACCTCAAAGAGATGCTCAAGGATGCTGGCATGGATGGTCGTTACTCTGAGCCAAAGGCCAAGGCCATCAAGGAACGAAGAGAACTGGAGGCCGACCTGGAAGCTGTGCAAGAAGGAGCAAAGCAATGGGGTAACGAGAGCGGAGAGGACGGCGAGTCCGACGAGGCCGAAGCTGCACCTAGACCTCAACGCAGAGCAGCAGCAACCCGCTTCGTGGACTTTGGCGAAGACAATGATGATGATGATGACGAGTAACGATTAATGACTTTCGAAGGCGTTCAAAAGGGCTTCATCGCTGGGCGGTCGATCGCTGAGCGACTATGCTGAAAGCGGCGACCGAAGAGATGAACAAGACCAAGTTGTAGAACTAGATGCATCATTATAAGCATGTATCCATACGAAGAGTTCTGATACCATTTCTCTGTGGTTTCGCTCCATCTTATAGGATGTTGTGCATCTTTACAGCTGCAAGCGGTGACCCTCAGCACGGGAGAAAGTTGAAATGTTGAACAAGCTCCTGACAAGTAGCGCAACCCTTTTGACATCTCTGATGCTCCCCGTAGCGATAGATGGTGTTCTCATATGTCAAGAGAAGGTTATGGAGATATACTTAGTGACTTACAGCATTTCTCGAGTACGCGCTCTCTTCTGCTTCGGTGCGAGCTTCGACAAAGAGGCGACGGAGGTTAGGCAGATTAGACGGCTTTATACGTTAGTATAGATACCGAGATATAGACTGATAGAATTATACCATGATTTTTTTTAGACTTGTATTTAAAGTGATAAGAAGGATGAAAGCGAGGAGTCGAGGTTCTCGGGGTTGATGCATGTGCATGCATTAAAGTTATGCGCTCCCCCACTCTAGGTAGATCCAGGCCAGAGAGCAGGGAGCATCAACAACTCTCATTTCACTGTCCCCTTCCAACAACCAACAAAGCAATCCCGACTTCAGCCTCAGCATCCGACCAGACCCTCCGGATACAAACACGCATATCCACAAGAGCTGGGAAACACAATTACAACAACAAGATGGCGGTAAACCGACTCCGCAGTGCGCTGGCGGTGCCCCGTAAGGGCGAGACGTATGAGCTTCGCGCTGGCCTGGTGTCGCAATATGCCTACGAGCGCAAGGAGTCAATTCAAAAGACCATCATGGCCATGACACTAGGAAAGGATGTTTCAGCACTGTTCCCCGATGTGCTCAAGAACATAGCCACTGGTGACCTGGACCAGAAGAAGCTCGTCTACCTATATCTTATGAACTACGCCAAAAGTCACCCCGATCTCTGTATTCTGGCCGTCAACACTTTCGTGCAAGATTCAGAAGACCCAAACCCTCTGGTCAGAGCACTGGCTATCCGCACCATGGGATGCATCCGAGTCGATAAGATGGTTGACTACATGGAGGAGCCGCTACGGAAGACACTACGAGACGAGAGTCCGTACGTGCGCAAGACTGCTGCTTTGTGTGTGGCCAAGCTGTTCGACCTCAACCCGTCCATGTGTCTGGAGAACGGCTTCCTCGAGACATTGCAGGAGATGATTAGTGATTCAAACCCCATGGTTGTCGCCAACTGTGTCACTGCACTCGTCGAGATTGGAGAGGCTGCTCCCGAGACCAACGCCTTGATTGTGACGCCTCAGACTTTGAAGAAGCTGTTACTCGCTCTCAACGAGTGTACCGAGTGGGGTCGCATCACCATTCTGTCCACCCTGGCCGACTACAAGCCCAACGAGCAGAAGGAAGCCGAGCACATCTGCGAGCGTGTCGTGCCACAGTTCCAGCATGCCAACCCTAGTGTCGTTCTAGCGGCTGTCAAGTGTGTCTTCTTGCACATGCAAAACATCAACCCGGAGCTCGGCAGGACCTACGCTAAGAAGATGGCTCCTCCGCTTGGTATGTGTGCTTACCGGGTAGCTACGCCACAGTTACTAACACTGTCCTTCTAGTCACCCTTGTCTCATCTCAACCCGAAGTCCAATACGTCGCCCTGCGTAACATCGACCTTCTACTTCAGAAGCAGCCTTCACTCCTATCCAAGGAGATGCGCGTCTTCTTCTGCAAATACAACGACCCACCGTACCTCAAGTTCCAGAAACTCCAAATCATGGTTCGCATCGCCAACGACTCAAACGTGGAACAATTGCTCGCCGAATTGAAAGAATACGCTATGGAAGTCGACATGGATTTCGTCAGAAGAGCCATTAAGGCCATCGGCCAGGTTGCCATTAAGATTGAAAACGCCTGCGAGAAAGCTGTCAACGTCTTGCTTGAACTTATCAACACCAAGCAAGCATATGTTGTGCAAGAGGTCGTCGTGGTTATCAAGGACATCTTCAGAAAATACCCTGGTTACGAGGGTATCATCCCTACCTTGTGTCAATGCATCGATGATCTAGACGAGCCCACCGCAAGAGGAGCCTTGATCTGGATTGTTGGCGAGTACGCTGAGAAGATCAGCAATGCTGGTGATATTCTGTCTGGCTTCGTCGATGGTTTCGCAGAAGAATTTACTCAGGTGAGCTCTATTCAATTTGTGTTTGCCACGAATAATCGCTAACAAGTCAACAGACACAATTGCAAATCTTGACTGCCGTAGTCAAACTCTTCTTGAAGAAACCCGACCAAGCTCAAGGACTGGTGCAGAAGGTCCTCCAGACCGCAACAGTAGAGTGTGATAACCCGGACATTCGCGACAGAGCATACGTCTACTGGCGACTTCTATCAAGCGACCCTCAAATCGCAAAGAACATTGTCCTAGCCCAGCGACCAGCCATCACCTCGACAATCTCCACACTGCCGATACCACTGCTCGACTCACTCATGCCAGATCTATCGACACTTGCCTCAGTGTACCACAAACCCCCACAAACCTTCCTTGGCCAAGGCCGTTCATCCGCAAACGCCCTCCAACAAGCCGCCATCGAAGAGGCAGCCCAGAATGCACGCGAGAACCCTTTGGCGGCAGCTGCGGCTGCAGCCGCTGTTTCAGGAGGCAGCACCGTACAGAACCACGCCGAAAACCTGCTCGATATAGATTTCGACGGCGCTGCACCAGCAAGTCTGCAAAAAGCACCTCCGGGTGGCGCTTCAGGACTCGAGGGACTTGCAGGCACACCCATGCGTGTTGCTAGCCCTGCAGCTAATGAACCAATTGGAGGCGGTATGGAAGATTTGATGGGTATCTTTGGCTCTTCTGGCGGTGCTTCTGCTGCTCCTGCAGCAGGTAACTCAGGTGCTGATGACTTGATGAACGGATTTGCGGGTATGAGTATGGAGGCTTCGCAACCGCCGCCACCGCAACAACAGCTGCAAAGCGGAGGTGGCAATAAGGCTAACGAAGACATATTGGGTCTGTTCTAAGCTGTAGAAGTTATTCTGACCTATATCATCCTTTCCCCCTTTAGCGAAATGTGCTGCGCTTTTTGTTCTCTAGATTACTTGAACATCAATTTCGTTTCTCCAAAGACTATCAAAATTTCCACAAACACAACAACTTGTCGTAAAAACTAGTCGAGATGATAGTTCGGGGTCCACTGTTCTCGCTTTCAACGGGTTGAGCATCACTGCCATAATTCATACTCTTGTGTTCTTCAAACTTTGCCAGCACCTCTATACTCCACTGTCCTTGATCGTCTGCTTGGATACGTACAATTCTAGCACCAGCATGCATGCAACTTGCCAAAATCGTATATCTGGTTTTCTCCCAATTAGTCTCTCTTCTTTCTCTCTTGCAGCTAGCGAATGTAGAGGGAAACTTACGACCTGATTTGCGAATCCTGCTGTAGTAGTTTCAATCTCCAAACACCACCTTCGAGATTTTCCTCAGCAAGGATTTGTTTTCTACCCACGAGGGGTGCGTGGAGGACTCTGATGTTATCGTCATAACTGCCTGTGACGAGGATGTTTTCTTCGGTTGCGAGGGGTAGAATGGCTGTTACGCCTGCTTGATGGGAACGGCGGTCTTGCCATTGGATGGGTGTAAAGTCATCCTCTTCCTCATCCTCGTCACCTTCTCCCTCCTGATTTTGCGTTTCTGAGCTCGATGGTGTGGTGTTTTGTAAAGTGGAGAAACGGAGACTGGCATCATCGCCTCCAGAGTAGATAGCTTTACCGTCGTGAGAAAACACCAGAGTCCAAGCTTCTAACTCATGCTCAAGAACTTGCTTTCCTGTGTCCAGTGCTGCTTCTGCAGTAACAGTGGTGTCAACCACATACACTCCTCCGTCAGAAACAGTCACACCGACCAGATTTGCGTGTATTGGGTGCCAAGCCAGCGATAGCACTAAAATTGCAGGGTCGAAGAACTGGTATGTGGACAGTGGTTCGAGTGATGTGGTAGCAGAAGAGAAACGGAAGAGTTGGAGACATCCTGTTGAGCCTGCGACGGCTAGAAGAGAAGGATCGTGTGGTGAGAAGTGGAGGTCGAGGATTGCGTAAGGGGTGGGTGTTGTTGAGATGGTGATGCTAGGGAGAATGTAAGACTTTGATTTTGGAGTCAAAGGTTTTGTGGTGGAAGATCAATGTTTTTCTCTCTTCCTTCAACTTCTAACCCTTCTTGTGTATGTAGTTCGAGAAAGATGGTTTTTTGATGTAAAAAATGAAGATCAGAAGTCAGAAATAGAGAAAGCACACTTACATCTCATCACCCTCGACTTTGAACAGAATCAACGATCCAGTTCTAGTCTGAGGTTTTTTATCAACGTCCTCGCTCTTTTCCTCTTCATCATTTGCTGCGGCAGCATCTTGCTCTTTCTTCTCAAGAAAATATGTGCCAACTACAAAGTAGTCACGAGCCACAGGGCAGAACTCGATGCAGCTGGGAGGTAAGTCCAGGATTAGGGATTGAGTAGAATTGATTGAAGTCATTTTTGTGGTTGGTTGTGAGTAAAGGCAAGAGTGCTTGTATGTCGAATTTTTGTGGTCCGAAGCATTACAGTCTTTATATCCGCGCTATATCCGGGATATATACCAACTTGCTCGAGATGAAACATGAACTCGATCTGGTGTTTTTAGAGATTCACAAGCTGTGTTCTCTACTGTACATCTTATCCTGATTCTCACTAAGATCACAGCTGGTTTGGTGATGCTCGTGATATCAGCCTTGCCAGAGAGGGAGCAAAAGAAGAAATTGATATAATAAAGATTAGAGGCTTGCTATTTCAACTAAGAAGACGCATAACTCATAAGCTCATGATAAAGGCACTGATCGCAATATAGAGGACATTAATTAATCAACGTTGTCGGAAACCACAGTCTCCCAGTTTACAGGTTCTGCTCCGTACCTAGCCGAGGACGCGAGCAGCTACACCGCGAGCATGTTCGTGGTCGTTCTCGTCAGTAGCGTAAGATGTCTCGGTGGCGGTGGAGTGAGGCTGTGCTTGGGTCTGGTACGAAATTGGCTCTTGACCAACAACAGAAGGCTCAGACGAAGTGGCGTATTGATCGGCATGACCTGTGTACTGGGACTGCTGCTGGGTAGGGTATTCAGACTGTTGAGTGAGGTGCTCAGAGTGCTGGGTGGGGTACTCGGACTGCTGGGCGTAGTGCTCAGAGTGCTGAGCAGGCGCAGCGGACACAGGAGCAGCAGGCATGGCGTTGGTACCGAGGTTGCCAGCGTTGGTGTGGATGGGCTCGACGTCGGGAGTCCAGGCTCTGAGCTCATCCTCGGCAACGTTCAAGACTTCTCTTGCAGTCTCAGCGTGTGTGAAGGTAGGGTTGACATCTCCAGGAACAATGGGAGTGTCGTCAACAAGGTTGAGCAAGTTTCTTGCATTCTTGGCCAGCATGATCTGCTTCTCGGCGCGCTCGATGATAGCGGCGGTGTGAAGGTCGTAGGCCTCCTTAAACTTCTGGCGGGTGATGTTGGTGAGCTGGGCCTCGGCGACAAGGGACTGAGCCTCTGCGCGGACGAGCTCCTGCTCGAGAGTGACAATCTTGACAGAGCTGGGCTCCTTGTACTTCAGCTTCTGGATCTCGTCGGCAATCTAAACAGCCTAGTCAGTACGTTTACGTGTCGTGTGAAGGATTTCGAATCGGACCTTGGCCTTGTGGTCGCGCGAAGGCTGAACTGAAGACTCGGTGTTGCGGATCTGCTTGAGAACACCTCTGCTCTCTTCGAGGCCTGAAGCCAGGACGTCCTCCTGCTCGGCGATCTCAGCCAGCAAGACACCAAGCTTGTCTGAAATCTCCGAGATGGCGTCGTCACCGGTCTCCTCACCCCAGTCGCTGAGCTGAGAGGCGATGTTGGCTTGCTCCTTGGCAGCAGCCTCGTATGCGCCAATGGCGTGGTTCTCGGTCTTGATCAGACGGTAGAGCTTCTTGGAGAGATCGGGTTGTTGATGACCACGAAGACTGGCCATAGTGAAGCGGTGCTTGTTGGACGACTTCTCGCCGCTCTGGCCCTTTGACCTGATTGAGAGAGAACGGTTCCTGTCGAAGGCATCAGACACGAACAAAAATAGTGGTACGGGCATGGTGAAAGGTCAATGTTACTGACATGATGAAAATAGGGAAGCTGTGCTTTTGGAGTTAGGTATGTTCTGAGTGATAGGTTCTGACAGAGTCGCAGTTGCAGTTTACGTCTCTGTGTCGGGATGAAAAAGTGGAAGTTAGGAAGGCAGGAATGTGCAGAGGAAACAAAGACGCAAGAGAGGCAGGCGCATCCCAAGAAAGCACACACGTCATTTGGTCTCACATGCTCGCCTGCCGTTGCCGATCATTTCGAGGGTCCAGCCACTTGCGGCCATGCATCCTTCCATATTTCGCATCCATACCGGTGCATCGGCTATATGTTGATTGTCGTCTGCCGAGTATTTCTATCAAGTCTTGCTTTCCGGATTTGATATGGTGCACTGCCTGATTTATTTGGAGGGTCTGTGGGAACTGAAAAGCTTTGTTGCTAACATTAAAACCAACAATATTAACATCCGGGGCCGACTCTACCTACGTACTCGTATCCACTACGTATACAAAATCACATCTTTCCGATTACACCTCTAACTCGTCGTATTCGTACGGCAATCCAATCCATTCCATTCCGGCCAGTGGTGGGTATCATCTCTCGACCACTCTGATGTCGCGATGAGGGTAGCTGACGGGAGGCTGGCTCGTGCGGTAGGCATAGCGTACTGAAGTGTCGCTGTAACGATTCTCGTTGCCATGGTTGCTGTATCTTCGACGGTTCTTCGGAAGTGGGGATGTTCGTCGAGCTGGCCCAGCGTGGTAGTTGGAAACATGTCTCGCTGGCTGGTTCCAATCTCGTCCAATGCGCTCTTCTTTGCTCGTAATGATACACATGATGTCGTGGTTTGACGCAGTAGTCGACGGAGACTGCTGTGTTGAAAATGCGTTTGGTGGCTGATTTGAGATGGCGCTGAAATTTGAGTGGAAAGGACAACGCCTTGAGACTGAGTATCGGTATGAGCTGCTGTTCAACAACAGGATTACAAGCTCACGGCGGAATCTCGAGTTGTTCGCGATACTTCCCGTGCCTCACAACCTGTGCCTCACAAACATCATCGTCCATATGACGCGGCTCACCCTGTCCAAATTAGGTGGCGTCAAGTCAGGTACTCGCGAAACAACCTTACAAGAGACGGAACCTCGAGTGTCGAGAGACAATCGCATGGAAGTTGAGCGTCCAACTGGTATACATGCTCTCCTTGGCTGCTTGAAGTTGGAGGGGATGAAACATGAAATGTCACGACTTTTGTCCACTTTGTCTCTCGCCGTAGCGACTCCACTTTATCCCATCAAGCACTCTTCTCAGTCTTATCTTCAGCATCCCCGACAGACTTGAGACCATTTTGAATCCTTACTGTACTTCAGAAAGAAATAATTTTCACATGTCTGTCCTCGTTGAACACTGTACATTCTGATGGCTATGTCAAGAGAGACAGAACGATGAAGGTTTAGAAGACTGTTCTACGAAAACTGAAGCTTCAACTGGCATACACGCTCTCTTAAGTTTGAGGCGGTACATACTAACCCCACGACATTCGTCCATGATATCAAAGCCGATGCTTCCTATCTAATTCGGCCAACCTTGGCTGTCAACCGACTCAGCTCGGTCGAAGGAATCAGGAATCACAGTCTCCGAAAATCCTCTGTCGGGAGTCCTGAGATCTTCTTCTTCCTGGGTGAGATCGATCACCAAATCCTCCTCCATGGATTCACCAACATCCTCCTCGAGATCCTCCTCTTGAACATGACTCTGGGTTTCGGTCGATTCCTCTTCTCCCTCCAGTTCCAACTCAACAGTCTCCAAGCTCTTACTTGCGGCTCCCTCTGTGGGACTCTTCGATGACTCAAGATCAGTGTGAGTCTCAGCAACAATATCCTCCGTCATCTCCGTGTCTTCTTCGATCAGGTTGGGGAGTTCAGGCACGACTGCGACTCTGGCTTTGTAGACGACGGTACGGCGCAAGTCCTGAGTGTGGTTAGGCAATTGCCAGCGATACGATCTTTCATACTGCTTACCTCATCTGGGCCATCTCCCTGGATGCGGCAGAGCTGCGGGAACAGGGAAGCCTTGACCCATCCAGTCTTTTCAGCATATTCACCCTCCATCTCTGTAGGGTCCAAGGGGGTCCAATCTCCTTCGTCGATTGCGTGAACCATCTCGAGACTGGACTGCCATTTCTGATAAGGAAGCATGCACATGGTCTCTAAGAATGGCGCCAGGGTGTCTGAGAGCTCATCGCGGATGCTGACATCGACTTTGAGATCTGTCAGTCCCTCCAGAAGTTCCTGTGATTTGTCCAAGACCTCTTCCAAGAGTGTCTTCTGCGCGCTTTTCATCATTGCTCGGTCCTTGTCCGTAAGGATATCTTTGGTGAGCGAGAGCCATTGCACAATCCTCTTTCGTGCCTCGCGATTCCGAGGTTCTGCAAAGTATATTAGTCATCTCTCTTCGTCTTGAAATAGCTGATAGTGTGTCCTTACCAGGCATTTGCTTCCAGCAAATTGTAGCGGCTTCAATCTGATCGGTGCAGGGGTAGCCGAAAACCATTTCTGCCTTGACAGCAGCGACCAGGACCCGACCCACTGTCGCAATGCAGAGGTACAGTTTGTCCTTTTTGTTGTTGTCCTTGTGGCCGGGCACGTATGTGTCAAGATCCTCCTGCCATTCTGCAAGACTGACATCGATGTCTGCAGAGAAATTGATTGGGTATGGTTCCAAGTGTTGACTGGTCGCGTGACTGGGTCCTTTCTTGCGGAGTAGATTATAGAAGCAATCATGAATGGCCATGTAAGTAGAGTCCATGGCGTCGCGAAGTGCCTCGTCTCTGACCTGGTAGTCCATCCTGGACGAACCTGCAACCTGTCGCATGAGTTTTTCGTTCAGGTCGACCAGCTTGGCACGGTCCTCGTCATCCTCTTCCAGTAAAGCGTTGTATCGTTTGTCTTGTTCTTCGAGCTGCTGATTTTGTTCTTGGAGTTGTTGGTCTTTAGTCTCGAGCTGAGCCATGTAATCTTCGATATCCTTCTGCAGTTTTTGCGCTGCCTTCTCCGTGACTTTGCACTTCATCTGCAGGGCGCCCTTCGTCTCTTTCTTCGATTTCTTGATGCCATCTTTTTGTTTCTTGATTCTTGCATTGGCTGTCTTGAGCGATTTCTTCTCTTTCTTGAGGGTTTCGATTTCTTCTCTCAGTTCGTTTATCGTAGCTTGCATTCTTTCGTGTTCTTGGGTTTGCACTGGACTTGTACGCCTGTGAGCCCGTTGTTAGCTATTTGCGTCTTGCTTCAGTGGCATGCAAAACGTTACTGAATCTCGAGTGCATTGAGCAGCTGACGCTGCTTGCGAGTCGTAGGTACCATGGCTGATGTCGATATTTCCAGATTGGATGTCGGTAACGGTAGATGAGAAGAAGAGAGAGGGAAAGAGAGAGACAGAGAGGGACTGTGTGCAATAGGCGAACAATAAGCGAACAATAGGCCAATCAACAATAGGCCAACAATACTACTGCATTGAGGACGACCCGAGTGAGTCTCCAAGAATTCATCACTCTTCACTCTTGATCTGTCCCCTTCCGGCTTATTCACATCCACAGACTTTTTTCTCACTCCAATTACTCTCCTTTCCCATCAATGTCACATTATACACTGCCACTTGCTCCCCTGATTCACGCTGTTGGTCATCTCCACTATCTTAGATACATTAAGATTTCACTTCTTATCTGCCCGATAGCTTTCTTCACGTTGAACAAATTTTAGATATATCAAGGGCCAAGTAGTCCTCTCTCGTATATGAGAGACAAGTTGGCTATAGAATGCATGATACTTTCTGAATGACGAGTAATATGCACAGAGAGGGATATCTCAAAGTATTTCCACGGCAAAACCTGCGCTTGCAACAATATTATGCAGTCAGACAGTACATCGATTTACTCTTGTTGTCGTGGAGAAGACTGTTCTCCACGAGCCCCCGTTCACTTCGTCCCTCTCTAAAGCTTGCTTGTTTACATCTATTGTCGTTCACTCTCGCTTTGCGCATCGCTTCGTCTCCACTAACGTCACTTCGCACTGCCACTTACTTCTCTGCACTTCGCTACAATTATCGCTCTCACTCTTTTTCATCTCTAAGATTCTTTGTTCACCAAGGATCTCTCTTTCTTCATCAAGATCCTCTTTTGCATCTACCTACGGTCTCTCCTTGACCAACAAAGGATCTCTCAGAACGATGGTCAGAGACCGTAGATCGATCAGGCCCAATGGCACCATCATCGTTTCGATTGACCTCGGAAGCACCTACTCGGCGTAAGGACTCACCTTGACTACAAATTTGAAAGCAACTCACTGACACTATTACAGTTCTTCTGCCACTTTCTCTGGCAAACCTGAGCCCCATGAGAAGTAGAGCCTATCACCGGGTATGTCAAAATCGTCGTGAACATTGTCTCACCAGCTAATGCAACTGTAGATGGATGGGCGGCGACAACTGCGAAAAAGTTCCTACACTTCTAAGATATGAGATCTCCGCTGAAGACACCACTCAGCCCAAAGGCTCGCGCAAGAGACGCGCTGGCAGTGACCCAGATACGCTCTTCGTGAGTCAGACCAAAACCGAAGTCGTCGAGTGGGGTTTCGAAGTGAACCTGGACAAGGAGCATATCCAGTTTGTCAAGCTTCTACTTGATCCAAGCCAGCAGTTGCCGGAGTACGTCTCACGCAGAGATCTCGAAGCTCGGCTCAGAGGATCTCACAGGGCTGCCGTCCAAGCAGCTGCCGACTATCTCGTTCATCTGAAGGACCATGTCCTGGAGCAGCTCGAGTGGCAGTTTGGCCAGACACTGTTTGCTTCTGCACCGATCGAGTTCATTCTCACTGTCCCCGCCGTCTGGTCAGATGCAGCTAAGGATGCTACCATGAAGGCCGCAATCTTAGCTGGCATGAACGAGAACGACAACTTGTCCATGATCACTGAGCCTGAAGCTGCCGCCCTTTGCGCTCTCAACACTGTGGAAGGTGCTAGCGCCATCGAAAAGGATATCTGGATCGTCTGTGACGCAGGTGGAGGTACACAAAATTGCATTATTTCTCATACGATAAGCACGCTGACTCTACTTTTGCACCTAGGCACTGTCGATCTCATCTCCTACGAGATCATGTCAACATCGCCACTCTCTATCGAAGAGGTCGTCCCAGGCGACGGTGACGTTTGCGGTAGCGGTCTCATCAACATGCGTTTCCAGGCTTACGTCAAATCGAGAATGGGTGCTAGAGCTTTCGAAACGTACATTCAGAAGCACAGCGAAGCATGGGCGCAATGCCTGAAGCACTTTGAAGACCGCACCACAGCGAGACTTTGACCCTGAGAGATTTCCTGAAAAGAACTATCCCATTCCGCTCTGGAACGCCACCGATGATCCTGATGCCGATATCGAGGACAACAAGATCAACCTGTCTACTCTGGATCTCACGGAAATCCATCGCCCTGTCGTTGAGTCTACCCTGATACTCATCCACGCCCAGTATGAAGCGTTGTCAGAGAAAGGCAAGCACCCCAGAGGCGTAATTTTGGTGGGAGGGTTCGGCATGTCAAAGATGTTGGCGCGTGACATCAAAAACACCTTCTCCGCTGTCGCCCCTAGATTTGAGGTCGTCAAGCCCAAGCACGCCTGGTCGGCTGTTGCAGTTGGTGCACTAATCCATCGTCTGGAAGGCGCTTCGATTGTCAAGAGCCGCATCGCCAGAAGACACTACGGTGTCCTCACACGTGCTTACTGGGAGGAAGGTACCCACAGTCTGGCCTGCAGAACCTGGGACGCCGACGAGGAAGCTTGGTACGCCGACAACGTGATTCAATGGCACGTCTTCAAGGGTCAGTCCATGATCTCTGACAAATGCATCTCTATGCCATTCTACATCACTGGCAAGGAAGCCACTGAGAGCGAGATTGTCACCATGATCGTCAGCGACGAAGACGAGGCACCTCTGGAGTTTGTTCCTACAGAGAAGACTCGCAAGCTTTGCAGCATCAATGCTGATCTGAGCAGTGTACCTCGCAAGAGTTGGAAGACACGCAAGACTACACAGGCCAACAAGTATGTGTTCCTCTCCCACAGCGTGGGTCTCACTTTCGGCCCTGGCGGTCTGTTGTTCGACGTGAGAGTTGGACAGGACGTCGTTGGCACTGCCAGAGCCGACTACGAGCAGTGATATGCTCCTTGGACTATTGGTACACCCGGTTGGATCAGGTATGGAGCAATTGGAGGTTGATCGCCCTGGTGGTGTAATCCTACTTTTGCTTTTCTCAGAGACGAACTAGGGTATGGTGCTTAATTTGATCCAGAATGATTCGCAGGACGATACGACCTTATCAGAGTAAAGGTCAGGTACGAAAGATAAGGAGAAACAACGGTGCAGCTACCACAATTGAGATGAGGAGATTCAGGAACGCAAGTATTGAGCAAAAATGGTAGACAGAAACAAAAATCAAGGAGAAAACAATCAGACTTTGAAGCAAGTTTTGAGGCATAGTGTCAAGCACATCAAATTCAACGTTATATTCATGCTTCATCAAATCTTTCCAGTGCCACTTGAGAACAGCACAACGGACAAGGATGGGAAATATACCATCATGGCACGAGTGGTCAGTAAATCATGTTGCTCCTCTCGGAGAAGATTGTCATCAAGACTTGACGTAATACAGGAAGCTCAACAGAAACGAGATGAACTTGTTGACGCAAAGGCTGGGCAAGAGCAATGTAAAGGATCTTGACGAGCAAATGAACCGAGAAACAGCTAAAAGGCATCTACCGAACTTGTGGAAAGAAGGTTTGGAGCACCTCGAGCTCCTACCAAACTAGTCATCGAATATTCAAATCTTCTCTCACAGCGACTAGTAGCATATTCACACACAACAAAAATGAACAGCATTCCATACAAAAACAGTCACAGTATACAGACGGTCCAAGATAAACTCTCTTTACGGTTATTATTCGACTCTGGAGTCTCCTGCATTTTTATAGCCACTACGAGATCCCATGCCGTAGAAAGAAAACACGAATGATCGACATACTGTTCCATGGAAATTCTTTATTCAGCCTTCTCTCGTATCGAATAGTTGGTGCGTTCATGCATTAGCAGTATGCACAGTTCTTTCTGAGATACGAGCGTGATCATGGAAGCATTCTAACATCGACCCAGATGGAGAACAAACTTGTCAGATTGATTCTGAAATTGTAACCCTATTTTAGGCCTTCTCGGTACCCAGTCCATCAACACTGACTACCTCGTCACCAGTATCACCATTGTAGGTCTCTACTCCTTGACTGATCCTCTTCTTTTCTGTCCTTGCACACATCCATGTAACTCCTGCTGTCCAGATGGCCAGAGCGATAGAACATCCAATCATTGCCCACATTCCTCGAGTGAACTTTGGAGCAAAGTTCGCCGAATAGAACACGATTGACCACCACGCATTCACAGCGCCACTAAAAGCGTTCATGGAAGCTATAACAACGGCACGAAGACTGTCTTCCTCGTAACGTAAAGCATCGTTTGCCCAGGCGAAGAAGGTAGCTTGACCTACAGAATGGGTCAGCAATATGTAGAAGACGCAGACAGCGGAGAGACTTACATGCGTAGACAGAGCCAGCCCAGTAGTAAGCCGCAAACGTCGATGCCGTAGTGGCAGAAGGTGCAAGAATCATGGCCGAGGTGATGACACCAGTGATACCAACCCAATACCCAACAAGATACCTCTTACCACCCAGGAAGTCCGTAAGTGTGGCCCAGAAGAGTGTGGATATAATGCCCACGGCTGGTACACCTGTTGGATAGTTGTTAAGTTGCGAGACTGTGTACTTGCCTTTATGTGCTTTCATGTAAAGAGCGAGAAGAGAGTTTGAAGAGAACGACTCTACTTCACCCGCTAACACCCAAAGTATAACAAAGCCGTAAAAGTACCAGGAACCAAAGACACGTTTGACGAAGGCCCAGTTAAAGGGTGCGCGTTGGACATGACGAGGGACGCGGGAACGAGCAAGTTCGCGCTCGGCTTCAGATAGGTACGGCACTCTGGTCGTTTGCGGAGTGTCAGGGAACAAGAGGAAGCCATAGATGGCTACAGGGATGCAGATGATTCCATCTATAATGAAAAGCCATCTCCAGCCAGCTAGTCCTTGGAGACCGTCCATAGAAGAGTGGATGCCTGTTTGCAGGAACCCGCCGATCATGGTACCTGCGAGACCAGACGCTGTAAGAATCCCGCTGCGTTTGCCGAGTTCTCGTTCCGTATACCAGGCTCCAAGGATATAGTGTGTGCCGACAAAGGTGCTCGACTCTGCCAATGCTTGGAAGAAACGAATGGCCATGATCGATTGAGGATTGTGGGTGGTAGCCGTGATCATGGTCAAGCAACCCCAGACGATCATCATGGAAGGGAAAAATAGGCGTGGTCGGATATAGTAGAGGGCAAGATTTGATGGAATCTGACCTATCACGTACCCTGTTTTGACATGTCAGCCATACTATCAGAGCATGTCTTCTCATGTACAAACGCTTGCAGCGCATGTAGCTATAAAAATGCAATGGTTTGCAGACCCCAGGATAATGTTGCTTCTCGATGGAAACTATCCTGTTCCTCGAAGCCTTTGTGCATTTCCACAGCGAGGACTACGCTCTCGAGCTTTGTGGGAGGAGAGTGGGAGGTCATGACTCACCGACAGTGAAAACAGTATTGATCTGTGTGAGCTCATTTCCCTTAAAATTGAGGTCTTCTTTCATTCCAGATACATAAGCATTGGTGAGATTGCTACGATCAAGCTAAGTACATATTAGCCGAGCACCTATACCAGCGAACGTGACTACTCACATAATTCAAGAAGTACATCAAGCAACAAAACGTTAAGATGAAAAAGTCAAGCTTCTGCACTAGCTTTCTCTCTCCTTGAGAAGTACCTCCAGGGCTCAGATACTCTCTGAACTTGGCAGCAATTGCCATCTTGTTCTCCAGAAAATGGTCTAATGATTGATTTAGATGTGTAGTGTAAAGATGTCGTTCGTTACTTCATCTTATATGGTCAACGCAATGAGAAAGCAGGCGTATCGAGATAGGCCATGAGATATAAAGCGGCACAGATTGTCGAATGATAAGAATAATTTCCTTATCGAAGTATAGTGAAGGGCAGCTCTTGAAGACCAATGGAGAAAAAACCCCTCGGCTGTTGAGATCAAGGTGGTTTAAGGTGGGTTGCCAAGCTTTGTGGGGCAAAAGATAGGGCAAATATGAGACAGGGTTGCCCGGTGCCGCGGCGATCTACAAGAGATAGGCCTCGGGCAATGACGATCATCACGTGTGGGGTTTATAAAGGTCCACTACGTGTCATGGAGTGTTGAGAAATGCTACAGCATAGAGTTCAAAGTACAAACGGCATACGAACATGACACGCAACTGGCAAGATATCGCAAAGGCAAAGCAGGCATCACTGCTCGAATCTATCCCGAAGGAATGGCGTATCCCAGCCGATGTGCTACCTCCAGAATCACAATTGGACGTAACAGGATTCCCGCAAGAGAGTGGCTTTTTCACCGACAACGAGTTGAAGTACACTTCTGCCAAGATCCCAGAGCTGCTGCAGCAAGTTCACAGCGGTCAATGGAAAGCAGCCGATGTTGCTCAAGCGTTCTCGAAACGAGCCGCTGTGTGTCATCAACTGACGAACTGCCTGAGCGAGACTCTGTTCCCTGAAGCACTAGAAAGAGCAAAAGCCCTTGACGATCATCTGGCAAAGACTGGAAAGCCTGTTGGCCCGCTCCATGGCCTTCCCATATCACTCAAGGATAACTTCAACATCATCGGCAAGGACTCGACCATTGGATTTGTGGCTTGGGTAGATCAGCCGGCGACTTACAACACGGTCTTGGTCGATCTGTTGACCAAAGCAGGAGCGGTGCTGTATGTCAAGACGAACGTACCTACTGGTTAGCTGTCCTCACGCTTGATGTTGTCAGAGAGGATTACTGACCTTATACCTGCAGCGATGATGATTGCAGAGTCTGTAAACAACACGTTTGGACGCACCGTATCCCCGCGCAACAGGAAGCTCACGAGCGGTGGGTCGAGCGGAGGTGAAAGTGCTCTGATTAGCTTCGGCGGAAGCGTGCTTGGTGTTGGCACGGACATTGGTGAGTCGAGAGATTCTCTGCATACCAGTGACTGTCACATTGAAGCTGTAAAAATGCACAGTACCTTCCGAAAGAGTGCGGTTTCCAGAGATATGTCATTTCAGGGTATCTCTCTGGCTGAACTCCTGGTTTGCATAAGCACTGTGCATTTTTACAGCTACAATGTGAACGCTTTCTAGTACACGCAAAGGGTCAGAAAGCTGTACTTTTTGAGTTACTGACTGTGGTCCATAGGTGGATCTCTGCGTATACCAGCAGCGTGCACCGGCATCTTCACCCTGAGACCATCCTTCGGCAGATTTCCTACCGCGAAGGCACAGAGTGGCTTATCAGGGCAGGAAGCAGTCAACTCCGTCAACGGGCCCATGGCTCGTAGTCTGGACGACATCGAGTTTTTCGCAAAGAACGTTGTGGATACAGAACCTTGGAAGCTTGATCCAAAGTGTTTGCCCATTCCCTGGCGGTCTGTTGATGTGGGTGGTAAGTTGCGACTGGGCGTCATCTGGAACGACGGTATAGTGGTGTAAGACAAGGCAACCCTCGGATGTTAGGGATGAAGCTGATCACAATGTTCTAGCCCCACTCCTCCAGTGCGTCGGGCGCTCAAGCATGCAGTCGAGAAACTGCAGCAGGCCGGCCATGAGATTGTTGACTGGAAACCGGAGTTGCATGAAGAAGCGGTGGATCTACTCGTGAGTCAACGGCTGATTGCAGTGGCGGTCTGTAGCTAATACATATGATAGGGGAAGTTCTTCCTTGCAGATGGAGCCAAGTCAGTGAGAAATATCCTGGCTCCGGTAGACGAACCATTCAGAGAGGAGATGCAGGCATACTCTGAGGCGCAAGAGATAGGAGTGCATGCAATGTGGCAGCTCCAAGCCCAGAGAACGAAACTGTGCAAGGAATACCTTGACCGATGGACCCAAGCAGGTCTCGACGGGATTTTGTGTAAGTGTGACTGTTTGAACCTGTACTTTGGAACTGGCGTATTGACTTTGATAGGCCCAACAACACCTTTCGCGTCTGTAGAACACGGCAAGTTCAAACACGTAGGCTACACGGTATGATCTTCAGGCCAAAAGAGTACAGAAAGAACGACAGTCACTAACTTGGGAACAGGGTGTGTTCAACATTCTTGACTACTCAGCCGTGTCTTTCCCCTGTGGAATAGAGGCGGACAAGCAGCTGGACAAGGCGGAATCGGGCACCAAGCCGTTGTCGCAGGTGGATGCACAGATCCAGGCAGAATGTAAGTGGCTCACAGCCAGCAGACGGCCGGATATGCTAATTTTCGAAACAGACAATGCAGAAGCGGTTCATGGGATGCCAGTGAGTCTGCAGCTCGTTGCTAACAGGCTCGAGGAAGAAAAGGTCTTGGCCATGACCAGATTGGTGCTGGAAGGACTTGGAGTCGCGGTATGACGCGTGGGATGACCGTTTACGACGCGTACTTTTTCAAGTACTTGAGTATACCAGGGGTTTCTTCGGAGTGGATAGAAGATAGAGTTATCATGATAAGCTCGTTGATCACGAAGTACTACCTATGTGGTGTGGTGTGTTCATGAGGGAGATTGCGAGACAAGTAAGAGGCGTCAAGCTCTGCAGAGCAATCAAAGTTTCAAGACACGCCGCAAAGTGGAAAGTGAAAGGATGATGTTGTCTCGCCCGAATTTGGCGGGGTGTCAAATTGCTCTGAAAGTTGGCGTGTTTGCTCAGTGACGACCCAGACACGACCAACTTTCTTACCGTGGTGGTCATATTTGATGCGCCTGATCGTAGTTTCACTCCTTCCTGCTTCTTCGTGGGTGTAGTCTTCTTTCTTGACAGCGATCGTCGCCAGACGTGCCAAAAGTCAAAACCATGTTTGCACTGAGGTCTCGTTCGTCTCCCCGCCAACTTCCAACTTCGTCACCCACTTTTCCTGTGTCCAGTTCACCACAGCTAACAATAACCCTGCAACACAGTTAGCAAATACCTCTTCGGTAACGCCAACAAAGAATCCATCATCGAACTGCCCCAAGGCCAGCTATACCTCGTCCGCCCCCGATCGCTCAAAGGCTACTCGGAACTCATCTTCAAAGACGCTGCTGCCTCGATCCGACGCACTGGCCAGGAATACCAGTACCAGCTCGTCGTCCAACGTGTATACGAAGAAGGCGAAGCAGAGCTCGTGGGAGAAGACGGCACACAAGACAATCGACTCGACGGTGTAGCCTCGGATAAGGACGAAAAGACATTCTTACTTGACGAGGATCTGCACTTCCGTGTTGACATCAGAGACGACGGCGAAGTTGTCCTCGGTTGGCTCGATCTCAGCGGTGACGACGGCGACTTGTTCGAATTTGTCTGCGACCCTTCAGCAACCCCCGAGACCGCCTCATCGTTTGCTCTTGTAGCTGCCCAGTGCCAGTACGAGCGCAAGTACCGCAAGCCTCGCGACCTCGCTACCGACGAAGAACTGCGCGAGTTCAGCTTCGATCACGAAGATCCCATACCACAAGCGAGTCCCATCCAGAGCCCCTCGCGCTCCCCCATCATATCGCGCTCTCCAACAATCTCTCCACCTCCCACAACTCCACGTATGCCATCCTTAAACCAGTCCAACTCCGGAGTCAAGCGCAGCGAAGCCATGCCCAGAACGACCAGATCTGGCAAGGCCCCTCTCCGAGCCTACGAGGAGGCTCCGACCATCGCTCCTTCGGCAAACAAGGCTCCTGAGGCCCGCGAAACTCTGGCTGACCAAGACGTCGAACTCCACCTTTTCGACTTCCAGTCGGGTACTTTCATAAAGCAAGCCGACAGTGTCAACGCTACCGTCTCGGAAATTGGTAACTGGAAATACTGGCTGCAACTTAACAGCGACGACAGGGACTGGCTCGGTCAAGAAGTCGTTCCCGAACTCAACCCCGTCTTCAACTTCGAGTACCTCTCGTTCATCTTCAACCACTACAGCGACGATGGAAATGCCTACTCGTGGCTTTTGCGTTTCAAGGAGAGAGACTCATTGGAAGAGTTCCAACAAGGTCTGATGCAGGCTCTCTGGGAGCACTCGAACCAGACCAAGTGGCTGAAGGCAAAGGACACTGAAAGAGATTATGTCCTCGATGCCTTCAACGATCTCGTTCTGGAGGATAAAGATGATGAGAGAGAAGCCGAGGCTCGTGAAGAGGACGAGCAAGAGGAAGAAGAGTACTACGACCAAGAAGAGGACGAGGACGACGGACAGAGAAGCGAACACTACGACAGTGACGAGTCAGAGGATGATGTTATCACAAGAGACGAGGATGGAAACGTCAACTCTCAACTTGCTGTCGGCTACAAGCACGACCGCTCGTTCGTCGTCAGAGGTAACAAAATTGGTGTTTTCAAGCACACTCCCGACAACCACCTTGAATTCTCCACCAGTATTTCTAAGGTCGAGACACCTGGCGGCAAGGCCTTCAATCCCAAAAAGATCATGCTACACGCCGAGGATCGCAACATGATCATGCAGGACGGTGACAACCCCAACTCGCTTTTCCGTATGGATCTTGAGTACGGCAAGATTGTCGATGAGTGGAAGGTCCACGATGACATTCCTGTCAACACCTTCGCTCCCGAAAAGAAATTCAGTCAAATGACCGGCGAGCAAACCTTCTTGGGTTTGTCTAACAACGCTCTGTACCGTATCGACCCTCGTCTGCAAGGCGACAAGCTCGTTGATTCAGAGCTCAAGCAGTATGCCACCAAAAACGGCTTCACTGCTGCAGCTACAACCGACAAAGGATACATTGCCGTCGCTTCAAGCAAGGGTGATATCCGCATGTTCGATCGTCTTGGAATCAACGCAAAGACACACATTCCTGCTCTGGGTGACCCGATCATCGGTCTCGATGTGTCCGCTAACGGTCGCTGGGTTCTCGCTACTACTCGCACTTACCTTTTGCTTATCGATGCTCTGCAAAGCGATGGCAAGAATGAGGGCAAGCTCGGTTTCGAAAAGTCGTTTGCCAAGGACTCGAAGCCGCAGCCACGTCGTTTGGCCCTTACACCCAGTCACGTCGCTCAGTTCCAGCATGAGACAAAGGTCGCTATGTCATTCACACCCGCAAGATTCAACACTGGTCCCGACGTCGACGAGACAACCATCATCACTGCGACCGGACCTTTCATTATCACTTGGAGTCTGAAGAAGGTTCTTGCTGGACGCAAGGATCCTTACAGCATCAAGCGTTATGCTGAGGACGTCAAGGCAGACAACTTCCGCTTCGGTAGCGACAAGAACATCGTGGTGGCTCTTCCCAACGAGGTCAACATGGTAGCCAAGAGAGCACTGCAAAGACCAACTCGCGAGAGCATCATGGCCACTCCTAGAAAGACTGGCCGTGGCAGCTACCTCAGCAGAAACGACATCGTCAACAGTCCTTACTAAGTACCTATGTTTGTAGATCACGACGAAACGAAACGATTAACCTTCACTTCACGGAGATGGAACTTTTGACGGAAGGAGAGGAGGATCGTGTTTAGCTTTTCGATCTTAGATACCATGGATGTTTTCTTCCTCTTTCAAATCAAGCTTACGAACCCTTCCATTCCATTTTACCGAACTTGTTTGTAGAAATTCAGAGTGACGAGATGTTCAGGCAACAATTCGGAAGCTCTCTCCGGATGTTATCAGCTTCGTTTGGTCCGTGCAGAGGTAGCTGCGCACGGATGTTTTGAGCGCCGACGACTTCATTCGTTGCGACTCTCCTCTAGACATGTCACCTTCGGATGTCAAAGTTGGATGACCAAGTTTTGGTGTCCGTCCAAGATTGGTCAGAAGCTATCTTTACAACAGTTCAACCAGATGTGGGTTGTTTCACTCGGCAACGCAAGCAGCACAAAGCGATACCTACATGTCTTTTATGCTGAGACCGTCAGTATATTGCTGTGCCGTACTGACCTCTGAACATGCTCGGAAACTTCGGACCATTCCGCGGCTGGATCTACATCAAGGGGATCTATGTTGTATACTAGGTCCTCTCTAACAGCAACGTGATACAGATATGTCTTTCTGCTTGTGTTGATAAACATGACCTAGGAACCAGGACATATAGGCTGATGACTGCAAACTCTCTGGTTTGTCCGATATGGTATCATTATCAAAGGGGCAGTGCAATAGATCGCAGGCAGGAAATCTCGATGTAGGTAGCTGTTGAAGGAAGCGTACAGGCAGGTGCGACGGACTTGGACCAATCATGCGAGGAGCTAATCCGGAAGGCTTGTTGCTGCTGACCACAGGGCATATCTCGACGACCTCGCAAAGTTATTCTGCAGACACGCGTATGCTCAAGCCGACACCGCAGAGGTTTGGGCTGCAGCAGAGATTGTGTTGCACAGCATACGCAGCTCATCACGTGGAATCCCTGTTTGCTGGAAGCCTCTCTAGCACTTCCCCGAACACAGTCTGACCCAACGACCAAGGCCGTGGTGCGAGTAGCACAGCATCCGAAACCGCTCTGCCGTGTCTCTCGACCCCCCTTTCGCGGCTTGCTCGACGAGAAATTTCTTCGTGTCCATCAATACTGAGGAAGCATGGGCTGAAAAGCTGGCCTATTCCACCAAAAACTATCATCATGGATATCAACTCTACCAGCGCTGGCGACTACTACCCTGGAGGTATCCCCAAAGGAGCCGACAATTGGGAGACATACATCCTCAACCAGCAGGCAATGTTCGGTGGAGGCGCCAATGCTCCTCTGTCCAGACGCCGCAAGACGGTCGTCGGCATTCCCAACTACGGCGAGTTCATCCGCAGCTATGAAGACCGAGCCAGCGAGCAACGCCGCCGTTCGAGAAAGGATAGTCACCAATTTCCCTACGATGACAAGGACGATCTCTCGCACGACAATGTCCACTTCGGCGACGACTCTCTGCCACCTTCCTTCTCTTCAACCGCTTCTTCTTATGCCACCAAGCGCTCTTCAACTCACGTGCCTCTGTCTAAGAAGCAATTCACGCCGGGTTCGAGACACAGTCGTCATGGTTCAAACTCGAGACCCAAGCTGCCTGAGTCTTTCATGAGCGCACCTGATATATCGCTTCCCGATAGCCCCGAGACATTCAAGAGGAAGATCCATGAGCACAAGGCACACTTCTACGCTTCGCAGAAGCAACGTAACCACTCCCGTCCGCGTCACAAGTCTCTGCTCAGCTCTTGTCTTCGCGAGCACCCACCTCAACATGTTCATGTCCCGCCTCCTCAGCCTCCTGTTGTGCCTAATGGACACACGCCTGTCACCGCATATGCTCTTTGGCGTCAGGACTGCGATGAGCAGTTGAAAGACAAACCAGCCATGACTCATGTGCCCATTCCTCCCATACCAACATGCTCAGAATGTGCCAATGCCTCCATCCTCGGTGGTCAGGCTGTCCCCATTGCCTGCGGTCATAGCCTCGACAAGGTCTTTCGCACCGCCATAATCGACCGACCCGGTTCATTCGCCTTCAGCAAAGCCTATTTTGCCATCGTCAAAGTCGAACGTCAACGCTGGCATACCGACCGCTTCGGAGCTTGCAACCCCAGTGTCAAGTCTCGTATTGTAGCTGATGCACAGCAGCTGTTCATTCTCATCAATGACCTCTTTGAGATCGAGAAGCTGCGTATGGTCGAGGCTGCTGAGATGCTGCCTGAGCATGTTCCTGCGCATGAACCTTATCACACTCCTGATTACTTCAAGTTCAGACCTGATGAGCGCAACGTCTGGTAGTCATTGTTGGTTTCTTCACGATACAAGATACATCGACGGAGGCAGGGTTCAGATGGATCAAAGAAAATGGCCAAAAAGCTTGTCCAAGAGGGGAGGAGTCACATTTCTTGCATCTGAAAAACAACAAAATCGGAGGGCAAGCATTGCTGGTCAATCGACTTTACCGCTTGGTGAAAGGAAGGGGGAGGTTCGGTTCCGCAACACGGATTCTGTGCTGGCACAATATCTCCTGTTGACCATGCGGCTCTGTAACTGTCTGCCCCACTCCTTGTCTCAACTTCACTTCTTTTTAAATAGTTGCAAAAAGAACAAAAAGAAATGAATGCTTTATATCATATGTTTGTTCGATATTTTGTAGGCTGCTAATACATCTCGCTCCATGTAGATTCTTCCGCCCCGCAGTTACATACGAGTGTCGACGGCAGGAGCGATAACCCATCCAGCTCCCTGATCAGCTATCATCGATAAATCACTAACCCTTCGAGACGTTCTCCGTCCTTAAACTGGCTGAGGATCTCACCATTGCGGCCGGCCCGTCAACCATGCAGACGTTGACTCAACATGGTTCGCATCATCAAGGCTGACATTCCTTCGGCCTGTTGTTGCTCCGAGCCATTTGATCACGCTATAATCTAAACTTCTGTCCAGGTACTTGCTTGAGATATCTACACCAAGTTCCATTGTCCAATTTGCTCGCTTGGTTCATACAGAACATGAGCTCACAGTTGCGTGTCATTAAATCACAAACAGCCACGCTATCCTTCCTCCGTCTATAAAAACAGCGTTACACACATCAAATAAGGACCCACTTGCAACAGCCATCAACCACTTGGTGTATGAAACCAAAGCCATCACAATCACAAATGTCTTCACTTCTCGAACGCCTGCCCCCAGAACTTTTCTCCCAAATCTGCTCAACCATCCAGAAATCTCAAGCCTACAATCGTCAATACCACTCGACCTTCCTCAACCTCAGTCTTGTCAGTAGAAAGTGCCGGTCTTACAGCACACCTTATATCTTCGACAGACTCTTTCTCAAGGAGTCATGTCTAGGAGACTCTGCAACTAGTCTTGAGAACTGTATATCCACACTTGCTGGGCTGAATGTGCAGAATTTTGTCGGGGGCATTGATGTGATGGTTCCAGTCGCTGGTGGAAAGTGTAAATGGGAGTATGAGAGGGACAGTGTAGTGGGATTATTGGACAAACTCCCGAACTTGACGAGGCTCTATATCCGAACCAGCGATGTTTTGACTGAGGAACTCGTTGATGAGGTGCAGCAAGTCTTGCTACATTGCTCTTCCAGACTTGAAGCAGAGAAGTCATTTGACCATTATTGGTGGTGGTACTCTACGAAGAGTCAAGATAGAGCCCGGATATTTCGAGATGGGGACCCAGCATCGATGTTTCGGTGTCGACTGGTCAAGTTGTTTGGAGGCAGAAAACAACGATCATTCGTCTTTGCGCATGCGGGTATTCGTCCGCGTCCTGGTACACAGTATGTGTCGAGCTCGAGTCGCTTAACATATCTCTTTCTGCTTGATTAACGGTTTGATGTTCTCTAGACTCATTGGGAAGGAACATAGCAATCGATAGCATCAGAGTAATATGTTTTAGAGCAGATCGAGAAGGTCATAACTATCAATGCCAGAGAATGCAAGAATGAATTACAAACACCATAGATAGAGTTCTACTGACAACGTATAACCCTACAAACAATCGTGAACATATATTAAGTACTAGCCAAACCAAACATACCCACTTCACAAATCAACCCTTCACTTCCACCTAATACATATAATAGCCTTAGATCCCTTTTGTCACTTGCAATCGGCTGAGTGGTGTAACGGTCTACACTCACGCCTTTAGTACAAAAGCGGTAATAAAACCACCGTTCGAATCCCGCCGCGTACGCCTTAATCCACGAATTAGCCAAATGTCCGACATTTGGTGGCTATAATCAAGGGATGATGAACATGAGTTTTCCCAAAGAGCTTATGGCTTCTGGTTTTTTGCTGTTTTGGTTTTCCATGGAGATGAGGTTTCACGCTTTTGGTTCGGTGAATGTGTTTAAGGAAGATAGAAAGATGCTGTAGAGGTGGATATACTTCTTTATGGCATCTAGAATAAGTATGGATAAAAAAGAGATCGACCGATACCGTGGGCTGGGTTCGAACCAGCGACCTCCCGACCCCTGAAAGAGAGTGGTAAGAGAAAGCGAACGAGTTTAAAGGACAGTAGAGGATCGGGTGTGCTGACCACTGCACCACCACGGCTATTTTGGTTACTAGCACAGAATATTCAGGAAATATAAGGCTTGATATAAAGAGTGGGTCGTCATGGAAAGTTAAGGTTTTGTATGAGGGAGTTTTAATGGTTAGCAGGCTTCGAGGGTTACTCCTGACCAAATGTCTAAAGCTTCCATTCCTAAACCACCCGTGTCGACTAACCAGGCACCTTTGTTGGCAACCTTTATATACTAATTCAGTCAGACTGCCCTCTGACCATGGTGGTGCAGTGGTCAACACACCCGATCTGGTAACCTAAGTCCCTAAATTCGCTTTCCCTAAGTCCCTAATACTCCCTCTCAAGGATCGGGAGGTCGTAGGTTCGAATCCTACCCATGGTGATCGTTACTCTCTTTTTGCATGTTGCCTGATAGCTGCCTAGTATGATGAACCACCAAGCTTAAGATGTGACCAGCGAGATTTACCAGGTGGCATGTCATCCTTGATGATATAAATATAAGAAAAGATATCGGGTCCAGATCAACATGTTCGACCAATTGATGACGATGATGCAGTCGCGACAGCAAGGACGAAGGCGATAACATTCTATTTGATGCAAAGGTTAAGAGCCCCGGGGTAAGGAAGGAATGCTTCTCCAGATTTACCAGCCATAGGCAGCAGTCAAGAAGGATGGAAAGAGCGAAGCAGAGTTTATGTTCAAAGTGTTCATTACATTTATCGGGACATGGCTTTTTTTTTCAAGTCCAAACGTCTGTTGTATCTATATGACTATATAAGAGTATGGGAATCTCTTTCCCATACTTATCTTTCCTTTTGATCCACACCTCAAATTCTTGCTCGCCAAAAAGATTATATAAAACAGGTCCAAGAAAGAAAAGCCAGTTCCTTCTGTATCAAGAAAGAGTAAAATCTCCTCCAAAGAATATTACAAAAGATCGAAAAATGTTGTCGTCGCCAGCAACGATGGTAGAAAGAGAAATAGAAGATAATCAAACACCGCCAACAGTAACCTCAAGCTGCGAAGGCTGAGCCACAGACAGCAAACCAGCCATATCAACGCCACCAGTGGGAGTAACATCATCATATGCAAAAGCATATCCCTTGCCATCAACCTCATAGTCATGCACAAACTTGCTGTACCAGTTAGCAGCTCTGCCGCTCTTGGTATAGTAGCCCGAAACATCAGACATGGGTTGAATGTTGCCTCCACTGAGCAGCAGAGTACTGCGGTGGAAAGCAGCGCAAAGACGAGGGACAACGGCACGGTGGATATCGTTATCGCTGCTTTGGATGGCAAAAGGACCGCCATTGCAGCCGAAGATATCGGCGGCGGAGGGTTTGGCATAGGCTCTGTTGTCGCCGACGCAGTTCAGGTAGTCGCCAGTTGTTGTGCAGTTTACCAGGCCGGCGGAGACTTGAGTGTCGATGGTGAGGGGGGTAGTGCTGTAGTATCTCCATACCTCGTCGACGTAGGAGGTCCAGTAGTCTGAGAATGCATTGGGGTATAGCGAGATGTAGTCGTAAGGAGCAAGTACACGCAGAGCATTGGAGTTGGCATCCATGGCGCACAGATCAGCCCATGGGTATCCATCGATGCAAGTCTGTTCTTCGAGATCGGCGCAGATGTCTTCGACGGCTTGAGTGTGTACACCCTGTGCTTGCAACACAGAGCCATCACAAGCGGTCAATTTCTGTCCCAGAGGCAGACCGACAAAGTCGACGTAACTGAGGTTGGTGTAGATGGCTGATTCGAGGTAGGTCAACTCGATGAATCCCCAGTTGACAGCTGCCGAAGGATCCGAAGGATTGACGGCAGAAGGCTCCACCAGGGCAACCTGACCACCAGCATTGACGGTGAAGAACGTCAAGTTGCCATCGGCGAACCAAATGCGACCAGCGCTAATGTAGCCAGGGAGAGAAATCTTGACAGTCGAGCCTTGTGCACCGAGAGGAATGGCAACGTTCTCTGTGATAGGTTGTGGTGTTGTAGCTGATGTAGCCGGAGGATAGTACCAAGTACCGTCAGGATGCAACATGACGAGAGCATTGTTGCTGTCTCTACCAGTAACATAAGCCTTGACATTTGAGCTTGCCATCTTGTTGATAAAAGATAGTTCGATAAAGTCTGAGTCTGTGGCGGCGAACATGTTAACTGGAGGACGTGACGCCGCAGCTGATACTGCATCTGCTTGTATCGATTCTGTAGTGTTGACGGTGTTATCGTCGGTAAGGATGACATGGTTGGCGTCTCCAGGTGTGATGGCAAAGGGTGCAGCCATAGTAGGCACCGCCAGCAGGGCCGTAAAGGCACATGAGAGTGCCGTCGAGAAACGCATGGTGTGATAGATTGGAGTCAAGAAGCACAGCTATCTTTGTCCAGATATAGTCGAAGATCGGATGTTGAGTCTCTGGTAAGTACAGGGACGAGTATATGAGTGATATTGAGGTAGATGCAAGTAAGTCGCTTCTGGCCAGAAGGCATACATACTTATAAGACCTCAACCCCCACAGTATAGGAGAGTAAAAATCTTATCCTTCTATCTAAACGGTACAAAGCCGTTGAGGAGGTTGGCTGGGTGGCGCGGATGATAATACAGGTGCCGAGAGGGGGCTCGTCAATTACCAGATTCATTGTACACAGTCGTGCAAGCGAGACGTCTCAAAAACCTGGACTCCATTCTTTCTTCGCAGTTGCGACATTCTCAGGCATGGTTTGTGTCGCGCATTCGTTCGCAGAGACATCGAAGAATGACAAGATCCAGACCCGGCTTGTCGCACCTTTACACGTGGAAGTGGAAAGTAGGGAGAAAATAAAGCTGGAGACCGTTGATTCCCACGCCACAAAAACGGCGAACACCCATATCAAAACGGTAGATAAAATTACGACGAGGCAGAGACCGCGCAATCACTGCAACGCGCATGACGTGGATTCCGTTCTAATCGTTATGCAAAAATACTGGTTGCGATAGCCTACACAAAAAAACAGCACAGCTTCTTTTCACCCGCTCAATACCTTACCAGGCCCTCCCTGGTTACTCGATAGTAGATTAGACAGTCAGCCTCAAACCGCTGGCCGGCGCTCCGATGGCGCAGATCTCGCACACCTTACAGACTGTGCCCTTGTACTGTGCTTGATACTTGATGCCATCGTAGGGGCAGCTTACGCTTTGTTCTCCGCTGTAGATCGGCGTGTACGATGCACCACAAACGTCGAACTCGGCGAACGAGTCATATTCGATTTCGACCGCATCGCCGGGTTGGCGTTCGCATACAGCCTTAACCTTCTTTGCCTACAAGAATGGGTTAGCTTGGACTTTGTGCATGTGATCGGCATACACTTACGTTCTCCTTGAAACGGGCATTTGTTCCTCTCTCGATCAATGCATTGGCAAAGTTAAGAGCACTGCTCAACTGCTTGTTCTTGTGTGCAAAGTTCATGGCAGTGAACAAGGCCAAGGTCTGATGTTGAGGCTCGATGGCAGGAATTGTGAAGTAAGCCGATAGCTCAAGAGCGCGCTTCTTGTCTTCTTCGGAGAAAGAGCTCAAATCCGTGGTGCCTCCAACAAGTTCTCTGCGAGTCAACTCAATCGACATAGCAAGAACGTATTGAGCAGCTGTTTGGATAAGCTCCTTTGCCTAAGGTGTGTTAGTATGAAGTTCTATAACATATCTCGATTCAACATACCTCGTTAACTTGTGTTTGTGACGAGACAGCGTTGACGATCAGTGTCTGCAAGATCTTGCGGAATATTTGAACACCATCTTCGAGCTTGTTCTTCTGCATCGACTGTTTTCCTGCTTGTAGATCGGTTGTGGTTATGGTCTCAAGATCACCGGGAATGAAAGGCAGAATCTTTCGCGAATCGGTGTCCTTGAGTGTGCGGCGAACATAGTTGACAAGAGGCGGCAACTCAGGGTTCGCTGGCAAGAAAGTACGCGAAGCAGTGTAGATCTCCTCGAACCTGGCCTCTAGAGGCTTGAAGTTGACTGCGCCAACTTGCCTGTTGAGCAGGTTCATGGCAGACTCGTAAGACCCAGCGGCAACGTGATCAGCAGCAACTGGTGAGTTGCGTGCCCAAACGTCTGCTTCACTGCTGCCAGCACCTGCTTCCACGGTTTCGACGTTGACAAATTCTTCTTCAGCCTCGGCGAAGCTGTCATCGCCCATGTCCCAACCAGCGGCATCTTCGTCATCTTCTTGCTCGGCGTCTGCAGTCTCTTCAGGAACTGCAGTCTCAGCCTCAAGGAAGTCAGCATCGTAACCATTGGTTGCGGGCACGACCTCCTCAGCGCCACCGTCGGCAAGCATGGCCTTCTCGAACGAGGAAGCACCAGAGGACTTGACCGGCCAATTTGACTGGAAAGTAGGGACGATGACGGAAGGAGTCGATAGCGGCTTGCCAGTGTCAGGCATGGTGACTTGATCTTCCGTGAGACCGGCAGCTTCAAGAATGTTTTGGCACTCCTCTTCCATACCGTTGGCCTTGGCGGTCAAGTAAGCAAGAGGGTACTGATCGATCTCCTTGAGCATGTCGATCCTAGTTTGGACATCACCAAGGTATAGAGAGTTTTGGAAGCGAGAAGTCATGTCACCACGATGCTCAGCAATCTTGGCCATTCTCTGCAGTTTTGACTCGTCACCAGTTGACAAGTATAGGAAAGAGAGCTTGTCGAAGTTGCGCAGTTTTTGGTAGGTCATCTCGACCACTTGGTGGTTACCATGAGCCAAAGCCTCAGTGCTCAGGCGTTGCCAGAGCTTGGGGCGGTCCAATTGCTTGGCCATCTCAACGGCAACCTCGAGATTTCCACACTCAATGGCCAACTCAAATCTGGTCTGAGGGTCCTGGACGAACTGGAGAGCAATCTCGGGGTATCCCTTCTTCTGCAGGTACGAGATGATACTTTGACCAACAAGACTGGAGTTCTTGATGATGTTCAGCATCTCATCGTAGTGTCTCTTGACAAGAGCCATCTTGAAGCGATATTCCGTAGGGTCAATAGTTATGAGCTTGGGCTTTGCAGCTCTATCGAGGCAGTAGACACTCTTACCCTTGACACGAACAAGGTATACTGTTTGGTCGAGAGTACGAACAATTCCATTGTCACCGTTCATAAGGGTGTACTTGATGTGGTTGAGAGTCGAGTAAAGAAGGACACCAGTGTCGTCCCAAACGGCGCTCTTGATGCGAATAGTTTCGTGTAGTGTGCTGACCTGCTCCAGAGACTTGTTGACGATGGTCACGTTATGCTTGCTAAGCAGAGCGGCATACAGACCGTCAGAAGACCAGACAACGTACTTCACACCGTTAACAGCAAGTTCGGCGAGTTGCTTCTTCTGCTGAATGTCGTAAAGAACAACCGTAGTAGGAGTGATGAGCAGCAAGCATCCGGTACCGCCGAAGTAGACGTCAACAGTGCCAGGCGGGGGCTTGATGGTCTTGGTGGTCGAGTTTTGAAGGTCCTTGATGTCGATCTGCTGGTTAGGCTGGTTGAAAACAGCGAAGCGGTTGCGGGCGACGAAGACAGCCGAGGTAGCCGTGCCGCGCAAAGAGTTAGTAGGCTCTACAGCACCAGAAGCATCTTTGGGAAGGTTGATCAGTTCGTAGCAACCACCATCGGCAGGCGAAGTGACCAGGACGGCACGCTCTGCAGGGTTGTATGAGATGGCACGCGGCGGTACCCAGGGGCTACCAAGCTTCTTGAGAGAGAGCATTGAAGGGCTCTCAATGTTCTTGGTGAAGTCATATGAGCGGACCTGCTTATCCTTGGTGATGTAAAAGAGGTTGTTCTGGTAGACGGCCGAAGCGGGACGCTCACGCTCGAGCTTGAAGACCATAACACCATTGTCATGGCCAGCAGCGAAAAGGTTGATCTCGGGGTGGGCAGCGATTGTCCAGAAACGGTCGTTCTCACGCTTAAATGACTGGACCGAGGAACGCTTGTTCAGGTCCCAAACGCGCAGAGTCTTGTCCTCGCCAACGGACAAAATTAGGTCCTGATGAGGGTGGAACAGAGCGGCTGAGGCGTTCTGGAAGTGGCCTCTGCATGTATCAACCTCCCAAGCTTTTGTTTCGCTCATTCTCCAGAGCTTGATCAGGCGATCATCACCAGCTGAGACGATAAGGGGTAGGGTGGGGTGGAAAGACACCCAGTTGACGCCACGGTCGTGGCCCTCGAGCACGAACTTTACAACGGCATCTGTGTTGCCAAACATGTCTGCTTGGTTTGCATTGGCGCGAGCCATCTGGTCTTCGAAAGTCATAGAGGTGGGAGCCGAGTGCTTCTTGCGGAGGCCGGAGATGTCCCAAACGCGAACGGACTGATCGAGCGAGGCCGAGACGACGAGGTCTTCTTTGGGGTGGAACTGAGCACACATAGCGTAGTGGTTGTGGCCGGTCATGGTACAGACTATGGAGAATTGTTAGAGACGCAATCTACTAGAAGAGTTGGCTTGGTGGCTGACGTACTCAGCGAGCGGTTCTGCCAGTTCCAGATGCGAATGGTCTGATCGTCCGAGGCTGAAATGATCCAAGGAAGCTCGTGGTGGAAGAAGACGGTGCGGACATAGTCGAGATGGCCATTGAGGGTGAAGAGGCAGCGACGAGTCTGGAGCGACCAGACCTTAATCTTGTAGTCGTCACCACCAGACACGAAGAGCGGTTGTGTCTTGTGGAAATCGACACCTCGTACGGGGCCGTCGTGCTCTTCGAAGCGGTCAATTAGGGTACCCATGCGGTAGTCCCATAGCTGGATGGTGGAAGAGTGTAGCGAGACGAGGATCCATGGTCTTGTACATGATCAGCATGCTGTGGCAGGTCTAGATTGTTTGGGTTGGATGCGCACCGCTTGGGATGGAAGGCAATGCCCTTTGCTCTCGACGACTTGGACTCGAACTGTGGGAGGTTAGAGACAAGTCAAGCTACAGGGACAAAGAAGCTCGCGGACCTTTGTGAGCATGGTGGGATATGTGTTGGACGACATGTTGATTGTATTTATAGAGCCGAAGCCGCAGCTTCACACATCGAGGTACGGAGTGCGCGCAATTGCCAGAGAAGTCTTGTCGGATGCGCAGCAGCTGGCGACGACGGAGCGGCGGGCGAGGGTAGGATTGGTGGAGTTGGTAGAAGATGGATTGTGTTGTTACAGCTAGGTACTGCTTGTCAAGTTGTCCTTACTGCCACGTCTATTTCGCTCCCTGAATCCATCCCTTCTCCACGTTCGCCAAGCCGCCGCTCTTTCCACTTGCAACCAACCCACCTCTGAAACCCCTGCTCCTGCCTGGTTGACCACATCTTACCAAGTGTTTGTCCTGTTGGACCCGTCTGACAGTGACCTCTTTCCACAGATATGTCCTAGCTGTTGATCAATTCCTCGCAGGAAGGAGCTCCCCACAGGCCGCTCCTTCCATTTGAGTCTCTAAGCTTCCCCATCATTCGTCCAGGCTCCGCCATCGTCATACCTCTTTCAAATCAACAAGAGCAATGTATCGCAACATTCCACCTTCTGCTCCTTGTAGTCTCTAAGCTTTCTTCTTCTTGATGACCATTGAGCATCTTCGACAAACAGTCATCTTATTGTTACTGCATGATGCCGCCTCCTGCCTCCGGTCTGCCATTTCGTCTATCTCGCCGTTCCCTTGATTGAGCTTTCACTGCCTCACGAACCTTACCATCTCGAACAAGACCATGTCAGGTCGCATCGCGATTGATTCGTGCTTCCCTTCATCGCCTCTTGAATCCGCCTATCCCGGACATGCGCCACTCTATGCGCAAGACCCTGTTACCATCTGGCAATCTTCGCCATCCAAGCCCGCTTCAACTCCCCAGAACTACTACGATTTCGATATAGAGGAACTGTCAGAGGACCATGTGGATTATTCCCATCAAGCCCAGGTCTTGCGTCCGTACGAGCTGGAAGAGGTCGACACTCCTGTCGCAGATCGCAATCATGCGAATCAATTTCTTGAGATCGACGAAGAAGATGATGGACAGAATACCCACGAACCTGACTGTACCGCTCTTGCTCGTCGTCTGCATCGCATACGCTGGAAACCCGCATCTCGGCCTTCCACCTCAACACGTTCGTCACCTGTGCAGTCCAACCCTCGCAAGCGGTTACGGTCCGAGGCCCTAGATACCGACACCGACTCAGACGGCTTTGACAGTCCATACACACGCTCCGAACCACCACGCGTGCGCCGACGCATCCAATGGCCTGATGTCGCATCCGCCATGGTCACTCCTTCGGCGGTGAGCAATGCCTCTGCGCCTCAAGCAACCACGACTACCTCCATGTCCGATGAATTAATGGACATCGATGAACAAGCCACCTAGACATTCTCAAGTGGTCTTCGCCTACGTCTTCTTTCCACGATTTTACGTTTTCTAGCGTCCTTCCAATATACCCGATCTGCGTCATCCTTCTCATCAACGATATATCAAATACTCTTTTCAACAACATTCGATCTCGCTTTCGTCGACTTGTTTCTGCAATGAGTGAATGTCCGTCCTTGATCATGTCTCCCCATTTTTTTGCATGTCCCGGGTCTCATGGTCCCGTGACGCTCGCGTCCTGACCGCGTCACGAGTCTATATCCACATTAACTTGCTCGGTCCACCTGGTTTAGCTTTACGGACCAGTCACGAAGCACACAAGTATGGTCTTGTGCCCTATTCTATCTATTCGCTCGATTATGTCAGCAGGTAGCTCATCTTTAGCTATTTAAACCCCTCGGCCCCCTGCCTGTCCTTTTCCATTCACACCTAGGTATGTATTTGGTTTGTATCTCTTTTCTCTCGTCTACACTGCCATTTATCTGCTATTTATCTTCCATCCACTTTCTGTTCATTCTCCACCTGTTTGCGGTTTCTTTTCTTCCACTTGTTCGTTATTCATTTGCCATATATCTGCCATTTATTTGCTTTCTCAATGTGAATCGCGACTTCATTGCTTCTCTGGTCTACGGACTGGAAAGTGAAGAAGTCTACTTAATATTCTTGCAGCCTGCGGGTATCATGTTCGTGCGCACCTATCGTTTAACCTTTAATGCTTCCTATAGTCGTTTATGGGTGTTTGACCGATGCGCGAAGCTGTTTTGACCAAGACCCAATGTTGAGAGTACCACCCTGGTAAAACCTATCATGGTTTTGGGCAGGCGCATGTGCCTTTCACACGCTTTCTGTCTATACGTATATGCCTTTTGTGTTGTTCCTGATACTTATGTATGCGGCATATGCAGTCATACCGACAGTTGGGAGATATATACTCGTTTCGGAGCTTGAATCTTTTTGGTGCCCTGGACAGCTATAGTTCCGTGTGCAGTTACTACCATGATTTGAAGACAGTAAGTTTTGAAGAGCTTTCAACCCACTATGCTCACACGGATCTTTACTCTTCTTGACAACAATCCAACGAGCAGAGACATATACTGCGAAGCAAGTTGGTATCAACAATGTTGTTGCCTGTACTCGGTAGAAGTGGTAGTTGCGATGACGCGCAGGGCGGTCTAGGCGTTGATTGGCCAGATGGCTGCAAGCTGTCCCGACTCCCCCAGACAATCTAAGTTAGGGAGAGGTGTTGCAATAATACCATATACCTCTATATAACCGGAGCTGATCTCATTTTATCCCGCCGCAGCATCCCGCAGTCGGCCACAAGCATCAGCATCATGGCCAACCCCCAAGGATACCCTGCGCAGGGCTATTCGCAGGAAGAGTACGACCAATCGCAGGCCGGCACCCCTGCTCCCTCGCAACTCCCAGCAAAGAAGAAGCGTGCCTACGCCGGTCAGGCCTTTGAATTCGGCACCGGCGCCAATGCTGGCCAGCCCGCGACACAGACTCCTCCTCCTGCCGCCGCCTACGGTGCCGCTCAACCCGCTGCTGGTTATGGCTACGGCGCCCCGGTCCAACAGGCCACAGGCTACCCTGACCCTCAACAGCAGCAACCCGCTGCAGGATACGGCGCTCCCGCCGCTGGATACCAGCCTCCAGATGCAGTCCCTGGCATGACACAACAGTTTGCGCAGATGGGCATGGCACCGCAACAACAACAGCAACCCGCACAAGCTCCCCAGCAAGCCGCCCCTGCCGCTCAGCGTCTGAACCCGCTCCAGCCTGTCGACATCAGTGTTCAGGGTGCCCCCTTCCATGTCTCGGACCTTGATCTGCCTCCTCCTCCTATCATTCTACCTCCCAACGTACGTCTCGAGCACTGTCATCAGACTGCTTGTCCGAACCCCCTAGCCCTCGACCCATCACTGACATGTGCCACAGTCCAGCGTAACTCCCTCTCCTAACGCAAACTGCCCGCCCAAGTACGTTCGCTCGACACTGAACGCCATTCCCTCGACAAACTCCCTCCTCAAGAAGTCCAAGCTTCCCTTCGCCCTTGTCATCCAACCCTACGCTACTCTCCACGACGCCGAGGACGACGTGCCTGTTCAGCCCGATCAAGTCATTGCGAGATGTCGCAGATGCCGTACCTACATCAACCCCTTTGCCACTTTCCTCGACCACAGCCACCGATGGCGCTGCAACATGTGCAACCTGACCAACGACGTCCCCCAGGCCTTCGACTGGGACAACATGAAGCAACAAGCCATTGACCGCTGGCAGCGCCCCGAGCTCAACTACTCGGTCATGGAGTTTGTTGCTCCTCAAGAGTACATGGTCAGAGCCCCACAACCTCTGGTATACCTTTTCCTGTTCGACGTCAGTGTCGCTTCGGTCCAGAGCGGTCTCCTTGCCACTGCTGCCCGCTGTGTCGCCGAGTCGCTTGATCGCATTCCCAATGCAGACCGCAGAACTCGCTTGGCTTTCATGGCTGTCGATTCGAGTTTGCACTACTTCACCATCCCTCGCGACGACAGCGGTACCACGGACTCGAACATGCTGGTCGTGAGCGATCTTGACGAGCCCTTCCTTCCTACACCAGACGGTCTCCTTGTCAGCTTGGCCGATTCGCGTCAAAACATCGAGACCTTCCTTGGCAAGCTTCAGTCCATGTTCCAGAACACTCAGAATGGTCTCTCGGCAATGGGCTCAGCTATGCGTGCTGGACACAAGATGATTTCTCACGTTGGCGGTAAGATGGTTGTCTTGACAGCTTCTCTGCCCAACCACGGATACGGCAAGCTGGACATGAGAGAAGACAAGAAGCTTTTGGGAACAAGCAAGGAGAGCTCTCTGCTGCAGACGGCCAACGCCTTCTACAAGAGTTTCGCAGTCGAGTGTTCAAAGACTCAGGTCTCAATCGACATGTTCCTCTTCTCTTCACAGTACCAGGATGTTGCTTCTCTTAGCAACTTGCCCAGATACACTGGAGGTCAGACATACTTTTACCCTGCTTGGAGCGCCGCCCGTACCGAAGATGCCATCAAGTTTGCAACGGAGTTCAGCGACTACCTATCTTCAGAGATTGGTCTCGAGGCTGTGTTGCGTGTCAGAGCCACCACTGGACTGCGCCCAAGCACTTTCTACGGAAACTTCTTCAACCGTAGTTCCGATCTCTGCGCTTTCCCTGCCTTCCCTCGCGACCAAGCATACGTTGTCGAGATTGCCATCGATGAGTCAGTCACAAAACAGTTTGTCTGTTTGCAAGCTGGTGTCCTACACACAACATGTAACGGCGAGCGCCGCATTCGTGTCATGACCCTGTCAATCCCTACCACACAAAACCTGGCAGACGTCTACTCGAGCGCCGACCAACAAGCAATCGCTGTCTACTTCAGTCACAAGGCAGTCGAGAGAGCTTTGTCTAGCGGTCTTGATGCCGCCAGAGATGCTCTTCAAGCCAAGATCATCGAGCTTCTCCAGACATATAAGAAGGAGCTTGCAGGTGGTAACATGGGTGGTGGTGGTCTGCAGTTCCCTGTCAACCTCAGAGGTCTACCAACTCTATTTTTGGGTCTCATTAAGAACGTAAGTGTTTATAACTGTAACTTTGAGAGCTGCATACTGACATGACTGCAGCTTGGTCTCCGCAAATCTGCCCAGATTCCTAGCGATCTTCGTTCTGCAGCCTTGTGTCTACTTTCGACGCTTCCCCTGCCTCTGATGATTCAATACATTTATCCTCGCCTGTACTCGTTGCACGACATGCCGGAAACCGCTGGTCTCCCTGACCCGACGACTGGTGCCATTGCCTTGCCTCCTCCACTTAACTTGACTTCAGCCAATGTCGTTCCATTTGGTCTCTACCTCATTGATGATGGTCAGACACAGTTCTTGTGGCTTGGTCGCGACGCAGTTCCTGCACTAGTCATGGATGTTTTCGGTACCGACGACAAGAACGCACTGAAGCAAGGCAAGACTTCATTGCCCATCATAGACAGTGAGATGAACGAGCGTGTGCGCGCTGTGGTCGAGAAGAGCCGAGACCATCGTGCCAAGGGCTGCGGTAGCATCGTGGTGCCCTCGCTATATCTCGTGCGCGAGGACGGCGACCCGAGTCTCAGGCTCTGGGCTCAGAGTCTTCTTATCGAGGACCGTGCCGACATGGCCGTCAGCTCTGCTCAATTCATTGGCATGTTGAGAGAAAAGGTAAGCACTTCCTAGAACGAGTCTATTCATGTTTCAGATCGCTGACATGCACAACCACAGGTCATGCAATAAACTTTTTGATACCACCAGAGGCAGCTGTAAAAACCAGGAAGGAATATACAGTTGTCTGGACTCTTGACAAACAGTAGAGCGTCCGATGAACTTATGGGTCGTATTGGAAGCAAGATAGTCGAAACGATGGTCGCGTGGTAACCTTTTTAGACAAAAACAGAAAGCGGAAAAGGCGCCTTTACAAACCTATTCGTTTAACTCCGATACCTTATATCACCAGGACCTGATGCAGGAACCACATGATCCCCATACCAGACATGGCTTCTAGGTTTTGCATGCCCCCAGCTGTAGAATTTACGGAGGTAGGCGTTGGGGGCTGAAAAGCAGGCCTCCGAAGCGTAAAGCGCATGTAGACAGCTGATATATAAGAGCTGAGTGACAAGTCGAGTGACAAGTTGACAAACGACCAAGGGAGGTCAACGCAACAAGGCAAATAGGCTTTGTCTACGGGGCTTTTCGTACCTCGCGAATGTACCTAACCTTGCTGTCGATTATTGCTTTCCGATCATGTCTCCACGTTTATGGCGACGCCCCTTCGAGTTATCCGAGACATTTTTCTCCTGGTACCTTGATGATCTTTACTTTTGGTGGATCATATACGAAGAGGCGTTTTTCACGAATAGAGCTGGGGCTTGCACTTTTCGGGTGCCTTGCACGATATGAAATCTTATCGTGTGGTTATCGAGGAAGGAAAAGGCAGACAAGCATCTGGAACAGCCTCCGGGGTTCACGAGTCACTTCGTTTAACGTACTCCGTATATGGTACATGACAATAGCTGAGAATATGGTTGCACAAGAAGGCAAGACTGCGTGGTCTTTAAATCTTACAAGCTCTTGATTTCGATTCTTACCCGACCGGTCAGAGCCGGAATCTGTTTAAAGAGTGTGCAAAGATAGTGGGGAAGGCAAGATGTTGCGTGTGTCATGATTGCCGTTTCGCAGACCACCTACATACCCCAGCGACAGTCGCATGACGAGAGACAAAACACCCGGAGTCAGACGAGCGAAAAGAATGTATGGGATTGAGTGTCTATCGCGCTTAAGAGGTCCGAAATCCAGGCCTGCCCTGCTTGAACAAACATGTCTCGCCCTTGCAGCTGCGAAACTCTCGGCATGGAAACAATGCCCATGGCTTGCAAGCCCCATCCCGGAGTGGCACTGTGGAGGAGGGGCAACTGACATCGATGCGGTCTTTCACATGACAAAGTCAAAATGCACAGTCTTGTCTCGTGGTACCTGGATCTAGAAAGTCCACGCAACTCTCGCGTGTACCTGCACGAGAGGTTTCGGACTGGAAGAAACAGAGCGAGCAATCAAAATATATACACATTTTGTCGAATGGTGCATACGGATAAATACCAAGTGATCAGCGAGGTGGAGGTGCGCTTGCCGGAAACAATGCTGCTTCGTTTCTTTCATGCAGGTCAGCGGTGGGTGCTAGATTAAGGTGCAAATCGCGACCTGACGAATCATCCGGCTTTCTGAGACACATATTCATCATCATCATCAATCCTCCATAATAAGCTTGGCCTTGTCTGGCACCACGCTGAGCCCATGTATCTTTTTCGTAACCCCCTCCTTTTGCGAAGCCCGATGTTGGATCAACTAGGGTTTCTGAAACCCAGTCGGATCTTGGGAGCTCAGACGGGGCGAGACATGATCTGACATTTCTGACAAGAGACGAGCATGAACGATATGGTAAGAGCAAGGCACAGATGAAACATGATCGAGGAAAAGCAACTTCTCCCCCTCGCACTCCGAGGAGTGATATCGTGAGAGAGGGCATCTACCTATTTGATCAGATCGTCATGCTAACGACCCGTTCCATGCCGTTCTCTCTTACTGTTGTTCCTCGTTTTGTCTACCTACCACTCCCCTTCAACGACCTTCACCGTCTTTGTGGCTTGGCGGTGGCCGGGTAGCGGTGCCTTGGCCGGATATGTTCGCTGGTGAGTGGTCACCTTCCCTCAGCGCACACCGTACATTTGTGTGGAAAAGGGTAAACCGCCTCGTCCAGATTCCATCGAGGTATGTATGGGAAGGGGGTGGGTGTGGTGTGCGTGACCCCAAGACTTTTAACACGACTGATACGAGCTGGAAATGCGGTGGGCGCGTGTTCAGGTGCAGCGGTGTCTTGCAGACAAGGACAAAGTAGAGGGGTAATAGTTGGGTACGTGGACGCATTGTCTTGCGTTTTGCCGTGGACTGGTTGGTTTGCACCTGAATATGCACCATCATGTACCTGTCTTGTACATTGCATGTTGCGCGCGCGCGCACACCCCACCTCTAGATTAGTGTCGAGGGGTACCTTTTTTTCCACTCTACGTTTCTACGCTCTCGCTCCCTCGGCTCTGTCTTGCGCAAGCCCCCTCCAGGCAACGCATGGTGGTAGTCAGGGCGTGGGCGGGTACGCACATGCTGTGTGGGATGGCGGGTTGGTGCTTTGTCGTCGCGGTACTCGACGTCTCTAGATGGTTGGCTGCTCGCCTGTCAGTTGGAAACGTTTCGCTCCAGACTTTCTGCATGGGCAAGCGCCCCAGTCGACATGTTCTCTGCCGATCCGGCGGCGGTAGACAAAGTTAATGGTGGGATCCGTCCGTGCGTGGTTAGAATTAGATATGCGAGGGGAAGTCATCATCATCTGTTTTGCCTTGTGGATGCTCTCTCGCGTCCCGCAGTGGGCGGCGCTCATGCACTCGGTTTTGACTCCATCGCGGCCCTTCTCGGACGCTTGTTCCTGCGCCCTGTCTTGATCATCGTAGCTAACAGTTTTGATCGAGCCCCCGGAAACAGCAGATTGTCTAGCCGTTGGGTTGCCGAGTTGCGCTACTCGTACCTTGGATAGCCAACTCTGATTCTGACGCAGCAGCCTTTTGCAGGATCACCAACGTTGCGTGTGGCGGGTTGGCTGCATCTCGCCGCTCTATCCATTACTACTACTGCTGCACCTGCTGCTTGCTTATCACCCTTGCGACCCGTTTGCCGCTCGTCAGACGAGTCCTTGTCCTTGTCTACGTCTCCGTCCTCTTTTGCGTCTGCTCTACCACGACGGCGTCTACATCTTGCGTGTCATACTGAGCAACTGTCGACCCCCATGTTTCGTCAACCTTCTCAGCAGCTTCATGACATGCTCTAACCTGACCGGTACGCCTTTTATATGCACCTAAGTCGGCAATACTGGGGCCGCTCTTGTGCACCATTACCAACGAATTATTTGCAAGGCTTTCGATTTGAGGGACGACTGATCTGAATCAAGCCGGCTAGAAATCGATTTCCCGTCTCAACACACCTGGCTTCCTGATATTCGGTCATGACTTCCCCCACCATCCCGCCCGCCATGTCGAATCCTCAAAACAGCACGAGACCGATGCTTGCACCAAGCAGCAGAAAAAGAAGCGGTAGTACGACCGACGACTACCAACCCATGACGCCGCGACTCAGTGCGCGCTTCTCCGATCAACCCGATGAAGAAATCCCCGCCGAAGAGTCGACTTCGAATACGCCGACCAGAGGGACTTTCAAGTTTCCCGCCGACAACTCGAGCGCCTCTGGACACCGTAGTGGTAGCATCGGCGTGACTCGCGAGAACTCGCGCCGCTCAGTACATTCACATCAGTCTAGCGATTCGCAAGACATAGACATGGATGATGGCGATGATGACGGCCACGACCAAGGCTCGGATAACGAAAGTGACGAAGACGGAAAGCCGTCTAGAAAGAAGAAGAAGGGCCAGAGATTCTACTGCACCGACTTCCCACCATGCAACCTCAGCTTTACTCGTAGTGAGCATCTGGCCCGGCACATCCGGTAAGCATATGGCTCAAGTCTGACATGGCGTCTTATACTGACGAGTAGCAGAAAACATACGGGTGAACGTCCCTTCGAGTGCCACTGCTCCCGCCGATTCTCTCGACTAGACAACCTGCGTCAACATGCGCAGACAGTACATGTCAACGAAGAAATCCCTGGCGACTCCCTGGCTGCGACTGGGACTAGGTTCCAGAGACAGATCCGAACAGACCGCGTCCGCCCGCCGAACGTGAGACCTAGAGCGTCAACTGCCAGTAGCGGTGGCCACAGCGCATACAGTAGAGGGCACAGCAGAAACCTGTCAGCTTCTAGCGTCCTCTCTACTACCTCGAGTCTGGCCATGTCGGACATTGGCGAGAGTCGTTCGCGCCCCTCCCCTCTGATGCTGAACGCGGATCCCGTGGCAAGAGCGAGGCTGAGCCTGGACACGTTCAATCCAGCGATCCCCAACAACGGTCCTCAGTTTGGTTACTATCACCAGTCGCCTAGTGGCTACAGCTCCCCTACCTCATCCAACTTCTCCACTGGCGAAGGTAGCCCGAGGTTCCAGGCCACTATGCAGTCACCATCTCTGCCAAGCAGATCGTCTTTCTACAACGGCACCAGAACCCCCTCTCGCCGTCTGTCTGTACCTTCTGGTATCAGTCCTTACTCACCACAGACGGCAACCTACCAGCCAGTCTACTTTGCCCCTCTGCCTGCCACTCCTGCTGCTCAGTACTCGAATACGAACGGCATGGTCGCCAGTCCAACTACCTCGACCTTCTCACACCACCGCCGCGAGTCTGATGCAGAGCTTGAGTGGAGGAGAAGAACTTGGCATCCCAGCACTCACGCAAACTATGCCAGTCGTCCTGCAACTAGCGGTTTGGCTTACAATCAGACCCCTGATGACGCCGCTCCTGCTCTTGCCTCTCAGCCAGCAGCAAGTCAGATCACTAGACTCCCTGGTATCGAGAGTTTCGATCATGCTCCTCCCCCTCCGGCTGTTCCTGCACGCAACATTACCAGCCCTATGCAGATTGACTCTGCTCGTCGCCCGTCCACACTCCCAGGTCCAGTTGAAGTCTCGAGTTCAGCCCCTGGAGACCGAAGAAGCGGTGGCTGGGAGCACGCTCTCCATCAGGGTCTCAACAGGTTGGAAATTGCTCATCCGCCAGTGGATCAGTCCCGCGTACTGCCAAGCCAGCGAATGACTGCAGCACCTCGTGCCGAACAGCTTCAGCAGCCTGCTCCTGGCTATGCGCTGCCTCAACTGCAACCACTTGCTGATATACGATCAGCCGCTGCCGACGATCGTGTGAATAAGCGTCAAGCCTGGTATGGTGGTCCGATGGGCCCTCCTCAGGGAAGCCAACCTATCATGATCGCACATCGCACCTCGCCAGAATCCAGCAGCAGTGAAGGCGTCCCCACACCTTCGACTTCTCAGGGCAGAGAACTGCATCCAGCCATCATGCACGCGAATGGCATGGTTGAATTACAGCCCCCAGACGCCGTGCTGACGGACGAGCAAAGAGCACTCCAGGCTCACTACCAAGGCAAGCCCGAGCCTATGAGAGCAGACTCTGGCTTCCACAGCTATGTGCACATGCCCGGTCAAACCCCGACTGTGTACATGATGCAAGCTGGCCACAACATGCAGGTCCAGTCTCCCGAATGGCGTCCTGCACCCGTCAACCCAAGAGCCAACCCCGACATGGGTAGACTCGAAGCACTCGTTGCCGTCGCCACCAGCGAAAACCGAGCCGTCGAACACCGTGGTTGATATTGATCAGCCATTCCAACAACTAAAAGAAAAACAAACAAAAACACGATACTTTGCCAAACGCCATTCACACCTAATGTTTCATAATTTGATGAAACCTCCCCCGAGAAACGACCACGACCTGCGAAACGACTTGTTACGATTTCTGTTTTACCGCCTGCTTTCCAGCGTTGCTTCTTCCGTTCTTGCTATCTACATTCGAGCGTGTTCTTGCTATATCCCCATCCATCCCCACCACTCCCCAAATACCCCTTTCCCCTTTTTGGATTCTTGTTGTTTCTTTTTCTGCAAGCAAGCAAGCATACGAATCGCTGCTGTCTTCTTTTCTCTTCCCTTTCTGCTCTTGGATTTCTTCTTTGGATACGGTGGATCTCCGTCAAGTTATTATTTCGATACCCTGATACCCCCCGCTTTTCTGTTATTTTTTTGGTTTTCCTTTTCTGCTGTTTCGAATCACACGATGCACGAATTCCTTCTAGTTTAGTTTAGCCTAGCCCTTTGGTGTTGATATGAAACTTCTTCTTCCCCTGCGATTGATATCTCTTTCAGCTGTGACATCCTGTCTTTTGATGGTTGAGTGTGAATGTTCTAGACTGGATTCTTCTATGATAATCCTATGCTGATTGATTCATGCATCCTACTGTTTTCCAATAATAGTTTTTCCTTCCTCTCTCTATCATCACTTTTGCTTCCCCTATGCTGTCTTGATGATACCACATATCTCTGGATGCAAACCCTGCTCTCAAAGCAGTAGAACGCCAAACAATGCCATGACATGCTGATGATAACCCCCAACGCCATGCTTTCCTAAAACTCCAACAGAAACCCCCAAAAATGCAACAGAGATAGAAACAGCTCGGTATGGCAAACTGTCCCTTATCAAGCCACAACACCAACCAACCCTTCACGCATACGTTCAACACCCTTGATACCCACCCCCTTCAACCTCCCCAATTCACCTACATGTCTAACCTCATCATCCATCTCACAAAGCGCATTAACAATCATTTCCGCTTTCTTGGCTCCTACGCCTTTGAGTAAGCGTATCTGAGCAACATCGCGGCTATTGATGATGCGTAGAATGTGTTTGGAGCGAGGCGTTTGATCAGGACCAGTGTTAATAAGTGATTGTGCTAATTCATCTTCAGAGTCTGAGTCGTGGGATTGACGTTGTGGTGCAGAGGTGGCTGCTTCGTCTCGGAAAACACTGAGGTTGCGACGGATGGTGGGTCGCACACTGCGTGGTTTTGTGAATACTGATTCATCTTGGGAGTCTTGGTCGTGAGCGTCGGGTTGATAGTCCTCGTCGTCTCCGAGCAAGGGCACACCACCGCTGGATTTGGGTCTGCGCTCTTCTTCCTTGCGGGTGATTTTTTCTTGCAGCTTGAGCATTTTTTGCGCTAGCTTTTGGTTGTCGGGAAAGTAAGGGAGAGCGAGTTGGTACATTTTGAGGGCGCTGACTTCTTCGCCGCGCACGGTGTGCTGTTTGGCCATGAGTAGGTATTGGAGGCCTTCTGCTCGTGCTGATTCTTGGTCGATGACTCTGCGTTCTAAAGCGATCAAGCGTGCCTGCACATCGGGAGAGATTTCGGTGCCTGCTGGTAGCTTTGTGCTAAGAGCTTGCTCTGCGAGCTTTTCGGCTACTTTTCTCTCGATGAGTTCCTCGATCGATTTTTGAGACATGGATTCAGGTCTGGCGGCTACAGTTGGCTTCAGCAACTTGGATGGTCGGTTGATTGTGGGTACAGCTTCACTGCTAGTGCGCTTCTGTGCCTCTGCAGTTCGGGGGTGGCCTTGTCCAGAAAGGTGACCAGGTCTTGATATGGCTGCTGTCTTGGGCTTATCAGAATAAACAGAGAAAGCCTTGACTGGCTTCTCGATCTTGTCCTTCTCGGCTTGCTCTTTGCTAGGAACAACATTGTGCGACAAGGCCTTAGGTCGTAAAGGTTGGCGGTTAGCCAGAGGGATTGAAGGGATGCCGGTTTTGGATTCAGGCTTTGGTGCAGTGCGGAAGAAGGGCCTGTTTTCGACCTCGTTGACTTCGATCTTCTTTGTACGATTCGCAAAGTTGAGAGAGCTAAGGGTATCGAGATGATAACTTCTGACAGGGGCCAAGTTCAGAATCATGACGGTGAGACCATTGTTCTGACCAAGAGACAGAATTCGTGTCATTTTGGACTCGCGATACGGAATGCGGTTTTGCTTCTTGCTAATAGCCTCAACACATTGGGCGAGGACAAAGAGCGATTTGTTGATGCTTGCAGATTCGACCATTCTCTCCTTACCATTGTCGGTACGGCGGTTGTCTTCGGAGCCAGCCAGATCAATGGCGCTTGCCGTGCTTACGCGGACCTCATTACCAGTCACTTGGGTTACCTTGACGCAGAGGACTGCGTGAGAGCGTGAGGAATGTGCGTTCAACTGAACAAATCGTTAGTAATGTTCGACATTTGTTGTGTCGAAGAGCGACGCACCTTTGTGGCAGAGGTAGAGCGGTTGACGTTGGCCTGGTCGTAAAGAGACTCGAAATCCTTCAACGAGGTGCAAGGTCTCTCAGTCAAGCCGACAACAACCGTCTTGCCATTGTTGTCACGGATAGGCAGACCAGCAGCGGTACGCTTCTCAGGAGCCTCGAACAGATCAAAGACGCGATCGTTGTAGATTTCGTAGTAGCTCATGGCGACATCAACGCTGGTGTTCCCTTCCGAGTCCTTTTCGATCTTGCGGCTTCTGCGGTAGATGCTGCTGAGCAATCGTGGAATGACACCTCTCTCTGCCAGTAGTTTACCACCACGCATGGTGTGCGTCTTGCCGGTTCCTGTGACTCCATAGGCGAAGATTGTAACGTCGAAGCCCTTGAACAGATGCTTGACGGTGGGTGCGATTTCATCGTCGTAGACTTGTTGTTGTGTAGCGAGCTGGTCGTAGACGCTGTTGAACTGGAAACTGAAAGCCTCGGCCTCGTTCTTAGGATTCGGAATGCGCACGATCGAGGGAGTGGCTAGTGGTTCTGATACGGTTGTCGCGGCCTCGACAATTGTGTCCTTCTCAAGCTCCTGCTTGAGCAACGGTCGAATGCGCGCGACCACTCTGACGCTCATGGTTGGCTGGGCTCAGGGGGGGCTGGTTAAAAATGCGGTGGTGGGTGAATGGTCGATGCGCCCTGCAGACGTGTCGAAGAATAGAAAGGAACAAGAGAGGAAGAATCGGAACGCCCTCCTGGCCTGGCCTGCCGTGTTGGAAATGGCGTCGCGTGCGTGCCTCCTGCTCCTGAACTGACGTTAAGCTGCAGGAGCCGTTCGAGACTTTGCGCTTTTCCCCCACGCGATGAGTGTCAACAACACGTCGTTTTTCTCGTCGACCCAGAAACCGTTCGCTTTTGACTTTGTCCTCCTGAACTTCAACCTCTGCTTAACCAGCACTCGAGTAAAGCATCAATTCAAGACTTGCTTCAACTTTGTATATCCTGCGCTGTGCGTGTTGATGTTTATGCGCAATCTCGTGAATAATTTTGATATATACGATGCCGCTAACACCGTCGATCCCGCCTAATTGTGCCAACAATCGCGACTTCGATAACCTACTCGATAACTCAACTGGACTAACGTCCTCTTGCGAACGAATCTGTAGTTCGGAACGTGCTCATGACGATGCTTGACTCTACGTCAGGTCCTGAAATCTTGCATCTTGTGCCGTCCTCAATCATGAACCCTGGACCCGGGATGATCTTATTGCGGGACGACAGCCTTCCAGATCGTATTTCGTGCTGAGATCGCGCCTGTCATCCCAACCGGAGAAGGGAAAATCGACAGTATGTTCTCGAGATATCTATGTTTGGCGCATGTTCCATTCTATCATATATCAAGGTATTATATGCATACATCGCAGATTACCAGTTTCTCGTCCTCCAACTTCTCAAGACTTCGTAGCGTTCTTTGCCTTGACAGGCGCTGGCTTGGTTGCTGTCTTTGGAGGAACTTTCGTGCTCGCAGTCTTACTACTCGCTGCAGTACCATTGACTACGGCAGGTTTCTTACTGGCACTCGATGCTTGGGCTGGCTGCTTTGTCGCTGTTGATGAAGCTGATGGTCCTGTTTTGCTTGAAACAGGCGTTGCCCGTTGCTTCTGCTTGTTCTCTGCGATCTTCTGTACGCCTTGTTTGGCTTTTTGCATTGCCAATGTAGATAGAGGCCGTGTGATGGCGGTCTCCACGGGTGTCATTGGTAGTGTTTTGCGAACGTTTGGCGCTGGCTTGGGAGACGCTGTCTGCGAGGCTCGTGCCAGTCGTCGTCGTGCCTCTTCATGTGCGCTATCAATCGTGTTCTTCATCTTAGGGTCCAGATTTCGTCCAGCTGTTGGCTTCTCAGTTTGCTTTGGCAGGGGATGTTTGCTCATAGCTTCTTCTATCTCTCTCTGAGTCTTTGCAGCATTCCTAGTAATCTTTTCCACAGCGGATCCTTTGATGGGTTGGCCACCTGCTGATTTTGCAGCATATGTCAGAGCTTGCCGCATGTCTTCGGTGGATTTTGGTGCCCTTGGAGCTTTTCCTGTCATTAGCAGATTCAACTGCTGCTGTTGGGCGACCTTGTTCAATAGCGCGTCAAAGTCTATATTGCCAGGCGCTATATCACCGCTCGAAAGTGCTGTTGCAGCGGCAGTGATAGGAGCGAAAATGGCGAGGAACTCCTCCCATCCGCCTGCCTTGACTTCGGTTGTAATGAATTTGGCGGTCTTGTTGACTGGCTTGATAACTTGCTTCTTTTCTCCGTTGCTGTTGCCGTTTGCGAGCTTCTGCAGCGCAGCTTCGGCTTGCATGGCTTTGATTGGACATCCGGCAGGGAAAGAACCATGGCGGTAGAAGTGCTCCAGGAGGTAATCCTTCTCGGTCCAGCGGTTCTTGAGCCATCTCTCGAAGGCCTCATCATTGTCGATTGGGATGTCGCTGATCTTGAACCGTCTCCAGTACATGTTGACAGACTTTGGCGGACGTCCCTCAAAAAATGAAGAGCGAAGGGTGAAAATATCCTGTCCGAATTGACCTTCCCTATTATTTTGTCAGCTAAGTTTGATGTGAGTTGATACCTTGGAACATACGGAACGCCCTCGTATGCAATTGTGCAGTCATATAACCAATTTGTTGATTCCTTTAGTCGCTGCAAACAAAATTGCAGTCCGGTTTTGCGAGGCAATAGCTGATGCTTCATATCGTTGATACCCTGCTTGTCTGCCCAGGCTTTGCTTTTCGCACGAGTAGTCTCGCTCAAATTTGTGCCTTCTGGGAAGATAAGTAGCCACATAGGATCCTTGGGGTTGCTGAGTTGGCTCAAGTGCCGTTGGAAGCGACTCTTGTCTGTTTCCCATTTTCGCGATAGAAAGATGAAGTTGTAGAATTGGGCGCCCCAGCCGAAGATGGGAACATTCTTCAGAGATTCCTTCAGGATGATATAGATGCGACCATGCATCTTGTTGGTATACGCAATCCACCAGAGGTATAGCCAGTCAGTGTAGAGCTGTCTCTGTCAGTACAACCATTCGTTTTCTCGGGCTGATTCTCAGTAACGTACCTGGTGGTTAGCCATCATGACAAGTCGATGAGGAAAGTTGCATCGAAGACTTCCATCTTCCATTTGGTATAGCTGGTCCTTCATACTCTCATCTCCGGTAACTCTGACAGCAGTAGGCGCCCACCATTGTGTCATGGTCGCGGTAAGGACAGCAAAAGACTCTTTAGTCCATGCCATGTATCCATCGTAAAATTTAGGGTCTATGAGCTTCAAGGGAGCACCAATGAATTGGGATGCGCTTATACTGAATTGCAGTATGCTGATCAGATACTGGTTTTCAAACAATTTTACATTCTACTCACGCCAGTACCCCTGAGAGGAACGTTGATGCAGCAGAAAAGGCTCTCTCAGCCTGTCCCATTGCACCATGTTGAGGTGGTCCTGCTGGATGTTGATCTCCGGCTTTCGATTTTAGAATGTCGAATCCTGCTCCTAACAGAGAGTCGCCAAACGCCTTGGTGACTGCCTCCATTTGTGGTCCTGACATTTTGACTTTGATAAATTTACAAGAAGTGAGGAAACACCAAACAGCCACAGATCAGCTATTCATTTGATCGAATACGAAGCGAGTGACTTCGAGACATCCAGACCCTGTCACCGGCAGTGCAGCATTCCTGCTTTTCGATCAGTTCCTTCCGTCGACTCGCGTCAGCAAGCGACGTGCGATGAGGCAATGTGGTACCGTGCTGGAGCCCGATCGAGTTCCGAGCTGCAGTTCAGCCACGACCAACCTGATTCATCACGCCCCGCAAGGAAAAGTAAAATGACGTGGTGGTTCGTGAGCCGCTTTTTCGATTCGAGTCCAGCCACACAGTGCCTTGCCTAAAGGTGCCTTTGGATCTCGCGATTACACCCTTCTTCTTTCATATCCTACGTAAATACCACGAGACCACCGCGGAGCTTTTACTTGACATTTTGCTTCTGTACCTGGAAATCTACCACTGTTCACAAACACATCTACTCGGAATCAGCAATTGTCCGACACCACATTTTCCTCACACAATATCATCAAGAATCGACATGGCCAACGCACCCGCAACTCGTCCTCACAACAACCAATCGCGAACCAACGGCGTAGCCAGAACGAACGGAGCAGCTCGAACAAACGGTGCAGCCGCCAACAGAGCAGGCGCATCTCGTCCAGCAGCCAGAGCAAACAGTGTTTCTTCCCAAGGAGACCTACCCGTCAACGGAGTCGGTTCAGCATACGCCATAATGGCCAACAGAATCGCAAACCGTGTCGCCGAGATGGCTGAGAGCATCACATTCGTCGAGAGGTGTGTTCACACGATCGAGTTAATATCATGTTCATATCGCTAATCAAAGCCACAGACCCAAGCCGCAACAAAACGGACAAGTTCTCAACGAGGAACCCGCTGAGAAGAAGCGTCCTCGCAAGCTCGAGATGCGCCTCGACCCCTCAAACGATCTCAGCTTCAGCGCAGCTTTCCTGGACAACACACTCCAGAAGATGCTCGCACTTCAAAACCGCATGCTCAAGAGCACATCAGACTTGTCGAAAAACGAGGCTGTCGATGAGAAAATTGTCAGAGAATCAGCTGCTCAGAGCGCAGAGCTGAGTCGTATCATCGCACTTATCTGTGCGGAGAAGGCACGTCAAGGAGCTTAGAGTTTCCTCTGGTGTCGGAGTACGGAGGACGGAGAACAGCACGGCGTCAATCTCTCCTAATTTTTTCTTTAATTTAATGACAAAGGACACGGTTCTTGCTTGGGGCTTATCATGTAGCCGCCGATGATTTATCTTTGTATCAATACCACATATTAAGCGTTCTTGTTTCCACGCGTCTTTCTGTCTCTTGTCGCAATCCCAAGGAAGGTTCAAAGAGTGAAGATCTGCCGGCCCCTCTCAAAACTCTGTTCCTCACAGAGTTCGCCAGCCATCCATCGGTCGCGTGTTGTTGCACGCAATGGGTCCGCTACGTAACCTAGACGGCTGTCCAACTGGCCAACGGTCGATTGTCTCAGTCTGCCGTGTGACATCTCGTGCCACTCCTCCGCTTGTTTCGAGTCATCTCGCGCCACACTTTACGTCACCCTTGCGAGCCCTCACACGTAAATGTTCCGTTACCCTTGTTGCGCAGCCCCCCAGATCTGCCAACCTTCGCTGCCAGGTTTGCGGGAAGAGTTGCAAGGGATGTTTATGCACAGTGATGCTCTTCTGCGTGGAAGAAGATGAGTCTGGATTCTTCGATCGCTTCCATCATTTGTTGGCCGGTTTGTGCTTTTGCTCTTTCGCTTCTTGATATCACATTTCTTGAACTCTGCCATTCTGTTGTCTCTTTTGCAGTTGAATATCTAATTGCATATATCCAAAATGACGGGCTTTATCACGAATTACATTCAAAATACCGCCATGGGCATGCTGTCCAGCGGCATTACCGCTGCTGGAAATGTAGCTGGTAATGCCGTTGGAGGTGTAGGCACCATGATCCAAAGCAGCGGACAAGCTGTCGGAACTGGTATGTCATCAATTATGTCAAAAGTGCACGCTCTTGTCTAATACATATCTCAGGTATCGAAGGCAGCATCAAGAACTGGGGTGACTACATCAACAGCTACGGCGACCGCGCAATCGCCGCAACAGCACCAAATGTCGGCTCTGGAGTAACAGCAGTCAAGAAACAAAAAGCCCTCCCAGCACCCGCCAAAGGCGCAGGTGCAATTGCAAAGCAAAAAGCCTTGCCTGCCGCTCGCTCTTCATCTCTAAAAGCACTTCCCGCTCCTCCATCCAAGCCAAACACCCTAGGAGCAAACACACCTTCCTACGCAGGCGCCGTCAAGAAAACCGCCGTGTCGGCAGCTTCGAAACCAAAGAGTGCTGTCTCAGGAGCAATCAGTCCTTCCCCTTCTGCAGCTGGACTGCCCAAGCCAAAACCTTCTGTCTCATCTCTACCTCCCGTCAACTCTAAACCTCTATCCTCTTTACCTCCCGTCAACTCAAAGCCTCTCACCTCCACAACAAACAAAGTCAAAGTCAGTGCAGCCAGCAAGCCAAAGACCAGTGGAGGATTACCCAGAGCGCCTGTAGACGGCCTGCCAAAAGCCCCTGGATTACCAAAGGCTCCTGGTTTGACTGGAGTTACCAAAGCTCCTGCTGCACCTTCAGCATATGGTTTACCAAAGGTTTCGAGTCTGCCGCCTGCCAATGTGCCGAAGCCTCCTTCGACTAACAAGGTGAGGATTGATCCTGCCAGCAAGCCCAAGAAGTACTAGGCTGCAATGAAGGAAAACATAATCTCAAGGACTTTGAGAGAGATAGGAGAGTTAACACGAGAGAAAGGACGAAATATGGTTTCCTTTGTTCTGCTTCTCTAGCATCTCTTCACGAAGAAACATCTATACTTGTAACGCGTAGTAATGACTCTTTTTACGACAATACCTCCCTTTTCATCAATGCGGTCTGTTATACCATCACATCTTGAACGCTTGTCTCGTGCACCGTGAGCTAAAAAGGGCAACTTTCGGCGACTGAGTCTCCCTCACAGCCTCGGCATCTCCATCCATTGCGGAGATACCATCTTGCATCCACCCCCACTCCAACCAACCACCAACCTCTGAATTACCCACTACCACTCTTCCTATACCAACTCCATTCTCCAAAGACACCATTGTAACTTTCAAATCTCTCTCTTACCACAACGCAAATAACACACCAACCAAACTCCCACATCAAGAAAAGAACACAGCAAGCACCAAAACAATGTCCGAATCCATAACCCCAGCACAAGTAAAAGAACACGCAACCCCCGAAAAAGGACTCTACATCATCATCGACAATTCAGTCTACTCGATGGCTTCATTCGCTGACGAACATCCCGGTGGTTCAAAGATTTTGAAGAGGGTGGGTGGGAAAGGTACGTCCTATTTCCCACAATTCCAGACTCTCTGGGCCGAGAAAGATGTAGGTTGTTAATGCAATGAGTAGATGCGAGTAAACAGTTCTGGAAGTATCATAATGAAGGTGTGTTGAAGAAGTATCAGGGCAAGTTGAAGGTTGGTGAGCTTAAGGAGGAGGCGAAACTGTGAGATAGAGGGCAGGGAGCAACACAATTGTTTGGGGAAGAGAGCTAGATCAGATAGATCACCAAGGCTGGAAGGTTGCGACATTGTAGATGGAATGTAGAAACACATTGTGCAGAGAAGCGTAACTCCATTGTTTCTATATTGATGCAAATGAATCCAATGTAAAGGGGGTATTTCTAGACTTTGTGTCAAAACTCAGTACCAAGCAACATCAGCAAGCCAACAATAGAAGAAGAGCAAGACAAGACCACTCTACAGCTCATCATGTCCAGATCCAGCAACAGGAGCAGGTCTTCCTGCATCCTTTTGCAAATCAACTCCCTTCTTACTCCTCCATTTATCCCACATGTTCCAAAAGTCCTTTTCCATGTTCTTGTCCATTTGATCTGGCAACACAACGATATACTCGACGTGCAAGTTTCCGAATTCTGGTCCTTCTTCGTGACGCCATACTGGCATGCCTTCGTTGGCGAGCACTTCGACGGCATTCGGTTGGATGACTTGACCGCGTTTGCGGGAGAGTTGAACGGTGTGGCCGTCCAGGTGTGTGAGGTTGCGAGTCCAATCGCCCAGCCATGCTTCCCGTAGACTCAACACTTCGCGCCAGAACAAATCATTGCCCTTGCGACGGAAGAAAGTGCCATCTGTGCGATCGAGTTTATCTTCTCCTTTACCCAACTCCGGCTCTTTTTCAATGACCTGCACGATAAGGTCTCCAGCGATGTAATCCGGGCTTTCATCTCCTTCGTTTTCGTAATTGATTCTTGCGCCTTTGGGCATGCCTTTTTCAATGTTGACGGTGAAGGTCTCGACTTCCCTGACGTGACGGGAGCCACCGCAAGTCTTGCATTTATGTTGGATGGTTGTGCCTTTTCCTCCGCAATGATCACATTGCATTTGCATCTGCTGGAAGATGCCCGGTGCAAGTTGTGCCTTTTGGATAATCATACCATGACCCTTGCACTTGTTGCAAGTTTCCGTCTTTCCATCTTCAGAACCAGAGCCCTCGCATTTTGAACAAATGGCCTGTTTCTCCAGTTGAATTTCATGTTCGGCGCCGTTGTAGAAATCGCGAAGGGGGACTGCGACTCGGACTTCCATGTTGGGACCTCTGCGTTGACCGGGCTGACCGAAGTGACCACCGCCGCCGAAGAAGCGAGAGAAGAGATCGAAGGGGTTGCCTCCATGACGATGGCCTCCTTCCTTGTGTTGTTTGAGGCCTTCGTGACCATACTGATCGTAGATTTTGCGGGTTTCGGGTTCGGAAAGGGATTCGTAGGCTTCGGCGATTTCGACGAACTTCTTTTGGGCGGTCTCGTCTCCACTGTGTTGTGTTTGTTAGTTGGTTGAGTCTTGTGATGGCAGGGGGTGTGTGAGGAGGGCAGGTGTGACGGACGGATTCTTGTCAGGGTGGTATTTCTTGCTCAGCGTTCGGTACGCCTTCTTGAGCTCGCGTTCTGAGGCATCTCGTTCAATACCGAGTAGCTGTGTACGGCCATGTCAGCGTAGATTCAAGAACTGTGTACGGTTATGGAAAAGTTACCTTGTAGTAGTCCTCTGCGCAGAGTGCCACGAGCGGCAGCACGCACAGCAGGAGCCATGCAAGTTTGAACAACATGTTTGTCGTCCGTACCCAATTGTCCAGACAATTGTGCAAGTTGACAGAAGTGCACGACAGTTGGTTCGCAACTTTTGGGGATTCTGGAATGAGACAGCTGTTACAAACCCCGAACTCCGATAGCCCCTTCTCGGGGAATCTTGATGCGAGGAGCGTCATCAACTCCCTTCTTTCTTATCGCAACACTCATATCAATGTAGGTAACACAAGCATATTGGGAAAGAATGTCTGATCGTATACGATCATCAGATGCTGTGTCAAGAATGAATCATGACATTCGATCAGCCGTTTTCACATTGGTTGTGTAGTCGTGCGGTCTGTTTTGAGACTGAATATCGTGAAATGTGTATTTCTCGAACGCCGGCGACAACGTGTAACGATAACAGGTCAAACTCGTCCACACGATCCTCTAGCATGTCAAACATACTCTCAAATAATAAGGAAAGGTTTCTCTTCTTACCGACAGCGAGTTAATCATGAGTTGGGTACGGGACAGGGTGCTGCCCATAACAAGTCTAACATGGTGTAAAATCACGCGGACTGCACCTAGTTCAGAGGTCGCTAACAAACTGCATTTCGCTCATCGTGCAGTTGATGTACATTGAACATGAGATTGTGACGAAGCACTGTGTGTTTGTTCATTCATTCAATCAACTAGAAAAGTCTCCTCCAAGTCGAGCAGGAGCATAGACTTTTTGCTGTACCCGAGCACCAAGCTCATAAACAAGTCCCTCGCTATAACGCTGTCACACTTCAAACAATCATATTTCTTCTCGCTTAGAAGTAGGGAGACCTGAGTCCAGCAAAGGTCGAGGTCACTGTGCTGCTGATATCTGATCCGCCGTCCTCCTTCTTACGCTGACCAGAGAGCTGTACAGTTTGTCAGTCAATGCAACTCATGTTGAGTCAATCTTGTAACGTACCTCCATCTGGATCTGCCTGTGCACATGCACCAGCCAGTCGACATAGCTCTGCGCCTCGCCATTACGATCCTCATACAGCAAGCGAGCAAACTCATACTCTGCACCATCCAACCCCTGTCTCGCCAGTTGGATCGTCATCGCCTTAGATCCCCTCGTGGTCTCCATGTACTGCAAGATGTTGCGAACTTGAGCATTGAGATGTGTTTCGAGTACGGGCAAGCTAGAGCTGAACGGATCGAGATGCTTGAGTTCATTGTACCCTTCACCGAACAAGTCCTCGAGCAGATTGGGTGATACCTGAGAGTGCAGCCAGAGTAGACAAACCTGTCCGTTGTCGACGATGTAGACTCCACCTTCCTCGATCTGTCCGAAGGACGCTCTGATGGCAGCTGGCATGACCAGACGACCATTCTCATCTGCGAAACCGTCTGTCTGCTCCAGGTTGTGAATAGCAATAATTCGCGGATAAAGGTATAATGACAGCTCCATAGGTCCCATCGATCTGATCATGCGCATGTCATGGGTTCTGCGATCGCTAGGCTCGCGACCACCCTTGAAGGCCCGTGACTTGATGAGTCCCAGCATGTACATGCTCAACTCCTTGAGATTCTCAGGCAAGACAAGCTGGCCAGGTGGGTGTGAGCCAGAGAAGTTCTTGCGATAGCCAGCAAGTATGTCGATCGTCTTTTCGCTCAAAGAGTTGCGAATCTCTGTCAAGGTCTTTTCCGAGACTCTCGAAGCGGCCTCCTTCGAGATCACACTGACCACAGCATCTTGATCGACGAACTTCATTGCTTCAAGAGCACTCTGACTCACACTAGCGACGGTGTTGGTGCAACGGACTCTACGTTCACCCGTCGCAGTTGTGTAGAGGAGCGCGCTTTGGAAGTGCGCATCCAGCTTGTCATCCAACTTGCCGTCGTAACTAAACATGACGGTAATCGCTTTGTCCGCATCAATCGCACCAAACTCAAGATCAGCTCCGAAAGTATGCTGAGTGAAGTTGCCGTGATAAGCAGAGAGCTGCAAGCCATTCGAGCAGCGGACCTTCATGAGGGCCTGGAAACCTGTTTCGCGGGTGACTGTGTGTTTAAGTTCCTTTGCTAGTCGCAAGTTGTCACGCGGGCTGTGGAAATTAGGATAGTAGTATGTCTCGCCTCCAGAAACCGCGCAGCAGTGTCCGATGGTTGCAATATCAAGATAGCCTCCGCTAGGCGCGGCCATGAAGAAATCTATGCCAACGCCAGCTTCCACCATCTTTGCAGCCGTACCTCTCCAACCAGGATGCTCGGTGGTATATAGCTTCTTTTCAGCGTCTGTGTCACGGCCCTCGTTCTTGTCGCGAGGGAAGAGTCTTCCAGGACCAAATGTTGGCAGGCTCGATACTGAGCAAATAATCTTGCCTCCGGTCGAAGTAAGAGCTGCCAACGCGGCTTTGATAGCAGGTAGTAGTGCAGGTTCTGGACTCTTCACCGAGGAGAACATATCCGGTATCCGGCCAAGAAGCGAAGTGATGGCAGTCTTGGATGCTTGAGGGTCCACAAACAATCCTTGGCTTAGAGGCACAAACGGATCCTCAATGTCAGGCATGACGATCATTTGAGCTTGTTCAAGACCAGGAGTCAAGTTGTAGAAGTGCACCTCTCGGTCAAATGTTACAAAACCAACCTTGACACCTGCAGGGACATTGTTTGTACCGTCCTCGGCATAAAGTGCGTGCAGAATACCTTTGCACATGGCTTCAAGGAAGCCTCTGCTAGAGGCCTCCAGACTGACATCAATCACGAAGAGCCACTGAAGAGGAACAGGGTCTCTGGTCCAGTACTCCTTTGGGACCAGGAAGTCAACAGTACCCAGCATCAGCTCAGGCCTCTGCGAACGATCGACTCTGATGCCGGTTGGATCAGTAGGAGCAAAGTACTCGGAAGGAACGTCATTAGGGTGAGTGCACAAGTTGCAGACAAACTTGTTTCCACCAGAACGGAAAGTCATAAAGGGGTTGATGTAGGTTCTGCAGCGCCTGCAACGTGGTGGACCAACGTCTCCAAAGTCGAGAACAGGTACGGGTTGCTCACCATCTTGCAAGGGTGCCAGTGGTTGCAGAACAAGACCCAGGGGAAGGCCAGTAGTTTGAAGAGCTTCGTTCGAGGTAGGAATGTTATTCAAGGTGAGACGAGCGAACTTTGGAGAACTGTTGCCCTGATCAAATGCGACAAAAGGAACGGCAGCGGGCGGAGGGAGGTGTTGCTCCATGGTAGGGTAGATGCGCTCCTGGTAGTGACGAGCAGGAATGTCGCGTGACCTCGGCACACTGGGGATCTGGTCTGGGTCGACGCGGCCTGACTGAGAGGAAGCAGGAGCTGACAAGAGCTGATCGCCTTGACGAGCAGCGTGCTCCATCGAGGTGGCAGGGTTGGCAGGCGCGAAGGTGGAAGATGCGGCAGGGAACTGTGACATGGCGGGCGTGATCTGCTGTGACATGTACGGAGCGGCTGTTCCAGGTACAGGAGCATTTTGAGTGTTGTAGAATTGCGACGAGGTGATTCCTGACACTCCACCTGGTCCAGGAGCCAGAGGTTGGGCAGCAGCGGGTGTTTCTATGTGGTGGTATGCATGTCTGTCCTTCTTTTTATGCGGTCGTGAGCTTGGTGCAGCAGGAGCAGGACCTTGGCCACCGAGACCCATTGCGCCCATCTGATTGGATAGACCGTCCATGGCCTGGAATTGTTGTGGTTGTTGCTGTTGTTGCTGTGGCGGGGCTTGTTGCTGGGCCTGGATAGGAAAGTAACTCGCTTCTGAGCCAGCTTGCTGATATTCCGAGTAGGGACTGGGTGCGACTGGTGGACGGAACCTCTGTTCCTTCTGTCTGGCATTTGAGCCGCCTGGTGTTGCCAGCGGCGTCGTCGCCGGCGATCCAGTCATAGAGAACTCCATGGTAAACGAATGTGGTCGTGATGGTTCGTGTTTCGGCGAAGCTGTAGACCTTTAAGCTAATACGTGGTCCAACTTGCCCCTCCTACGTTGGTACTTCTTCCAGAAGGTGTCGCAATCGATATTAGAGCCGTGTTATTATTATCCCTCCTCTTGCTCCACGATATGCGTCCCTCAGAGTTCGATCGACGAGTGGCTAAGTGCTTAGTCTGGAAATAGAAATCAAAGTGCCACCATTGCTCTTCGGGAGTCTGAGGCGCCAAGCCCGATATACCCCTGAGAGGGCAGGAGCAACACCGACTACTATTCTAACCAACCACAACAATCATTAAGGAGAGATATATGAATATAAACATATCGAGCCATTAATTGAGTTTATCGTAATGTACAGCATGTAAGCTTTTGATCTGAAGCTATCCCTGCTTCATCGCCTGTTCTTCATGCCACAAGCTACCTGTCCACCTTGCTACCTGTGATTCCTTTCCATGAAACGCCTTAATCCTCCTGAACGATATCTGTTGCTAGTCAACCGAGACTGGACAGTCCACCTTGCTGTGCGAACTTGAGTTGATACTCGCGAAGGTCTGCCCAGTGACGTAACTCAGTCTCCTCGTCGTTGGGATTATGAGGGTCATCATGTCCAGGGTTCACACGCTCCAGCTTGACCAGGATCTCAAGGAACGCGGCGAGGTATTCCTCGGCTTGTTGTGCCACTTGGCCCTTGCGAGACTTGGGCACTTCGAGCAGAGTGCTTGCCACGACGCGAATCTTTGTTGTCTGCAAAACGAATTAGTAATTTTCTGGGTAACCTCTACATAGGTGTACTCACAAGGCTGTCCGCGTTTGGCTCCATATTCACCCTGTCAATACTGCTCAGAACGGAAAGCAAGTCTCTAACAATACCCTCGCGCTCCTCCGACATCTCGCGGTCCGATGGATCGGCACAAGCTCCATCCGAGAGCAGTCCATCAAGTTCTGCGGCAACTTCGCTCGACAAGCCAGATTCGGCGTTCTCTGCTGAGAGCTTGCTTCGAGCCTGCGCCTCGATCAGAGTAAAGTATTTCTCGACAATGTAGGACCTTGTGCAGAGACCGCTTCCGTGGATGTTAGCTTTCTGAATTTCGTACTGTCGTCTTCGTCGGTCCTCAGGTGTAGCGTCCACCGTGTTAGGGTTTAGGGTAGCTGGATCGCGTGCATAAGATGTGTTTGAGAAATCAAGCCCAAGCTCGTTCCCATTGTGGTTAGCAAAGGGGTTGTTGTCAGTTGGCCAAATAACCAGTACAGGCGGAAGCTCTCTGATGGCTGATTTGCATCGTTCGAGCGAGTCATGGAGAACCTTCTTCTGACGATCAATGTCAACCAAGGCATCAACGCCCCAAGCCAGCTCCATGGTTGAAAGAGGACTGTAAGACATGAAGATCCGGACATTGGCATTGAAGCCAGCAATCATGGGCACAAGACCTGGCGGCTGCGGCTCGATATGTCCAGGGAAGATACAGAAGTCATCGACCTCGACGGGAAGCGGGGGATAAGGCATGGATGGAGTCTCCGGCGGAACGACAAGTTCGCTAAAGGCAGAGCCACACTGGTGGATGGTCTTTGAGCTCACAAACATGGTCCAGAAGATTCTTCTTCCCATCTCGAGGGTGATGTTGTCGAGAACGTCGTCGCGATTACCTTCGACGTTCGGACCATTCGAACCCATAGCTGCCGGCAACATTCCCAGTCGCGTGAAGTTTTGCTCAGTTGGCTTGTGTAGACCAAGAGCCCTGATGATGGTCAGGCACTCGCTCCAGTACAAGCGACATTGACGCCATCTGAACGTGTAGCAGGCCGAGAGACCAAGGAAGTAGCTAGTCGCAGCATCATGGACACTCAAGTTCTCGCTGTCGAGATAGCCTGGTCCACGAGCCTCGGCACACACCTTCTGACACTTAAGGACAAGCGTCATGTGGTTGGGGAAGTCGAGCTCTCTGCGTTGTGCCTTGAGGTGCAGTCTAGGCTTTCGCGGGAACGACGCGACGAGAGCTGCGACCATGGATGATAGCAGGGCCAGGAAGGCACGGTTACTGTAGTCTTCTCTTCTCTTCCAGGCCTCGCGGAAGCTGGGCTCGTGTGGGAAGGGGCACAATGGGTGGATGTAGGTAAAGAAGTCGTTGACGAGGAGATCCAACGTCTGGATATCGCAGATAGATTCGGCCGAGACAGGTGGATGAGAGGGATGCGAAGACAGAGCGGCTAGAGCTTGTGCAGCATGGGTAGGAGAGGATGGTGTGGATTGACCGCTGATGTTATGCGGCGACTCCTCGAGACGGCGACGCTTGATTGCTTCTGCATGACGGTTTGGAGGACCACGACGGCGACTAGGACGTTCGAATGTGCAGGGAATATCTAGAGCGGCGCAGGCTCGGCATGGCGGACCGGACTCGTCACACTGCGATGCGACGTCAGCAAAGAAATCAGGTATGACAGTTTGGCGCACGGATGGCACGTACCTTGACCTTGCGAATACTACAAGAGTCGCATGCCTTGCGCAGACGGTTGGCTTTTTGGGGAGTCTCTCCTTGGACCTGAGAAGCTTGGGGTTGTGCAGTTGGCGGAGGAGGAGGTGGGCCTAGGGGAGGCTGTTGATGTTGGTCATGGTGCTGATCGTGTTGTTGAAGCGGGTGCTGGTGTTGGTGATGCTGCTGGTGATGTTGAGGCTGAGGGTGCGGCGGCTGCTGCTGCAGCTGCTCAATGCGCTGCTCGATGTGATTCGGGGCATTCGGGTCGACCTCGCCCTCGGGCTTGGGATAGATGGCCTGACCGAGCTGGCCGAGTTGAGAGAACTGCAGCTGCTCCTGCTGCACAGGGTCCAACAATTGTTGTTGGCCTGTCGGCGGATACAAGGTGTAGTGTTGCTGGCTGTCAGGCTCAGGGTAGCTGGACATCTGGTCGTCCATGGCGAGCGGCTGGCGCGCGTGGCAGGCGGCAGAACTGTGGCAGTCAGTATACACCTTTCTGTCTCTACGGACTATGTCCGGGTCGAGACGACGCGTCCCATCGTCCAACTCGAATGCGCCGGGAAAAAGTCTTACTTTTATGTAGAATCTGCACACTCGACAACTGGTCGACGACGCGACGGTAGCGACTCGGTTGATTGCTACGCCTCGGAGAGATCGTCAAGACTCGACCGTGAATATGTAGAGCGCGTCGATGGAGAGACCGCGCAGGACGTCAGTGAGATGCAACTTCGAAGAGACGCTATGACCACCCACCCTGCTCTGCCCTACTATCACCTCGTCACGCCCGCAATCATCACGCAAACTACCAGTCCATTCTAGATGCTCGATTTGGCCGTCTTGGATACTTTGTATCCTTTAGCCATAAAATATACCACTCTTCTACTGATTGCACTAAAGTTGATGCACAAAATGTATGAGCTCAAGAAGATCAAGCACAGCACACCGTAAGACATACGCGAAGATGGTGAGCACCTATCTCGCGCCTGCTTGTGAGACCAGAGCTTTAAAAATATATACTGGATGATCACACGCGTCGGTCCAAGGTCTATACCATGTTATCTCGTGCTTGAGAGCAGAGAGAACAGCGTTTCAGCGTTCTGCGCTACGGGCCGCGTTCAAGGTGGAGTCGATGGATCCGGGCGCGTGGGATGCGCATCCGATCCCTCATCGACTTTTGTTGCTCTAAACACTGATTGCGCTCTCCTCCACACCGTTCCCCTCTTCTCACTTCAATGAATACGTCAGGCCAGTCGCCTAACCTAGCCGAATCAACTATCTCAATCCAGGGTTCACATCTTCTCGGATCATGCTTCTCTAAAGCCATATGGAGGCTTCACCGTGGTACAACGCTGTAAACACAGCAAACACGACCACATCCTACGCGTCTCTACCCACTGGTTCCTGCAATTTTCGCCCACTCAGTAGCGGTCACAAAGCCCCAACCTGTGGCTGTCGTAGATTCTGGCTCGACAAGCCCGTAAATAGTCAGAATGCACCCTCCGTACTTTGCGCCTGCGGACATCACGCTTGTTTCCACGATGTCACAGCCGACTCTACCCCACCTACTAGCCTGATGCGACACAGCAGCGCTCCCTCTATACCATCAGATCACCATAGCGGCCGTAGTACTAGTTTACAAGTCGGTCCCCGGATCCAACCACCTGTCATTCCTCCACAAGACAATAGCAGACATAATCGGATAGAGCGATCAGGAGTTGCGCCCTTGTCCAACGATGTCTGGGGACGCTTGAACAACTTTGCGCGATGGCAACAAGATCCAAACTGGATTCCGTCTACTGCTCCTGCTAGTGTTTTGTCATATGAACCGCAACCGGAACCACAGCACACGTCGGCCGACCCGTCGCCGGTGAAGAGTTCAACGTCCAACGAACGGCGATATGCGTCACTGTTCCCAAATATGGACGGCTTGATGGCCAGTCCTACTGTCCAAGGAACACCCACGGCCGATTATGTACCTGACTCACTACGAATAGACGGACCTTCCGATGCTCACCACAACCAAAGAGAAACACAGCCTGAACACAACCAGCTTTCGAAGCCTGCGGATTCTGATCCTGAGATCCACGAGCTCCCAGACACCAAACTATGTTTAGAGGTCACCAGATTTGTCGATAACAAGCCACAAGAAGCACCAAGCACACCAACCAAAACAGTAACGCCAGATGTACAAAACATCCTTCAGAGCTGTGTACGGCGACTGGAAACACTCGAGACTTATTCCTTCTCACATGTACCTCTCGATGAAGTGCAAGAGAAGTTTGAGCTTTTCGACGGCCGGTTGCTGGAAATGGAATACTGGAGGAAAGATATTGATGCTCGTCTTGAGAAATCCCAATTGGCTCTTGAAGACAAAGATTCGCAAGCATCGACATCTTTCCAGGACCTCAAAACATACGCCGGCAGCAAGGCGCTTCTCTCCCGCGTAACAGATGTTGAAGATCGGCTGGCAGATCTCGAGGGTGCACAGCCTTCGTACGCAAACCCATGGGAGATTGAAGTCGTCCTTCTTCCTTTCGGCCGCACTCTGAAGGGAGTCTGGCATGAATCGACTGATTCTGACCCAAATGCATGTCCGAGTACACCTGCCGCCCAATGTTCTCAAGAAGAACCATCCTCTGGTGGCATACTTGCCCACGCTGGAAACAAAGGGCCTGCTTGGACCGCGGATACGATTGAAGAATGGGCGAACACTATCAACCCGTGGCTCTGGCCGAAGGCGCCAGGCCTGACTAGCAATCTGTTCAAGCGTCTTCAAAGTCGAGGACTTGTCCGTAATGTCAGCATCGTCGATACTGGCGCGCGTGGCATCTGGGAGTCAATCAAGGACGCCTTTGCAGACTTTGTCGAATCACAGCCATACCACCGTAAAAACAACCAACAGCAACCATACGAAGCACTGAAAGAACCGTTCGTGCCGTTGCGGAAGATCAAGAAGTCTTCCTGGCTTCGTTACATGGAACCACACGAGTTGATCACACCCGCCACATGGGACATCTCTTTTCTGGATTCAGGCGTCTTCATGAATGGCAAGGGTGGCCGCAAGCGCCTCTATATGACAACCGCCGATGGCTACACCCAGCCGGGAAAGACTGGTTGGACATGGCAGCAGATCCGCGATCTACCACGCTACGAGAACTCCATGGCCAGGTCCGGTATGTTGTTCAGCAGCGAAGTACCTTCAGAGCCCTTCTGGGCACACATGGCCGCTCTCGACGACGCACCCACCTTTTCCTCCTTCATATCACAGATCTCGCAACACAGCACCACCTCTCTAGGCAAACGCCGCAGCTCAGGCGTCACCTTCGAAGATCCAGACATCGACAGCCCATCCGTGAAATCATATACCTCAGACTCTTCTGCCGACACAATCACCCCTCGCTTCTCCGAATCCTTCCCAATCATCACAAAACGTGCTTCTCAGTCCAAACGACGCACAAGTCCCTCTTGCACACCAGTTGCATATCAAAAACGTCGTCGCACGTCTGGGTCGCCTAGTAGATATAGAGGTGGACTTGAAGAACTGACACCACGATGGTCACACGAACCTCCAACACCTATGCTGGAGAATGCCTGGGAGACTCGCAGTCATTGCAGAGCAGGATCAAGCAGGAAACGACTCAGCACACCTACCGCTTACGCTACACCGCATAGCCACAATGTTGCTAATGTTGTTGACTTGGCTATGGCAGATGGAGGTGACACAGAAGTCGAATCTGTGGGCTCTGGGACGGCTGATGATGACCATGAGTGGGCAGGCCTCGATGAAGATGGTGATGTCAGTGGGATGACACAGTCTAGCTATTCTGCTAGCGAGTGGATTGCAGATGAAGAGGAGTCCTTTGATCAAGAAGAGCAAGATGAAGATGATGGATACAGTCTTTACGAACCATGAGGAGTTTCTTTGGTGTTTTTGGCAAATACTTTCTTCTCTACACATAGCAATGAGCGGGGTTTCTGATTTATGGGCGAGGGAAAGGTTAGATAGCATATTTTGGAGCTTGCGATACATATGGAACGTATATTGAGTTTTTTTCCTCATGCTTCTTGATGTGTTCAGTGTTGCTATCTTCAACAAGATCATAATTGCTCCTTGCTCTAGCATAAACATCGTCAACGTCTGTAAAGAAAGACAAATGCTGTATTTACATACTCCAACATAACTTGAACAACTGTTGCATTCCCGGGACTAATTCCCAGTATATCCATCCATATTCCGAATCAACTCATAGTAAAACTTGACACCGCCCAAATGCGCCTGCATATCAACCCTCTCATCCACCGTATGCGCACCCTTAGCCGTCTCCTCCGACAGCGGCGAAAAGCGATATACATTCCTCGTCAACTGCAAATAATGCGCAGTATCCGTATTCCCCACCGAAATCGTACCCACAGGAATGACTTTCTTTGCTGAGAGTCTTTCAGACGTGTTTTCAAAAACTTGACGTATGGTGCCTGCGAATATATTCCAGACTCCTACATCTGGACCTGTGGGAGAGACAGGAGAGGGTAGAAGTATGTTTAGAGTAGAGACATTGAGGACACCGGAGCCGCGGTCGATTTGTGTGTAGCCAGGTCCGTGGACTGCGATGCTGAAGTTGTTGGCGAGGGGTGCGAGGATATCGGCTATAGTCTTCACAACGTCGTTGATCGTGTCGCTTGGGAGAACGCGGTAATTGATGATGGTTTGGCTCATCTCTGGTAATTGGTTGTCTTTGATGCCGCCGTTGATGATGTCTACCGCTTGTGAGGTCTGTATGGACCAGCGGACTGAGTCGCCGCGTGATGAAATCAATCTGTCTGCAAAGTCCTCGTTTTTCTCGAGGGCTTCACGTAGCCACGGTTCTGCTGTTTTGGGTGAGTTTTCTACTTCGCATTTTAGGTAGTTCCAGAATGGATTGTGCTCGTCGATGTGTGGTGTGAATGGGTGGTCTTCAACAGCTGCAATCAGTCGAGACATTATGCCAATGTTTGTATTCTTTGGTGGTGCTGAAGAGTGACCACCCGGAGTGTTCAAGGTCAAGACGATGTCGAGGAAGCCTTTTTCCGCGATTGCTGGTAATGCGTACATCACATCGTTGACCTTGCGCATCTTGCCTCCCTCATCGACAATCATTTCAATACTGTTCTCACCGTATTTTTCTGTTAGATGAGCGGCCAAGTATTTGGCACCTCTGAAGCCACCGGTCTCTTCGTCAAATCCGAATGACAGAATGATGGTTCGTTTGTTCTTGGAATCCTGCTCGAGAAGCCGTTCCATGGCACTGTAAACACCGATAAGAGTATTTTTGCAGTCGACAGCACCTCTTCCCCACAGCCACTGTCCGTCAAAGTATGCTTCAAACGGAGGATGGCTCCATTTCCTTGGATCTGGTACCGGTACAACATCCAGATGGGCCATGATAACGAGTGGTTTCAGGTCTTGAGAACTTCCCGGTAACGTGTAAAGCAGACCATAGCTATTCACTGTTTCGAGATTCATCTTCTCATGCCTATTTGAAAGGTCAGCACACGTTCATCAATACTTGTGATGTTTGCATACACTCTCGGGAATTGAGTTTTCAAAATCTCATGTAAAGTAACAAAGGCATGCCACCTCGGATCCTTATCCACATCATCATTGTCATCATAAGAGATTGTCGGTACGTTGACCGCAGCACTAAGGCGCTCAACCTGCTGTTTAACCAAGTCTTTGTTGTTTCCAAAGTCGGCCAAGGATGTCAAGTTATCTTGTGATAGAACTGGCAGTTGCGGTACTGGACACCATGTATTGATCACTACATCTTCGTGTGGCTTTGTGTTTCCAGGACGACCGTTTGCCGGAAGGTCGAAGGCCCCTTTCCTTCTCATCACAGAGCTCACGGTCGTGAGAAGGATAAACACGATGACCATGAAGGCGATTAGCCGCGGCCAAGCCATTTTGTCCTTCCATCCTTCGGTGATGGCCATGATGGAATATGGAACCGTTCGAGTAGGCGACCCAGGGTGAGATATTAAGGCGACATGAGTTTGGAAAATGATGTAACTAGCATGGTCGAGTGATAAGATCAAGGTTGATTTCACTCGGCCGGGAACAAGCTTTCCGAGCTCCACGAAAACTCGGGTGCACTTTCCTTCTTAACTACCATATTCAGACGACATCGCACATGAATCGAATACAGAGATGGATGTTTAAAAGGTCATGCTGTTACACATGAACCTTTACTGGTATATAGCCGGTGTTTGTGTATACATCGTACCGACCCTCGCCTCCCATGACTACATTGGCAATGGTAGGAATAACTTCAGCGAGCTACAATCACCATACTCCAAGACACGGCGGTTGATCATCAGGCCGCATCATTATACGGTATCTGAAGGATAGAATTATGTGATCGTTTGCGTGTTCATCATTGACCCATCATAGTCTCTTAAGGCTGGCGTATAGCGCACGCGGAAACGCCGTCGGAGGGATGCACCATGACAAAAGACGCCTCAATGTTGACAAGTGGTTTTGTCGACATGTTCAAAAACAATGTGGTAATTAATCCATTTGGGGATACAATATCGACTTAGAATTTCAAGTAAAGCTAGGCTTCAATATCTTTCCCGAAGTCGCCAGTGGACCACACCAACCATACAGATCACAGCGACACTGCTCATATTCGGGACAACTTGAAGAACGAATGTTAGCGACAAACCGGAAAGGCTGTAGGTGTGTACTCACTTTATCGCATCCATTCCGAATATGATGTCCCAGAGTTTCTCGAACACCCAACCCACACCAAAGTCCCCCTCCTGAGTATGGTCAGCCCACCTGAGCATCCTCTCGTAGTCGGATTTAGGTCGCTGTAAGATACGAGCTCTGGTGACAGCAAATTGTGCACAGCAGACGTTGCCAATATGCCTCGGTACTCTTTCGCGTGGCACCTCGAACAGCTCCATGTATATTTCTGCAAAGAAAGCTCTTGTATCCTTGTTGCGGATGTCCTGCTCAGTAGGATCCAGAGGGTTCACACCAAGTGGGCATCCAGGGCTCAATGAGCAGCGTAGATTGACAAAGCCCGTGCCATTGATATGCTGGAAGCGAAGAGACCTGAGCGTGTCTGCTGTTTTGCTGCCTATATCGTTGTGCCATTGCTCGTCTTTTGCGTGAATGAATATAGAATACTCCGGTAGCGAATCGTAGTTGTCGATGATATAAGATAGGTAGGGCGCAGTTTCTCTTCCTCTTCTTGATCGGGGAGCGAGACATCCAGGCTCGACAGACGAATCTACAGAGTAAATGAAAGGGCGGAAAGGCAAGTCTTCGTAGAGTTCCAGTAGCCAGTTAACGTCTTCAGGACGAGTCTTTGCCATGACGATTCCCATGTCTGGAGTCGCATACTCTGCGTCAATGTCTTTGGCATCGTTGCGACTTTCTACAAGCTTGCGGAGTCTTGGTTTGAGACTGACAGTCCTTAGGCCAGAAATCAAGCGCAAGAACAACGCTACGCAGAGTAGGCAGAGAATGGCAGTCGATACATACCGGACCGCCGAGTATCTTGAACATTTGCGGGTTTGGACCACTCTCATTGTCGACAATATGATCAGACAGTCGAAAGAGAGAAGCAACAGACATCGACTTACAGTACTCACATTCCTGCTGCCTGTTCGGCCTTGATGGACCGTGCCACACGCATCTGTGATAGATGGGCCGAAGGATTATATCCGTCGATTGAATGCCGCTCCGGTGGCTCTGAGGACTCTGCATGACTTATACGCAATACGTACGCGCGTAAGTCTTACTGGTTGTCGGTCTGCAGGCTGCAGTACAACATCGTCCCGAACGTATCCAATTTGCTCATAAGCAAAGACGCGGCCAGAATACGAGATGCACTCTAGAGGATGCGGTAACCAGCGAATAGGATAACCCATTGAGAATAGATTTGCAGCAATTGTCCCGTGGTATCCGCTCAAAGCATATTAGAGCGTGCTTCAATCCTTTAGATCTTCAAGCTTTGTTCCTTCTCTTATTCCCTTGAAGCCTCCTACTTTCCCATTCTTTAGCTCGCCGGCTCGCGCAGTACATCAGACTAACCCGAAGGAATCTTCCTCTTTCTTGAATTGGCTAGGAAATACACATGTTTGCAGAGCGACAGTTTCCTGAAAGCAAGAGAGTTGGAAGGGAAGAGGGGTTGAATCCGAAGCAGAACTTGCGAAGGATCGTGTGTCGCACCGGTGAAGTGGTCCCGTCTTCATCATCGTGTCGTTGCTTGAGTCATGCTGACTTGAATTATGATTTCAGTCGGGAGGCTGACATTAAGATGGCCTGTATTTGGTATGCAAGTGGAAACAATCTACCAACGACTGGGGAAGATGCTCTTATACATCAGATAAAGTGACGACCGACCCTGGATTTGTTTAAGGGCAAAGAAAGGGACCTCGGTAGAATCGGTAAAATTAGGTCGGCGAGCGCGGCCACCGACTCCCGACACTCTCCGAGGTCAAGCTGACCCAAAGGGGAAATTCTTGCGAATGACTTCAGATGGAAGCGACAGAGTTTCGCAGGGTGAAATTGATAAAATAACATCCTTGGAAAAATCCTAAACCGCTGTGTCTTTCTATCATATCCATCTAGGCAGCAACTGTTGTGTAGTCTTACCGGAACCCCAGGTGTGATTCTCCATACGTTTCTTGTCGATTTGTGTATATCGCCATCACCCGCTTCGACCAGCAAGCATGGTGTACGGGGGGTAAGGCAGAAAGACAGAAAACGAGAAAAGGCAAGAACAAGTCAGCTAATTGTATCAAGCAAACCAAGTCGAGGTTGTGCCACGTGCAAAAAGCGAAAAATCAAAGTAGGTAAGCATACCTATGCTATATGTTACGCAAGCCACTTACAGGATTATAGTGTGACGAAGGCCGACCAACATGCACACAATGTGAAAAGAGCTCGCGAGTATGCCTGGGCTACAAGGATGAAGCGGACTACATATTCCGGAACCAGACCGAGAAAGTGACCAGTAGAGTCACAAAAGCGAGAAAGCCGCGAGCATCTAGATCTCCTGATTCGATATCGTGAGTATCGTTCGCAAGTCATATACGATTCAGGACTAACACGGTTCCCAAAGTAGCAAAGAATGCGCGACCATATGTTCAAAGGCCGTTACGTCCGATGCCCTGACTGACTTGACAGTCGCATCAACCAACCCTCTGTCAGGATCTAATACCTACAACAACATGATGCTCATACAGAAGCCCTCGCAAAGTGATCTTGAGGCCTTTACAACGATCTGTCAGCAACCTACTTTCTCAATAGAGGAAGAAGTTGTCGATGTATACTTCAGAAACTTTGCTCGTCTGTACAGAACTCAGGACACCGTCCGTGGCTTCCTTCCATTCCTGGCTCCTATGTACGGTACTTCTTCTAAGGGATCCTTGTTACGGACGGCGACTCACGCAGCAGCACTATGTGCTATCTCACAACTACCCGATCAGAAGCATCTGCAATACCGTGCAGCCGATACTTATGGAAAGGCTATGCGGATTGCCGCTGGCGCTCTTCAGGATCCAATACAAGCAACATCCGACGAGACCTTACAGGCGACTCTGTTGTTATGTCTGTATGAGGTTAGCATTCCTAGCAATCGTCTGTCAGAAACACGTTTGCTAACTGGTCTTGACAGTCCATAAAAGCTACGGATAACTCCATCAATGCTTGGTCGAATCACGTAGAAGGTGCAAGTGCGATTGTTCAAGGCAGAGGAATGAAACAACTCGAGACCGAGCAAAGCCTGGCACTCTTCCGCGCAGCAAGAACACACATGCTCATCAACTGTATAAGACAAGGCAAGCCAACCAAACAACTCGAAGCAGGCATGAACTGGCTATGCGACACCACCGAAGACGATCCACTAGCTTATCTCACTCACTGCACCATCGAGCTCCCGTCATTAATGGAAAAGTCACGACGCGTTTTTGAGCGACAACGCAATACCGAAAGCATGGCAGCCATGGAAGAGCTAATAGAACGAGCATGCCATCTGGAAACTAGGATGCAAAATTGGGCCGCATCTTTGTCCGTTGACTGGCTACCATACACGATTGATTACATACCAGAGAAGCCAGTGGACCCGCTCAATGCGGATGCATGGGTAGGTCCCGTACATGCATTTGCCGACGCACATAAGGCCAGTGTTCTGAATAAGTTACACTCATGCCACATGCTCTCTGCAGCGGTTATCTTGAACGGATTGGAATGGCTTCGACCACACGACTGCCCTATGGACGATCGCTACATTCACACACTCTGGATCGAACAACGCACCGTTGACGAGATTTGCTCGAGTGTTCCATTCTTCCTGGGCATCGGGAAACAGAGAGCGCGAACGCCAGATCAAATGGACACGATAGCAGATCTGATAGGCGGCTACTCTCTCATCTGGCCTCTTCATGCAGCTGCGAGCTGCCCTCGCATCTCGAAGGACCAATGGCTCTATATTTATGGTCGTTTGGCTAAGATAGCAAAGGAGTGTGGGCTAGAGCAAGCTCTTCTCATCTCTTCGGAAAACAAGGACAAGTTCGTGCCTGGTGTATGAGCATAAGGTGGAATCCACGGGTCGACGCCTCATGAGGACTGAACATGTGCACAAACTACGAACAGCTGCATACGTACCGTCTTGCGTGTGGCATCCAATAAGGGTTCCCATTCCCTCCTTTACCAGACCTCACTTGGACGGAAGCATGGAGGCTTCTCTTCTGCACAGACTTCGTCAATTGCGCACAGCCACAGTATATCTTTCGACAACAAACATTCATGGTTCGCTTAATGCCTAAAGTATGCTGCTCTGACCAGCTATAAGCAATCGTTCGCTCGATGCAAGAATATCACCAGTCTCCATCAACGATCAGAGCAGTTCACTCTTACTGCGACACGAGCTGAACCAACCAGCTGCCGAGAACTTTCGCAGCCAAATCGTCGATAGAGGATTTGGTGGCTTTCCAGAAGAAATAGTGCTTATACACCAAAAAGGAGTGAACTCCCGAGCAGGGCTGACATCCGAGCTGAAGTGCTTTTCAGCTCAGGCTCAGGACGCCGACCAGCCTTGGTAACCGTTCGGACATGGGTCAGCAGTCAGTTTCTCGTACAACTCGTGTTTGGTCCCCCCGTTACAATAGCTGTGTATAATATAGCAGGTATGAGCTGAGTATACAAACGGGCATTTTTATTAGCGTACGTGCACTGGGCGTTTGTCGGAGCGAAGACCTGAGATCGAAGAATAACTGTATATTTATGCATCTCCAATGATCCGCGTGCACGTCCCCGGTGTTTGCTCTGTGCTTTGAAGGCTGAAGCTCTTCACGAATCGCGTCGTACTGCGACTTGCGCACGCACAACCCTAGTGGTTCTTCAATCTAAGGATACGAATTCAATCATTGCGACTCGCGGCCTTCTTTTACTCTTACGAAACGACTTCAACTGCGACAGCGCCTTCCTGCCACTGCCTTCTACTGGTCACTCCAATCGCGCAAAGACTCTTATCGCACGCGACTTCTCACCACCACACCCAACGCACCCACCGCACCCAGCGCACACGACCGCAAACGCAACCATGGGCGCCCTCTCAAACATCATACCCCTCGTCATCCTGCTCACTGCCGTCAGTGGTTTCGCATTCGTAGGATACCAGGTACGATTTTCCTGCACCCTCTACACTTGCTGCCCTCTCTACACCACTGCCCTCTCTACACTCCTGCCGTCGCAACAGTCAGTCACTAACATTCCTGTCAACCACAGATGTACCTCTGGACCAACGATCTCGCCAACCAAGGAAAGAAAACCATGGAGAAAAAGAACATCAATTTCACAAAAGATGGCATGAAAGTCGGTGTCAAGGAGATGAGTGAGGAGGAATATGCGGATAGGACGCAGAGGTACGGTTCTCTTCTTCTCTTCGCTTTGCCACAAGCCTTGCGACATGTCCACTGGAAACTCTACTAGTTATGGTTTTTTCGGACTGTAAATGCTGACGTTGAGTGAACGAATAGTGTACTGGTCAATACATGGAACCAGAGTTCTTTCCCAGCATACAAGTCCAAGCTATGGAACAAGGAAGAGCAAGCAAAGAACAAGGCGACTTCGTCAGGAAGAGCTTAAGATAGAGACAGAGAGAGAGAGATACCCCATGACGCGGCCTTTTGTCTAGTGACGAATACCTATATCCGGATCTGCTATATCGGCAGGTATTACTGTACTGCTGTATTCTGCTTTTTCCTCATTTTACACCCTCGCAATTCCTGATGTCTTCGGATCGACCTTAGTTGATGACTATACACACGTGGTGGGAGAAGTCTCGATACCTAACCTTAAGGAGACGAGATACTGGTTGTAATGTTGACAGGTAGAGCTGACATGTAGACAAACTGCTCCGGCAAACACGGGATCCAATACAGCGTCACCTCCACATCCCGAGCACTTGATAGGAGAGCAGGAATCCTTCTCCCGAAGTCCGCACAAACGCAGCGTAACCATCAACGCGTCCACGATCGCCGGAGGCAACAAAAGGGAAAAGGCTTGCGTGCAACACCAACGAATATTAGTCCGTATGACGAGGGCAGCCTCGAATGACTGTCCCAAAGAGGATACTTGGGCGCCGGTACTTGTTTCTCGACAAAAAGCCACCCAAGCCCTAACGTTTGGCTTGGGTTATCCCTGCCGCGCCTGTGCGATCGGGGATTTATGCTTGAAAAGAACGTTCTCGGCTAGGGATGGAGGGGGGGCCAGATACATTTGTGTCGGGTGGTACACGGAGAAATACGTACCCGTACCCTGTGAGGCTCTTGTCCATCAAGAAGGCGTGATACTGCACGGTCCACAGTATGGAGGTATGGTCATCCATGGAGAGCACTCAACTTGAAGTCCCTTGATAGGCAGCGGCAGCGCGGAGCTCAATCTCTGACGCCTGGATGGCTGCGGGCAATAATGTTTGCTGTCAAGCCGTTGTTCCACTCCTTCGTGTCTCCGACAACAAGAAGCAATACGGTACCGGGAGAAAGCTACACGCGGCCAGGCTCTTCAGCCATACAGCTCTGACTTGTGTCTGCTTTAATGTCATACCCGAGCCAACGGTTAAAGCACGTCAGATCAATTCTCCTCACCGCTCCATCGAATCGATACCATGGAACTGGCAAGCCCAATCCTGAGACCCGTTCAAAGCATATCACCGAATCTTATCATTCGGCGAAAAGGCAGGGGGGAGCGTGGTAAGACTTGCCCGTTTGCTTAGCTCTGTGTGGGCTGGCTGGATGTTGGTGGCGCTTAGGGTTCAAGACTAGCTCGACACACCATGCGTAGGGCCAAGCTTTGTCCCGTCCTCGTGGACGGATTCTTTAATTTCGACTCTATCCTTGATAACGTAGAAACCCAAAATCGACTTCATGCGACACATGACGTGAATCCAGCCGGACAGTGGAACGTCATCTGTAGCTGAAGAACATGAAGCCGCGAGTTCTTGTTGACTTGTCCGAACCACTGGCTGCAGAATTGGCGCCTGAGCGAAGGAGTGGACTCGGGAGAAGCAGGAGAATTGACCACTCAACTGTGCAATGTGTATGCACAAAGATAAGGATGCCGAGATCTATTGGGTCTTGTCCAGGCTTGGGGGCGGGGACTTTTGTAGTGACATGCCTCTTTAGGGTTTGTTCTGACTGTCAATCGATCATAAGATCAAAGGTCCCCTGGCAGATCGATTCGATGTGGGTGACTGTGAACTTGTGGAGGATGCTGGTCAAGAGGCTTACGTGGCCAAGACGACGTCCTTACCTTGCGACTTAGAACGTAAGAAGAGATGTCCTGTCTACTTTGCAAACCGGGAGGACGGGGACGACGTTTGATTTGACGACGATCCAACGCAGGAAAAGGCGAACCCCTAGTGCGGTGCCACAAGGACGCCCCCAAACTCTTAAAATCTGGGCGTGGCATGACGGGTATGCATGGCGACATTTAATTTTCGAATGCTTGAGCCAAATCGAGATATGGTCGTGTCGTTTGGGTGGAGACGGTGCTTGGCCTGTCTTGTGCTCTCTTCTTGTCGCTCTTGCACAGCCATCCTTGGCTTCACTCTTAGCTGTCTCGTCCGGATCGGCGCCAGGGCGCGCTATGATCGAGACAGGCCGCCAAGCGCGAGGTCAAGAATGCTTGGCCTACCTGGAACGAGGTGGATGGCTGCAGTGAATGGCATCGGGGATCTGTGGGTAGCAAGCAAAACTGCGAGCTCGAGTGGTGCTAGAGGGAGCGATCAACTCGCCTTCTGTGCAACAGCAAGTGATGACGACCGGAAGGGGGGATCTTTGGGAAGGAACGACTTGAATGCGCCCCTGTGGATTTCGCTTAAACATGTCGACACGAGTCGATCCACCATTTTAACGTTAATTTTAAGTACATTGCTAGTCTGAACGTTACTCACACAGGGCAGGTCACTGTAGCCGGCGGCCCCGAGCACGCTGTCTTCGGACGAGAAGAAGGAGCTGTGATGTATGTGGTGAGAGAAGAGGAGACAACAATTGAGCAGTAGACACAGTTAGATGGTTTGGACAGTAATAAGCATAAGGAAAAGACTGCCGACGGACAGTTCTCGCGAGGCCGGCGGCGGATGTCCAGACTTGGCCAGGCCCGAAACTGGGGTAAGGAAAAAGAGGGTTTAGCATGTGGCCTTAGCAATTCTTGGTGTCTTGGTTCATCAAAGCGAAGCTAGTCCTTGGGCCAGTAAGCGCATGCGCAGGGCATTCCTTCGTGTTCGCAGCTGCTCGCCAATCCGTTTAGTTCTTGCCCTTCCTGCCTGCTGTTGCTTCTTCTCCTTCTCCTTCCTTCAATCTCTTCGGATCTTCTCCCACTCTGCCAACCGACACTCGCACACGACTCTGCCTGCAATTTGTGCTTGAATCATTGACACTGCCCCAGACTCGTCGAATACGGCCGACAATCTTTCTTCTCAACTAATACTCGTCTTGGCCTCGACAGGCAAGACTCTTTCTCAGCCATGGAGACATACTACGGACACGTACGAACGCCTGGAGATGCCATCCTTCTCTTCGAAGCATGCAGGATCGGTCTATTGCCCAGAGTACAGCGCCGACTCTCAGAAAAGGAAAGACTTTCGATCAAGTCGGGCTCAGTGTTTGTGTGGGACGAGCGCGAGGCGGGTATGAGACGCTGGACAGACGGAAAATCATGGAGCGCCAGTCGCGTGTCGGGCAGCTTCCTCACATACCGCGAGATGGAGGGCAAGCGTGGTGGCAGCACCTTCAGCGCCGCTCCCAAGGCGCCTGCCGCCAAAGACCACGACGGCTCCGACGATGGCCCCGACGGCTACCGCTACAAGCCCGACGGTTTGATCAAGCAGTCGTTCAGCATCACCACCTCCAACGGCCAGCACCTGCATCTCATCAGCTACTTCGCCCGCTCCACCGCCGTCTCGCAGAACCTGCAACAGCCTTCCAGCGACCCCCAGCTGCGTCATATCCGCCCCGAGAAGGGCATGTACCCCGAGTCGACTGTCCACGAACAGAACGCTATTCCCGCCGTCACAAGAGGTCCCATGACCAGCCCGGCCTTCACGAACGCTCCTCACCAGTCTCCCAACATCGGCGGTCCCCACTACCCCCCGAGACCGCAATACACCCATGGTCCCATGTCATATGGCCCTCCCGGCTGGGCTCCTCCAAGTCCCATGCACACCCCTCCTCCGCACTACTCACCCTACGGCTACCACCACTCGCCTATGCACCACCTTCATCCTGGTCAATATCCGCCGCACCACGCTCAACACCACGCTCAACACTACCCTCCCCCGCTCACTTCCTTCGACCGCGTACCTGCTCCGCTGTCCAACAACTCTTTGCCCGCCCCACCAAACCATCATCACCCGCAACTCACCCCCATCCACAACCACATTCCTCCCCCACTACCTCAGATCAACCACCCTCCTCGCCCATCTCTCCTCGATCACTCGCCGCGTCCACCTAGCCATGGTCACCCCTCAATTGACCCCGCTCTGGCCAATGACTTAAGGAAGCCTCCTCCTCCTTCTCTCCCAAGTCCTAGATCCCTTGGAGATGCTGCTGCAGGTGCTCTCACAGAGTCTGCTAAACTGCCTCCTGCCACTCTTCCCCCAGTCACCGGTGGAACTACTATTCCCAGTATCAGCTCTTTGATCCACGAGACCAGCAACCCACAGTCCCTCAACTCCGGCCGTCCTGCAAGCCGCAGCCCTATTGGTGGTCGTCCTCAGGATATTCCCATGCACAAGATGGGTTACGATGCTGCGCGCGATGTCCAGGCACTGAGACATCTGGACAAGGCCACTTTGAGATTCTAAGCTGTCAATCTGTACCATCTTTCTCTTTTCTGTGTTTCTAGCAAGCGAAATGCGTGAGATATACTCCGCTGGGGATTGGCGTTTCGGGTCCATGGGTCTGTACGCAGCGATGATTGCATGAAATGGCGTTACTGTTAGCTTTCTTGTACTCACATGAGTGATGTGTTCGCTCATATACTGTTCACCACTGTTCAATAGCTCAGACCAAAGAAAATTATTCTGCTACTGCATATGAACACGGTTCTTTGCAAATAGTGTCCTGCTTTTATTGTGATAAACTACTGGTAGTTCCCAGGCTTTGCAGAGAAGGAGTCGAGCAGGCATATCGCCTCCCTCGAACACAGCACAGGCAAGCTTAAGAATCAAAGGCACATCGATCATACAAAGGGCGATATATGCTTTGGATGCCTTAACTAGAATGGTAGATGCTAATAAATACCCACAAGACTCCTAATGTCTAATGCGAAAAAAAAAACAACTCATCTACACCAAACATGCATTCTACCCCTAAACCTTGACTCTCGGCTCAAGAAGAAGTTGACCAGCAGGACCAGTCTTCTCAACAAAGCCCTCATCACGAGTATGTATCCTCCTTCCCCTCAACCAAGTCTCTTTAACCACACCCTTGAGCGTCTTATCTTGATACGGACTACACTTATTCCTAAACAACATAGTGTTAGGCTGAACGATAAACTCCGCCTCATCATCAAAGACCGCAATATCGGCATCAAGGCCAACGGCAATATCGCCTTTAAGGTGTTCGAGACCAACTTGCTTGGCAGTGTTGATGCAGCACCATTGCACCACATCTTCGATGGTGATATTGCGGGCGGCGGCTTCGGTCCAGAGAACACTGATGCCTAGACCTACACTACTGATACCACCCCAGGCTGAGAAAAAGTCGCCTTCGCCTTTTTTGCTGGTCGTCTCGATGGCGCCGGGGACGTTTGCAGGTAAGAGTTTTAGGTTAGGTGTGCAGGGTGAGTGGTCTGAGACCACGGTTTTGATCACACTGTCGTCTGGTCTGCACATTTCGCTCCAAAGCCCATCTTGGTTGCTTTGGCTGCGGATGGGTGGACAGCATTTATGTCTTGTATCTCCGTTTTTGATGGCTTCGGCTGCCAGAGAGAGATAGTGGAAACATGTTTCTGCTGTGATGTTGACGCCCTTTGCGCGTGCCTCGCGTAACATGGGTATAGCCTCCACAGCAGACAAATGCACAATGTGCAAAGGCAATTGGGGAGCCAAATGTGCTAGACTCAAGATTTCGAGGATGGCGTAGGTTTCGAAGGTTGAAGGGCGCGAGTCCAGGAAGGTTTGGTATACGTCTAGGGGGCCGCTGGGGGCCATGGGGGGTTCGGAGGCTTGGACGTCGTCGCCGACGGAGTTTGTGACCGGAGGAATCATTTCGGCGTGGAACATGACTGTTGTGGGTTCATCGGCGAGTTCGCGGAAGACTTTTGCAATGTCTTCGGAGGAGACGGCTGGAAATTCGTCGACCTGGTTGCATGTTAGCTTACGCACTTGGACTGCCGCATTTGGGGTGTACATACACCGCTGTCAATGAGGAACCCTTTGAAGCCTCGAACTCCCATCTTGACCAGAGGCTTGAGCTCCTCAACATTGCCAGGCACGATGCCGCCATAGAAGCCAACATCGACCCAGCACTTTCCCTGTGCAGCCTCGATCTTCTCCTTGAAGCCTGCAACAGTCGTTGTAGGGGGGATAGCATTGAGAGGCATATCGACCACCGTTGTCACACCACCAAACGCAGCTGCTCGTGTGCCGGTCCAGAAGCCTTCCCATTCTGTTCTTCCAGGCTCATTCAAGTGCACGTGTGCGTCTACCAATCCTGGCATCAAGATATGCGGCGAGTGGTCGACATAGGGGGTACCGGCGGGGAAGGAGGAGGCGGGCAAGACCGATTCCCAAATTGACAGGATCTTTCCGGTAGCGGTGGAAATGGCGATTGTTGCGGCTGTTTGGCTGCCTCTAATAACTGCTCGAGATGACGCTAAGACGGTGATGTCGGAGTGTGCTTGTGTGGGTGCTGGCGAGGGTGCCTCGGAGCGAACGGCAGGGGAGACGGCGTGAGGTGCCATTTTTTGGAGGTATGAATGTGGGCTACTGTCTCGATATGTCTTGTACGGTTGCTCTGGGTGTATTGTATTATGTGATGTCCTCCCTACAACGAGAAGTCGAGAATTTAGCGAGATGGGAGAGTAGCGGATAAAAGGATGGCAAGGTATGTTCTACTAAGAGAGAGAAGGGGGGTTAGGAGAACAGAAGGATGTCAGAATGCAAAACAGATCTGGGGTAGGAAGCCTCTTATTGTATGGGGTACATAGAGGTGTTTCAAGGGCAGCCGTTCACCGACCCGACTTAGCCATGGCATGCCTCTACTCTACAGAGAATTTGGTAAGGTCAACGAACAAGACGGTCCTCGGCGAGACAAGGAGCGAATTGCCCAACAGAACCGGCCATTGACTTGCCTTTCGAAGCCAGTTCATGTCATTGAACCGAGAGGATTACTCGATGAAAACTCCAGGCCAAGGTAGCGGTCAAAAGGCGCTTGCAACGTCTGGCGGGCGTTGCTGTTGGCCGCGCTGATAAGAAAGGTCGAGCCCGGGAGAATATCGGAGCCGACCGCCAATGAACTTTTGAGTTTGGCATTTCGACCATAGATAAGAGATGCTGCTGGTTTAGAAGAACGATAAGGGAACATATATACACACGTGGCCGTGCCTAGGTGGTGTCCTGCAAGTGTGTTTGTGATCACAACCATGAGCTCAAGAGGTGAGCCATCACACAGTCGTCAGTCATGGTAAAACTGAGATGCGGAGATGGCCGGAAAAGCTCTTGTCAAGCTGCCTGTTTAGCTTTGTCGCTGATCCCGAAATCGCCTAAACTCTGGATGGGTTACTCGATATTTATTCGATTGCTTTACTCGATAGAAGGAGTACCGTATGTGATCACAACTGCCGCACGCAAAAACCCTCACCCACAGCCGGTCACGGAGCGACTATGTAGTGAACAGAGTACCGACAGCGGAGCTTCTGAGGATTATACACAGCTGAAGTGGTAGAGGTCATTTTAGCCAGTGCAAAACGCGATATGGTACTGCTATTAATCTGGCTTCGGTCAGCATATGTCGACCCTGAGATGTGCAGGATTCGGCAGGAAATCTTGCGCAAACGCACCAGCTGTTCACAGCGCCCTGAGTGGCGTGCAAGATCGATTGACCTCTTTGCAGTACATTGCTAGCAAATAGCAGGGTCGGCTTAGAACAGTAAGTGTCGCTGATTGACGCATGTCATGGTAGCCATGGTTATAGTATGAAGCTCTGGAGCAAACAAAGCATTGTCAAATGAACAATAACGAGCATCAATCTCTCCGGTTTCATGTCTTCCTCTTCTTGCGACCATCAAGCATGGTGGTCAAGGTCTGCTGCTTTCTCTTCGCTGGAACACTCACAGTAGACTTGCCTTTGAGCGTCTTGGAGAGACTCATGATATCTTTGCTGGAATAGAGACTCGCTTTGAGCCCATATGGATTTTGGGCGTCCAGGCCAAGATAGGTGTATGCATCGGCCTTGTAGTAGATTGCACCGTCGGTAGCGTTGCGTGGAGCAAGGCCAAGTTCGATCAACTCTTCAAGCACTCTCTTCACATCCTCGAGATCGGAGAAGTCTTTGGTATACACACAAATGAGGTGACTTGACTGCTTCTTCTGAGCGGTAACGAAGGGGTTGGGCGGGTCTGCTGGAGCGACTTTGGCAATATCGCCTAACCTACCATCCACGACTGCTTCGGCGACGAGTCTCCATACTCTGTTGACATCCTCTGGACTTGGGAAGAGCATCCACTGGATGTACGTTAGTGGTCGGATACATGTCAAATCTGAACATGCTTACCTTGCCGTTGGTCACACCACTGGCTACCGCAACATCAAGAATGTCTTCTTTCAGCTGCTCTCGCAGGGGTCCCAGCTTCCTGGTGATGGTTGACTGCGCCGAGTTTGGATTGGCGTTGGTAATTCTCTCCTTCTCGCCAGCGAATTGGCTCAACAAAGCATTGGCTCGGTCCGTCATTTCATCTGGTGATACTTCTAGTTCTGGATTATAACGAGATTCTGCTGTCTTGCCCTTGCCTTTGAGCACAGGACATGTGATCCATATCCATGATGTAGTGATAGTGGTTCTTGGCGGAAGACGCTTAAGAAACTCGTCCACAGTCTCGGTCAACTGTCGAGCTGTGGAGACACCTTCCAATCTGTTGTGAAGTGTCTGAGGCACGCTTTCTGACGATGTGGCCGCGAGAGACGCGATGGGATGGGCTGCTTGATCCTTGTTCCAACGCTGAACGAGATGCTTTGTTTTGGTCTTCTCGCTGCGTGAACGAAGCTGTTTGCGTACTCTACTTGTACCTATATGTCATGGTGAGCATGCATGACTGCAGGGCAATAAACAGGCAGTGTACCGTAGAAGTCCGAGTCATCACTGATGTAGCCTGCAAAGGGCACGAGGTCCAGATTCGCCATGGAAGGAGTCACAAGATGGAACACTTATCTTGGTTGATGGAGCGGTAGGGCAAGCTCACAGACGAAGATGCATGCGCCACGTGAGAAGCTTTGGTCAGCGCAAGTCGACTTTACCTAGGTAACTTGCCATACATTCGTAAGAAGGTGCGCACCTCGAGGATATCAGGTAGCACACGAGGAGGAAGCAACTGCGCAGAGGCTACTTCCTCGAGAGACGCTGCTGGAGGGCTAGCAAAAGACACGAACCCTTTGATGTCATCAATCCAACAGGCGAGAACGAGCAGTATCTCCTCAGAACGCCTAGATTTTTAAACAGAAGTGCGGTGTGTTGGAAGACTGATGTTGGTTGCACGATGCCAATCAGTCCCTCTGCATATATAGTTATGCACGAGTTGTGCACAAAAGCCACTCAAACGCGTGGCGCGTCTACCGTTCTTCGAGCGTGTCGTCAACAATCAAGGTCATTCGGATCAACACCATTCACAAGAATACCACAATATACTAAACAAAAAGATGCCTCACGCTGAATCACCGAGCCCACCATCGTCGCCGCCTGTCGAAGACACAGTCATGGAAGAGGCTGTGTCTGGTGCTCTCGACGAACAAGCAGAATCGCAAAACGAGACGACTCAATCATCACCAGCACCCGCAGTCAACGATGTCGAGAAGGCATCTCTAGAAGACATGTTCGACGACGATGATATGGATGATGACGACGAGTTCTCGTCAAGTGCTCAAACGAAGCCTCAAGCCTCCTCGCAGCCAGAGCCGTAGGTCAAGAATTGTGAACCGTAAGACTTACACTAATACGGCTCAGGAGGCCAGCTGCCACCAACTCCAACAAAGACGCAGAAGTCTTGCGTGCTTTTTACCAGAGACTGTTCCCCTTCAAATACCTGTTCCAATGGCTGAACCATTCCCCGACCACGACCACCGACTTCAGTAACCGCGAACTGGCCTTTGTCTTGCCCAACGATGCTTATATCCGTTACCAATCATTCAACTCAGCCGAAGAACTGCGCAAGCAATGCATCCAACTCACGCCTACTCGTTTCGAAATCGGACCTGTGTACTCTGCCAACCCTCGAGATAGAAAGACGCTCCGCAATGCAAGTGCTTTCCGCCCATTGGCCAAAGAGTTGGTCTTCGATATCGATATGACGGATTACGACGAGATCAGAACGTGTTGTTCTGGAGCAAGCATCTGCCAGAAGTGCTGGCAGTTCATAACCATGGCCATCAAGGTCATGGACAAAGCATTGAGGGACGACTTTGGTTTCAAGCATATCATGTGGGTCTACTCTGGTAGACGTGGTGCTCACGCCTGGATCAGTGACAAGCGAGCAAGAGAGATGGACGACAACAAGCGCAAATCAATCGCCGGCTATCTTGAACTCCTCAAGGGAGGTGACAAGACTGGCAAGAAGGTGAACTTGAGGAGACCTTTGCATCCACATATCGAGTAAGTTGAAGCCTCGCAATTGATGCTTCGTCAGACGCTAACCCGGTGCTCAGCCGCAGCTTGAAGATTCTGAATGGCTACTTCCAGACAGATGTGCTGCTAGAGCAGGACCCATGGGCCTCTCCAGACAAGGCAGCACACTTACTGCAGCTCATACCAGACAAGAACCTCACAGCCGCATTACAGAGAAAATGGGACAGCACACCACATCGCAGCAGTACACAGAAATGGGCCGATATTGACGCCGTTGCATCTGTCTCCGGATCCCTTTCTAGCCTCACACCCGAAACCCTGGTACACGCCAAACAAGACATTCGCCTAGAATACACATATCCACGTCTCGATGCCGAGGTTTCAAAGAAGCTCAACCATTTGCTGAAAAGCCCGTTCGTTATCCATCCGGGCACAGGCAGAGTCTGTGTTCCAATCGACATTCGTCGGTTCGAAGAGTTCGAGCCGGAGAGGGTCCCGACCGTACAACAGTTGCTATCTGAGATCGACTCGTGGCAAGGCACCGATGACAAGATTCAAGATTGGCAGAAGACTAGCCTCAAGCCTTACATTGAGCTGTTCAGGGACCATGTAAATGCGATCATGAAGGACGAGCGAGCTGCTGAGAAGCGAGGGCGCGAAGAGAATGGGGAAGGAGTAGATTTCTAGGTCAGATGTATCCTGCAGAGCTTCTCTCTAGACAATGCGGACACGGCTGCAAGGACCGGTATGATGGGTTTTACGGATTACGGATTATAGTGCAGGGGTCAAGCCAACAAGGATGCGACAGGCGTCCCACCTGGTGGAGCAAGGAGCGTCTTATTCATGTCGGAGCTCTCTCCACCGCGAAGCTGTCACGGGAGACCCGATTGTCCCGCGGGCTCAGGTCCCGACTCTTGTTCCGAGGTTCGAGATCGAGATTGGATGGATTTGGAGCATTTGTGTCACTTGGGCAGGCAGATTGGAAGCGGTAAAGCGGCTCAACGCTTTAGACTGTGGCGCGAAATAATGGTTCAACGGAGCGGCCTCCCTCTCGACAGGAATTGGCAGTTCGCCCTCCCATAGCATGCTAATTACCTACCACAATTCAGAATGCCATGATGATGTGCTTCTTATCTCATCGCTGCAGTTTCTCCGGTCTTCGTTCTCAAGCATTATATTAGAACTCGATCGCCGCATCCTGCTTTTCTCGGTGCCAGAATCGCAGCTTTCAGTGAGCTTGTTGACAGCTACGACCAAATCCCAAATCCCATCTCTCGGCGACGGCCTGCAGTTCCGGCATTTTAGCGTAATCAAAACACTTCTGTTGTTGATCTCAAAGTCTCATCATTCGACTAGACGGTTCCTTTACCAGCACCAACACGACCATTCCTGTCGTCCGGGTCTCGGGCGCAAACGTGTCGTCGGGTCTCTCGTGCGCAGCTCAGAGAGATGGACGGGCACTCTCGTGGCAAGGCCGCGAGCTTGAGAGGGAGTTCGGGGTCGGCCAAGGAAGACTCACCGACCAGGGGCAAAGCCAAGCGACAACAGATAGCTGTTGCTTGCAATGCTTGTCGCCGAAGAAAGACCAAGGTACGTCTGGAGACTGCGATTGCAATAGTCTCCCTATTGGCGACCGAGCGACGAATCTCCTTTCCCGGATCTACCGACTGACCTAGTTGTACAGTGCGATGGCCACCGTCCAGTCTGTACGGTATGCGTCTCCAAGAACTCGGAATGTACCTGGTCAGCGGATCCAGACGCTACGCCCATGGTTGCCATCAAGCGAAAGTACCAAAATCTCGAACTCGAGTCGCGCGATTTCCACGACTTGATTGGCATGCTGATGGACCGCCCACGTCAAGAGGCCATCTCTATCCTCGACCACATGCGTAGGACTCGGGATGCATCGTCGACACTTGCTTTCATCAAAGACGGAGACCTACTCACTTGGGGTAGGAGTGCCCACGACACGCATCCTTCCGACTCGACCACTGGCGATCAGGATTCTGTTGGCGACATCACGCACAGAGTCAACAACATGAACGGCCGAGACGATATGAGTGTTGGTAGCAATGAGAGTCTTCCCGAGCCGTCTTATTCGCCAAAGAGACGCCTCGCCATCTCGGACCTAGTCAACGATTAGCACCACCACGACTCCAGTCGCTCACTACCTTTCTCTCTCTCGATCTTCTTGCAGGAATCAAACCCAACCGACACACGTCTCGAGTGAGTCGACTGGATCCTTACCAAGATGCCTTCGAGGCACATAATCTGCTCAACACATTTCAATATATGCTGCTTGGCCAAGCCAGAGGTACATCAATCGTACACTTGCCTTGACTGTGTTTGAGCATGGACATTCGACTCTAGCAGAGGTCAACGTACATATGATATCACCCCCGGTCGTTGAGGTGCATGGGTCCCGTCCTAGTTTCCTTAGGTCTGGGGATGGCTCCGAGCATTCAAAAGTTGGACAGGGCTCGTCGGAACGCCTACAAGAGCGTACGTGCGGCGTCTGCAGCATTCGATCAGAGCCGAGCTCGACGATCCACCGCACCGGATATTCGTCCATTCTATATCGGCTTGCATCTTGCCAGTCGTCTTTATATCTCCATTGGTTGTCGCCATATGACTCTGCATGCTGAAGACGTTCCTCAGAACAATTGTTGTCCATCACACACAAGACTCTACATGCCAGTATATTCCTGCATAATTAGATCTGGACAGACATTCTGAGTTCGAAAGAAAAATGTGTTTCCTGTCAGTCATCCTCCGGCGCATTTCCCCTCCTCGCTCTTTATGTAAACACCTAGTTGTGTCCGTCGATGCTGGTGCCTGTACTTGGGGAGTAGTGCTCGCCGACCCCTACGATCCTGCGCTGCGGCGCTGCGCAGCGCTGAATTCGATTGAACTCACTGGATGATCCTGCGATCAAACGTGGGCCCTGAGGCATCCAGCCAGAGAGATACGACATCTCCTGACCGCGCTCTCTCACCCTTGGCAGCATCAATCGCTTGACGCAACCATTCGTATCTACCCGCGAATGTTGTTGTTGACATACTATGAAACAATGGCAATCACACCACATGAAGTGTGGGAAACACGCAAAGGAGAGCGGAGTCCGGTCCGTCGGGTACGCGCTCCGTTATTTTCACCTGCCCCTTCCTGTTTTGCTGCTTGCATACGCATGTCCTGCTTGGCAAAGTATATCAGATGTTCCCACCTTTCCAACGGACGAGACTTTGCTTTCTTGATGCAAAGGTCGATATCACATTGCCAGCGACGGTTGGCTTGCCTTTCCTTGTACAAGATGTGTGCACTGCCTACCGATCAATGGCTTCTTGTGGCATTTGCGCCTGCCACGCGTGATTTGTGGAGTCAATGGGTGGAGCAATTGAGAGGGGATTCAACTAGCTATTGCCTAGGTTGTTAGGTGTTCCATCAAACAAAAGAAAGAGTCTAACGTCGGCTCGCACGCGAACCATGGCTGTCCGGGAGTTCGCTCAATAGCTTCTTCAGGAGAATGCATTTTCTCAACATAAGCTCAGAAGGCATGATTATTTCCGAGCACTTTCCTTGTCAAGCAAAACATGCAAGACCACTTTATATTCCTTCCCAATAAACCACCCTTCCCCTGTCCACAATCCACAAATCATGTATTTCTCCATCCTGCTTCTCTCCATCCTCCATCCCTCGTGATACGCTACAGACTCCTCAACACACCACCCCTGTCTCGTTTTTTTCAGCCACAGCATGCATCACAAAACACACATAAAGTACTCTCGTACCTTAGCACGTTAATCCATGGGCAATCACGTCAAGCATGGCGATCCCAATTCCCACAATCCCAAATCATTAACCGTTTAAGCTGCCAGCGGACCCATCTCCTGCTCTGTCCCCCTCCCACCGACGCTATATCGGTAAATATAGGTAACTTCATCCACATTCCCAACCCACCCCATGACTTCCCATGTCAAGTACCAACTATCATGCACGCTTCATATAAAGCCTCCCAGTTCCGAAACTTTGTATCCGAGACTGTGTTTTGTACATAGTTCCCCGGCAGACATGCCTCTGCCCTGCCCACCTTTATTGCAATGTGCCTCACCAGTGCTTTTTTGTTAAAGGGATCAACATTGCATCACGGCACCTAAAGCTAGCGTTTTGTACAGTAGCTTGCATTGCATTTTAGCGTACAGTAATTGGCTAGCTTCCAGCTTTGCCGCAATGACTATCACGGTAGCAGGTCCGCAGCCCCGTTTGCTGTCATACAAGGAAGACACGGCACGGAGGTATGGAGATGTCACGTTTGAACAAGAAAAGAAGCAGAAAATGGATGGACAGGTGGGGGAAAAGGCAGAAAAGGGAAAATGGTATGGGTAGGTGTATACGGCCACGGAAACAGGTCCGCCTGGTGTGGTGGGTTTTGACTTTGCTGCCTTTTGTGAGGTCTTTTTTGCAAGCTGAAGATTGGTTTTTGTTCGTTTTCTGCGTAGGTGTATACGGAGTACGGGAGTAGGTCCGCCTAGTGTGTGTGTTGCAGCTCTTCCTTTCTTGCAAGTGTCTTTTGCAAGGTGGAAACCAGTTTCCGATCATTGTTGGCGGTCATGGCTCCGGAGTATATGTGGGTTCTCGTTGGCTTTTCGATGTGCCTTTGCTATTGAGCATGGTCGTGACATGGGTGTTTAGAGTAGCTGTCGTGGTTAGTTCATCATACCTCCGATGATGGAAGAATATGGAAAAGAGGAGTTCAGCGATGCCCCAACTGTTCCTTTCATGATATGCGTCTGACTTCTTTCCTTGTTTGAGTATATCAAGATCGTGTAGATAAAGTAAGCATTCGGAAGGAGTGATGGAAGAAGTGGATACCTATTCTGGAGTTGTGTTCTGAGCCGAGTTTCTGTTTTGAATTCCATACCTGGCGCTTGAACCAACCACTTCATAGTGTATGCGTTGGATATCCTTTTCCCCCAGATGTCGAGAGATCGTGGAGAAGGATCGAGTAGCCAGGAGTGATGGAAGATGTGAATGATTAGTATATATGCGTTTGAGTTCTACCAAAACCCGAAATCTTTCGGTCGTCTCTCCCATCTCAAAAGATGCTTCATAATTCACTCCCTGATGATGTTGCTTGTTTCCTCTGTCTCTCAAAGACAATCGCTAATTCGCTTGTTCGCTGTTCCTCCTCTTCAAGAATGTTATGTTCGGCCGTTACTTAGTTTCATATCCCTTTGCCTCATATCTTTCTCCCCGTCCTTCTCAGCACGACTGGCTCCCATCAATCTTCGCCAGGCCTAGGAGCAATGATGGCCCCATGCTCCTGCAAAGTTGGAAAAACTTCCAACGCGCGTTTCGAGAACGTCCAATTCGTGGGTTCGCAAACATGGTCTTCGAATTGCTTTGTGAAGCGCAAACACCCGGCCACTGGATCGTGACAGACGGCTTTATCGAGTTGGTAAGGCCAGTTTATGACTGGCGCTGCGGTGATTTGGTTTTCTGGCGTCAGCCATTCTTTGTTGAACGCGGACATTAGTACGCCGCGGATTGCAGGGCTGAGGGAGGTGAATTAGTTGGTGACTCGAGGTAGAGAAGCAATGGCTGATGTGAAACTTACTGAGGTGCGAGATCTAGAGCTGGACTGTGTGGTATAAATCTCTGGCTAGGTAATGGTCGCATAAGTGCTGGTATCCTTCGATAGTGTTCTGATGTAGGGAACAAGATCCACTATATCCTATTAGTCCTCGGAATTGATCAGGAAGTGTGATTGTTTCTTACTCTCATCAAAGGCCCTAATAAGACCAAAGTGGCCAGTTTTGCGTAGAGATCTGGATTTGCAAGGCTTTTCAATATCTCACAGACAAAAGTATCGACCGAATGCCCATCCGTGGGTACACGGTCACGGAAAAAGAGATCGAGGTTAACAAAATCCGGGGATCCAAGGACATCGCGGGCGTTCATTCCATCAGCTATCATCTGCAGTGTTGCATCTCTGAAGCTTAGATATGCTTTTCCGAGGACTGCCTCGTGCTCATTCGAATGGAGTGGTAGCATACTGTACTCAGCAGTGGTGCTGAGGTTCTGTAATTGTTGGTGTTGAATGTGTGCAGGGTAGCCATTCGCCTTGATGGCGCTCGAGAAAGGTAGGTTGCCGAAGTCGGATATCAAGCCTGTGCTCACTGGTCCAGCGTGTTGATTTGGGCTAGTAGAAGTTTTCCGTACGTGTGTCAAGGCAGTTCCATTCGTGTAAGATTCTGGCGGACTATGTCTGCTTGAAATCGACGAATGCGGCTGTGATTTTGTCAGTGACAACCATCTCGACAAGGAGCATTTAGATTGCCTCACGGTATCATATTCACCAGTCTGTGCTGGCGAGATATTCGACCAATTCGTTGAATCTTGGGCGTCGTTCTCCAGCTTCGGTACAACAGCCCCCGATCCATCGTAATCCGCAAAGTCAAAGCTATTCGTCCTGTCATCCAGATTGAAGAGATCACGAGCGAATGCAGAAAACTCGGTGGTGTTCGATGCCAACTGTTTGATCTGAGCGAAGGCAGCCGTCGATGTTGAATCCCCCGCTTCGAGTTTCTTCAACACGCGAAACACCTTGGACAAGGCCTTTTCAGCATTTCGAAGCTCTCTATTGCGTTCTTGTGCGTCTTTGCGTCCGTCAAAGACACATTCGTTGCCTTCTGCTTCACAGCGAGAGCATGGCGCCGTGCCCGTGCACTACATGAACAAGTCAGTTTGGGTTGATTCCGAAGGTCCGCAAGTACCATGGCACCACCGATAGTCAAGGCGGTATGGTAATGTTGGATGATGAATTTACCTTTGATCTTCGTTTTCGACAAGGCTGACACGCGACATTGACCTGTTTTCGCGGTTTCCTTGGACGGTATTGTGGCGGAAGTTCGATCGGTCTGCTTATGGGTTGCGATACGATGGGCACGACCGGCCGATTTGAAGGCTGGAGGGCTTGCGATGCGTGCTGGGCACCAGCAGAAGCGCCAGCGCCGCCGCTTCCCCCACTGCCTGCAGCGTAATCTCCCTGTCGAATCATGTTATTGGGGGGACTTCGTGTCAATTGTGCGATTGTCGCAGTTCTGGGCACACATGGAGAAAGGCTCCGGAAAAAGATGGTTCGCCGATTTTGAGCTGAGCAGGTCTAGAAAGAACCGCCAGGGCCCGATGCTTGGAAAATCGGCGATCACGTTGGACATGGAGGGTCTGGGAGGGTCTGGACCCGGTATGGAATGTCAGAGCCGCATGCTTGGCCCTTGCCGTTGCAGTAACGTGCAGCATCCTTCTCCGAACCGGCTTTACCATGACAATTCCTCGACGTCCTCTCTACAATCCTTAGCACTGGTACGAAAACTGTCGACTTGCTTCACACAAATCAGTTCTACCTCACTCGCCAGCGAGAGCATTATTCAGCCTCACACAGCGGTAGCTTGTGCAAGTGGAGTAAGCATGACCGGATAGCAGACAGCCGGGATCCGAAGGCATATCTCGTGAGATTCAGGGCAATTCGGCCTAGGGCTGAGACAAGGTGTGCAGATCTGTCAACCATCTTCTGACAAGCCTCTGACCCGCTTGTGACATTTTTGCGAAACGAACGACAGAGGACTTCCTCGGAGAACCATGTCTTCTGTTGTGACATGACTCTGGTCGGTCTCATAGACGTGACGTCGGTACTTTAAGGCGTACTCGGATATTTGGCAAAATGGGAGAAACGTTCAGATTGCGATCAGAGAATTCGTGACTGTGCTGATAGGGGTCAAATGTTTGTATAGAGCTCGCACGTTTCATGATGCGGCAACATGCTGTGCGCTCTATGGCAAACGCCACTTCATTTGAGTTATGATGAACGACAGTCTTGAACAAATTAGGTAAGAATTGTCATTCCATGTCCCATTGCTATGATCTATGTGTGAAAGCAACCAATAACTCCTACACATGCATAATGCTATGAATGTCTGTCTCAAAGTGTCTCCCAGCCCCCAGTGTTCATATCACCTTCAAGTCGTCTCGAAATGACACTAGGAATACCGTGATTGAGCCATGCCTCTCTGAGCAGCTTGTCATATCTCTTCTGGTTGAGGAAGAGCTGATGGTGGCGACGAAGAGTAGGGTCAACTTCACCGTGGCGGTCCAGATAAGGCGCATGGTACCAGCTACCATGACTGTGGTGCAAAAACAAAACCATGCACTTGCGAATGTTGATAAATATGCCAATGCTGCCGCTACATCTGTTTCTTTGTTAGCAATGTTTAACATCATAGGACTGAGATGACTTACTTTTCGCGATGCTGGAAGCAACCGCCCTTGTTGCGGTCCGTCATGCAGCAACTGGCTTGACTACAAAAGATTTCTCCACAGAACAGGCAGATGGCGGGATCGGTCACTTCCTTGCCAGTAGTAGGACAGCGTCGTTTGATAGCTTCTTCTGTCAGAGTGTCATAATGCTTGGGCAAACCAATGAGCTCGAAGATTGCTGGGTGGCTGAGGAACTGCGCATCCGTTCGCAGTCTCTCCTTCGTAGCAGTACTAATAATCACGCTGTTCACCCATCGCGCAGCGATCATCTGGAATCCCTCATCGTGACCAAGTTGCTCCACTATTTCTTGAGGTGTGGGAAGACGAAGGGTCTTGGCCAGACGCTGCAGCTCCGATAACTCTGGGTGTCCATTGGAATCGGTAAAGTCGATACCAAAGTGAATGTGAGTCAACAATAGAGCCTTTCTGAGGAATGTAAGAGCGTATGCATCAATCAGCTTGCTTAAGGCTGGGACATTCCACTCCAAGTCACAGAAGCCATTCTGAGACAGGCGTACTGCTGAAATGTGCGGGCTGAAATCAACGGCGCTGTTGTCCTTGCACCAATTCTGGAAGCGTCTGATTCCTGACAGGTCCCAGCTGTCCGACTGAGAATCTTCCGATATCTCTCGAAGCGAGTCGCGGCACAGGAACGTGACAATGACCTTGATCAGCTCTGCAGAATAACAAATTCTAAGGATGTGATGCATATTCTGACCCATAGGTACTTCGTTGACCGCGCAATTGGCAAAGAAGGTGAACAAATCGGTGCCGAACAACGAAGCAGAAGGAAGTGCGGGATCTTCGCCAGAATCTTCGCCAAGGATCTTCTTCAGCTGACCTGCCCATGAGCTGTGTACTCTGATTCTATGCAGATACTCAGATATGTCGACCCTGATCGCAGCCGCAGCAGTTGCAGTGCGAACGGTCTCGGAGAGAATACGTAGCGTTTTCATGCTCTGTTCTGAGATAGCGTCGAGGAATGTACCGGTCTCACCATCTGTTGAATTCGCGACTCCTCGGTATGAGATCTCAGTGCTCGAAACGGTAAAGGCCAAGACGTTGCAGAGAGTTTCGGCGAGGCGGATCATTGAAGATTGCGTGCCAGGTTCGAGTCCAATGGTGTTGGGCTTCAAGGCACCGGTCGGGCTTAGACCCTCTTCAATACGATTGTATGCTCTCTTGAGCTCCGAAGATGGCGTAGCAGGGCGGTTGCGAGTGTCAAATCTGCTAGCTAGGTTGGTCAAAGTCTCTAACCTTGGTGTCAGGTTCACCAGTGTTTCCAGCCCAGGCAGACCAGTTGCATTAAGATCAACTTGATCGGCTACTCTACGAACCATCTCCGGTAGAACCGATCTCGACTCTTCTTCAGAGCTTTGCGTATCTGATTCTGGATCCGCCGACCGAGCTTCGGTAGCTCGCGTGGGAAGAGATGCCTGCAGGAAAGAAGATGCCAGTGTAGGGACCAAGGCTTTCTGCATGTACTCTTTGTGGGCCTCTTGCAAAGAAAGATTTGACGTCAACAGGCCCACGGTTCTGGCAGTCCTATGTGCTTCTTGGTCGAGGTTCCACTGGCCGAAATTTTTGCACTGCTGGTCAAGAGTGGACGATGAATGATAGTGCTTGTCCTTCCAGATGATTGGCAAGAATGTGTTTCCAAGTGCCTTACAAAGGGGACAGATGAACTCGACAGTATCGGGTCGCTCTGGGTGGTTGCGTGAGATATGCTGCGTATGTCTTCTTCTAGTTGCCACAAGGTATTGCTCAAAGCAGCCAAAGTGCATGATGTGACCGCAACTGTTAAGGACGGGGCCTTGGAATGCGCTGTCATGTGGGAAGCCTTTGCCAAGACCACGTCTCTCCTGTTTACTTTTAGAGCCATCTGGATTAACCTTCTCGACAGTCTCTGTCGCAAATTTGGCGACACCAAATGGTCTGATGGCGTCCGCAGATTGGTCAAGATTGTCTGGAGTGTCCAAAACCTCTTGAACGAAGTCTTTATCATCGAGGGGTGTTTTTCTGAGTATTCTGCTCGGCGCAATGAACGCGAACGTGCCGTAAATCCTGCTGTCGTCGGTGTCTTCTTGACACAGGATACATGGTTCCTGGGGGAAAGAGCAGACCTTGGTCTCGACGACCTTCTCGATCAACTCGCCATCCTGCTCCATGTCACTGTAGTCTTCTGCTTCCCAATCCAAGCCTTGGTTCTCCATGAAGGATGTTTGCTGTGCTTTGAACTGTGCCATAACTCGTGCCTGGCGTTCAAGAGCAGCCTTTTTCTTAGCTTCCTTGTCTTCGGATGGTGTAAGGTTGGTCTCGGAGGCCTGTTCTTTGTCGTCAGGCAACAGCCTCGATTTGGCGTTGGCGAATTCTTCTGGCCACTTCTCCGACATTCTTTTCAGAATGTGGAGAACCTTGGGAGCACACGATGCGAATGCTTTGACCTTTGACAAGCGGAAGAGGGACTCGACGATCGTCTTGTCTGCGCTCTCTTCACTATGCGAAACAGCTAGAGCCAATCTTACAAAGCTGTCCTCTGCCGTCATTGGCCTTGGTCCGTTTGGCGTCACGTCTTCCAACACGGCCAGAAGTGTGAGGTGGAGGATGACATGCAGCATCGTTTCGATTCTGGTAATCTGTGCCTTGTCGACTGCCTCGTCATGGCGCAAACAGAATTCAAGTCCCCAGTAAACTATCTCACTGAAGAGGGTAGTCTGCGTGAAAGCACCAAGATTCTTGAAGAGTCCAGAGCTGATAGGAGGGAGCGAGGGCTCGAAGACGATGTCTGCGGCAGACTTGTTGGTCTTCTTGGCCATGTATTCTCTGTAAACGGTTTCGGCCTCTTCGCGCTGGTTGCGATTGTAGTAGGCGTAGTACGGATCGATAAGCTCGATGAAACGAGGATGTAACTCGAAGGTGCCCGAGTCGTTCAAGCCTTCGGGTGCGCGGAAATTCGTCATGCTCTCAAGTATTGCGTCAAACTCTTCCGAATCCGCCACTCTGTCGGTCAGGCGGTTGGAGATATCTGAGAACGACAAGGGTTTGAAGCAGAGGACATGTGCAATGTCGCGCTGCAAGAGCTTGACGTGCTGGCTTGGCTTGTCCTGGCCAGGCAAAAGATTCTGTCTTTCGCTGAGCAGAATGATAAGCAGGTGGAAGAACTCTTCCGTGACATCGAGTCTTTGCTGTTCATCGTAGCCTGGGTAGAGACCAAAGACGCCGTCGACAAAACCAGATAGATTAAATCTGTCGACAATTTGAGCCAGAAATCTCTCACCCAACGATTCTTCCGGGTTTCCACACAGCACAAGACCTGCTTGTAGCATGAAAATATCGCGTTGGTATGAGACATCACGCTGACTTGTTCCGCGGTATTGATGCATCTGATGACGAAGGGTTACGCCGTTGCGTACCCACATACCAGCGCGCATCTGAGCGAGCCAGGCGCAGACACGTAGGGGATGCTCAAAAAGCATAGTTATGATTTCAGGCGAATCAAAAGTTGTGGCTTGCGGAGCTGTCTTCCAACTCGTCTGCCAGGGGTCTTTGAAGTCTGCATGAGTAAAGTGCAACACTTTGAGCATTTCCTCGCGTGTAACGTTCACACCCGCTTCAAGCAACCACGATAAGAGGTAATGCAGAGGATGGTGAAAACTCATCGAACCGGTCGCTATATCGAACTGAGGTAGACTGTAGCTTCCGTCACGGCACGTTGCCTCACGGCCGATGGCCTCGATGTACTTCGGTCTTTTCTTGTTGAGCAGACGCAGGAAAAGCTGAGCCTCTTTGGTCTCGGCACTCGTGAATCTGTTTCGCTCGAGACCAAACGCATTGATGAAGGTGGCTTGCGCGGCATATCTGATGGCTCTCTGGACTGGAGTCGTGTCTCCATCGTCAGACCATTTGAAAGCTTCTGCCACCTGGCGACAAAGCCTGTTGATTTCCTTGATGATCAATGTAGCACTGATCCACGCGTCTGCCTCATATTCGACGTGTTCGCCGACGGCTCGAATGTTAGGACAAATGCCTTGATGGAGCTTGACCAGATCCAAAAACTGCATCAGGTATCGAGGTTCGTTGCGAACCTTCTCTTGTACGAAAGCGGACTGGAACATATAACGTGTATCTAGGAAGAAGTGGAACATGCGTCTGTTAGTAACAGCGCCTGCATCAAACGCTAGGGTTGCATTTGGATTGACATCCTTCGGGAATCCGACTTGACGGGTGGTGAGGAATGTATAAAGAATGGCGAGGAGATTGGTGAGGAAATTTCCTCGCTCCACCACTTCCGCGGTGATAGATGGAGTTGTAAGCATCTGAACCGATAAGTTGATGATGGAATGATCCGGCTCGCGATCAGCGATGAGATATAGCTGAGCCAGCATCGTGTATAGACCAGCAAATCTCAATCCCAGTATACGCTTGAACTGAGGAACGGTGACAACAGTACTAATGTAAAGATGACGGAGGTCGATACGGAGGGTCTTCCACATTCTTAGGTCGTACAGTATGAGATAGTCGAGACGCACTCTCTGCCAAAGGTCTTCTGCCGGAGTGGATGTTGATTGCGATCTGTATTCTTCGGGTGTGTCGAGCCAGTAACGAGCAGGACGGATGGGGCGATTTGACTTGACTCTAACCTTTGGTGTTCTCGGGAGATTAGAGAAGGGAGCCGAGGGTTGAGAAGGTGGGTCAGGCCTTGACGATGGGTGTTGTTCTCCATCATCAGATTCATTGACGGTCACGGATCTTGTTCGACGACGCGTGGTAGGTGGTGGGGGTGGAGGTGCAGGGTATCCAGCCAGAGTCGCTTCGAAGTTCTCAGCAGGGCCCTCTGTGTCGATATCAACAAGGTCGAGATCCATATCGTTCTCCGCTAGAGCCAAAGCGAGGGGGTCGACTGTTTCGGGATCCAAGTCCATAGCTTCCTCGGCACCAAGGTCTTCAGATTCTGCCATGAGGAACTCCTCAATAGTCATGTCGTTCTCATCGTCTTCGTCCTCATCATCGTCAATCTCTTCGTCGTCGTCATCGTCGTTCTCGACGTTGATTCTAACCACATTGATACCGGCTAGCGGACGGAACCATCTGGCTTCCTCTCTTCGGTTCTTAACGTTTTCCTCGTGCTCGTGATCGTCGATGCCGCCCTCTCCTATAGCAGCGTTGGTGGCTTCGCTTCCCATACGCCAAGGTCGTAGCAACTCCTCACAGATTGTGTTGCGGAGGACATGAGGGTCTGAAGCAACCGAGCAACCTGAGATATCCGAGATCCAGTCAACGATGGAGCTGCACATTTGCTCGCGGAAGGTATCTCTAGCGGACCGGACGGTCACAGTGACTTTGAGTTGTTCAATGATTGCAGCCATGCGTAGGAGTTCGGCGAGGTCGTGTGAGTAATGTATGATGCTTCGGCCGATATCATTGACCTCCATGGCCTTTTGCAAGCCGAAGCTCTTTGGTTTTCTGCAGGCTTTGGCGACTTGGTTCTGCACGTCGGTAACGGTGTGTTTTTCGTCGTTCCATAGTACCAAAGCATACTCTTCGTCCGACTCATCCACCTCGGCGCCGCCATATAGGTGTGAGGTAAGGCGTGATAGCAGCTCGTCTCTTCGAACGGTATCCTCGGATTTTTGTAGACGTAGCTGCTCTGGCGAACAGGAGAAGACATCACACATGTAGTCGAAAGCTTTTGCGATTGTCATACGGACAGGAACAAGCAACTCGTCGGGCAGCGTTGGCGTTTGACTTGTCTTTCCAGCGGCCTTTTGGCCTGGTGCGTCGTCGGCGCTGTGAATGGTGCAATGCACTGGGCGAACCCAAGCTTCGTCGTCGGCGCAGTCGCAACAACCACTGTTTCCCGGAGAGACGCTGATATAGACCATATGGCCCTCATGGTCGGACTCTGCAAAGCATTTTGCACAGAGGACACATGTGTCATCGGCAGCACATGTCTTGCAGTGGTATGTTGACTCGCCAGCCTTGAAGATGTGGCCGCAGGGATGGCCTTTTGCGGCAGCTGTATACTCTGCACCGTCTACAGCGCCCTGAGCATCGCGTAGCACCCACTGATCTTCTTCTGGTACACCGTTGGGAAAGAGAAGAGTCAGCTTGGACTCATCGTCGGCGACAAGGGAATGAAAGAGGCGAGAGCGGAGGAGCGAATCTGCTTCTGGTGTGTAGCGGTTGTTGAATTCTCGAGGAAGATCCCTCAGGAAGACTCCCAGGCCCCTTTCCAGGTCGGAAATCATCATGTTGCACCAGGGTATTTTATGCGCCTAAAAAGAACATGCCGCGGCGATGCGGGCGCGGGGCAGAGGTGAGGTGTTGCGTCTTGCTATTGATGAGTTCGTGGCGGATTTGAAGGTTGCGGATGTACAGATATTCTGGCGGCCGATAGTGGATGCTCAGCGGCTCTGAAGTGGTAAATGATTAGTGAGTCGGTTCGTGAGTTGGTGTCTTCTTGTTCATTGCTTGATTCCGCAAAGCGCAAGAGCATCGACTTTGGCAGTGACGTTCGTCGAACCTCGCGAAGCCTCGAACCTGCCTCGCCTGCACCTGCCTTTAGCACACACCAGAACTGTCAAATCGATACAAATGCACAATAGTCTACATCAGAGGGCGACATATACGAAGAGTTGTCAACTGAGATATATTGTACTTTGGTTGGAAGCAATTGTGAATATTCATATACACATACAACTTGTTCTTATGCTGGAAAAGGGAAGAGCAGAAGACATGATCTCTGTACACCATGCTGTCACGTAGTTCAGTAGAGTCGGAAATAGTTGTTTCATCTACCATCAGAGTGGTCTGTATGATTACATTGAGAAGTCATCAAGCACCAGCCATAGAACGCCGATCCCGCTATGCATCCACGGTCAAGCCTGCCTCCATCTAGTTCAGATCGGCTGTGACGTTGGAGAACTCGCCCTTCTCGAGCTTGGTCTTCCAGAAGATGGGGTTGGTGTCGTTGAAGCCATGCTTGACCCAGCCCTCCTCCTTGACGTGGTACAGGTTGATGTAACCACCTGAGTAGGCATCTCTGTGTGTGGCTGCCAGGATACTGCGGCGGCCGAGCTCGAGAGCGTCTTCGTCTGACAGGTCGTAGCTGTACTCAGCGTCGAGCACACCGTAGGCGAATGTTTGACCGGAGCCGACACAGAAGAGGTTACCAGCGAGGCGGGTGCCGTCACTGTCGATGTAGTAGAGAGCGGGTCCTTCTTGCGGTGTGACACCAGCGCACATGGTACCCTGTCAGGAAGTCAGTTTTGTGTTCAGCGTGATTGAAGCAGTGGCAACATACCATGCTCAAGCCCATGCCCTTGTATTGGTAGACCAGGTTGGCCAGGATCTTGGAGGCGGCGGCGACCGAAATGCGGCGCTTGTGACGGAGCTCGTGGAGACGACACTGCATACCGAGGTAGGCGAGCCAGTACTGACAATCGGCAGCACCACCGGCCATGGTACCCAGCAGCTGAGGGTTGATCTCGATAACCTTCTTGACTGTCTGACTGGCAATCCAGTTTCCTGCAGTTGCTCTTGAATCTGTTGCCACGATGATACCGCCCTTGAATCTGAAGGCCAGAGTAGTTGTGCCGTGAGCGAGCTTGATGGGGCAGTTGGGGTTCGAGTGGTCGTCGGTCATTGCGCGGAGCCATGATTGCGCCTGTCAGATCGTTAGTCGCGGACTTCGATAAGATGATAGGGTCCGGCTCACTTGTGCGACAGGAGGAAGTGCGAACTTGAGATCGATGGCAGTGGGCATGGCATCAACTAGCTCCAGCTGGTCCTGCTCTTGATAGCCCTCATCCTTGAAGGCCGGTCTGCTGTACTGCGCCACCAAGCTGTCCATCTTGTGCTGCGGTTCTGTTTGTGTGGTTTGTTGAATGTGGATGATGCCGAGCGATGAGTCGAGAAACGGAGAGAGCTATGCGGATGACGGTGCGCGAAATGCTTGGTGAAGGTGATGGTTGACAGAATGTATGCAGCTGTCGGAGAGAGCTCACCCACGTCACGCCTTCCGAGCCGGCGGCGTTTCCCAAGCTTGGAGAGCCACCCTGTCACTGGTTTCTTCAACCACAACAACAACACATAATTGATGCTTGATGAAGCCATTGGCATTGTATATAAATTTTCTACTCATGTATGGGAGTTACTACTATATTTGAGGATTACTAAGACCATCACTGATGCCCTACGTTCCGGCTGTGGTGCTGATTGGACGAATATCACTTTTACATGTTGGTTGTTACGCCCTTCACGCTTTTGATATAACCTCAACTATGAACAACGCAAGACTATGGTTCGATAACCTGCGCGCATCCCCACAAGTGCCTTACACGAGAGTGAGGATGAAGCATAGATCTACTCAGAGTGGCCAACACAGGTCACCTTATAGAGCAAAGAGTAGATACTCAATTCAGGACGTGACAAGACGTGTCAATTGACTTGACCATAGGCACAGCACAACACAAGGGATCGATCTTTGCCTGCACGCCTACACTCAACACAGAAATAGGCATGCAAGTGATGGATCCAGTCACTCGTCCTCCAAGGTGTTCACTTTCCATATGACAGACAGACAGAGCATGCTCTGTCTGTGGCTGCGCGCAGCGCAGCTCCCAAACGCCCGCACCCATCTTAGCACAGTATACTTACCTTGGAGGGAAGGGCGGCGATCATGAATGCTGTTCTTCTGATGAGATTCTCTTCTTCAACGACCAGCTGAAAGCTAATCAATCAATGAAAAGTGGTGTGCAATGTGGTAAACACAAGGCGAGATAAAAAATTGCAGAAGTGGAGGCCCCGTAGGACATCCATGATGAGTTTCCTGCGCGCTGTGCAATGCACGGAATCTCTTCAGAAGAGCAGCATTCATGATCGCCGCCCTTCCCTCCAAGGTAAGTATACTGTGCTAAGATGGGTGCGGGCTGTGTGACAAATTTATAGTGCTTCCTGGGGCAGCCGCTTACTAAGCTTGCTTACTAAGCATAGAACTTGGCGCAGCTGACTGGCATGTGACAGAGGGCAGTGAGAGTGAACGCCGCCGAGTCAGCGACCTCGGCGGAGTGAATCGATAGACAGCTCTTGAGCTTCGAGCTTTGTGAAGCAGCTTCCTTGATACACAACAGATTGGCGGTCATTGGCATGCTTCCAATCTCATTTATCACGTTCGATGCTCTGTAGACCCTCATCCGATCCTCAGAGATAAGTTCAAGACTGTCAATTGTACGTGTAGTATTACCGTGATATGACGCTCGGCAATCGCGATATGGGGCTACCGAGCTTCCTCTTGTGTCATGCTTTCTCCTCCACCTTGCCGCCGCCAAAGACAAGAAGGTGATCTTTCAACGTAAACTTGTACTCAGTTGCCATCCTTCCATCCTACTCCACAAACCCTCTCAGCTCTCAAGCAATCATGGACACTTCCAAGCCTATCAACCCCTCGGATCTCTTCTCGGCCAAGGGCCTCACTGTCGTCATCACTGGTGGTGGAAGTGGTGAGTAACAATGTTTACATCCTTTGAGCTTTCAATTGACGTTCTGTAGGTATTGGTCTCGCCTTCGCTACCAGCCTGGCTGGCTCCGGAGCCGAGAAAGTGTACCTACTCGGACGCAGGAAGCAGAACCTCGAAGATGCTGCCAAATCAATCAACCTCGACATCGTCAGACCCATCCAATGCGATGTTAGCGACCCATCCTCGATCGATGCTGCAGTCAAGCAAATCGAGAAAGAGTCATCTCACATTGACGTTCTGATCAACAATGCTGGAGTACTCGGCCCCGACCACAAGGGCATCGACAAAGCACAAAGCATTCAAGAGTTGCAAGAGATCATGAAAAGAGACTGGTCAGGCTGGGACACTTCATTCCAGACAAACACCGCTGCCATCGTCAGTGTCAGCGCTGCCTTCTTGCACCTGCTTGATGCGGGCAACAAGAAGAGAGGTTGGGCCACAGGAAGAAAAGAAGTGCAAGAGAGGGCTGAAGGTGCTGACTACGATGCAAACGATCCGAGAACAAGTCAGATCATCACTGTCGCTAGTATCGCTTCCTTCAACCGCTTTGTGACTGCTGGTCTGGCATACTCGGCGACCAAAGCCGGCGCTGCTATGCTCGGCAAGTCGTTGGCTACTCTGCTTGCACCCTTCGGCATCAGAAGTAATGTCATTGCTCCTGGAAGTGAGTTTACATACGTGGATAAGTGTCTTACACTGTATACTGACTTGGCATAGGATTCCCTTCAGACATGACTGCTGGAGATTCAGGTTCCTTCCCTATCGCACAGATCCCTGCGAGCAGATCCGGCTCATATGAAGACATGGCCAGCATGATCTTGTTCCTCGTTGGCAAGTCCGGAGCCTACCACAACGGCAATGTACAAGTTATTGATGGTGGTCGCCTGAGCATGATGCCCTCAACATACTAATTGTCCACACATCTTTACTAGTGCGATAGACCATGAGGTATATACATCCACAATACATCGAAAGTATTTGCTTCGTACCTGATGTACACGCTGATTAGAAATTGCTGCCTGAATTTGACCAACCCGATGGTGCCCAAGTTCAAAGAGCGGTCTACCAGCGACCTCGAACTTCAGAAAGTCAAATAAAGAACAAAAAGATACACTTAGGCATCAAGGCGGTGGCAGCCATGCATGCACGCCCAAAAGCATGGAGCCATGGTACTGGACCCTACTTGGCTGCCCGACGCCGGTAATTGACGAATCAGCAACGCTGTCTCGGACGTCGGACGGGCTGCGTTCCCTCGAAGAAGTTGGGTACGACACGCTCGAACGAGTCGAACAACATGCCATGACAGATGTCAAGGGTGTACCGTTAGCTTCGCACGACATGCACGTCGTCTACAAATTCTACTGGATGTGCTTTCGTTGCCTGATGCCACGTCTGTCCAAAAGGATCAAATTGGTCTTGCTGCGGCAGCATCGGGTTGATGAGAGGCTCCACGAGGCACTGCATGGCAACCACGACGTTTCAAGGATATGTTCATGCGAGTGCCCGTTTGGTTGGAGCTATTGGAGGAGAGGCTCTGTTCGGCTTAGCCGAAGTGAGTACAAAGGCAAGGGGTGATATAGAAGAGACGGCATCCTCGCCTATCTCGCATTCATTGGCACTCAGCTGACTGTTGGGTGACGCGGGAAGGATGTTTCGAGGTATTGAGGTGGTGAGATGAAAGACAGGCATAGCGAATAAATTTCGTGAGGTGGATGAGGGGGAGGGTACGGAGGGAAGATGAGAGGGAGATGGGAGGAGGATAAGTAAGTGCGATGCTACGCTCATCTCAGTTGTCTCACCCTCGCATCTCTTCCATCTCGTATCCAGGAAGCACTCATACAGACACAATGCCTTCTGCAACATATGCTTACGCTGCTCAGCCTACTGCTCCTTGGGCTGTCTCGACAAAGACATCTGCATACACAGCTGCATCTCAACCATACCAACCTTCTCCCGTCTACGGCCAGCTATACCGACCACCACCCTCGCCCTCAGAGAGCATCACAACAGGGGGAAGCTCATACTCCATCCCAAGCAGGGCTCAATCCGTAAGCTCTTACTCGGGCAGTGAGAGCAACAGCCCTGTCGATGCCATTAGCTACATGGGAGAACGTCTGAACAGAGCAATGGACCCAACACCTCTAGATCGCAGCCTTGCAATGCAAGCTCAGAGGTGAGATAATCACAACTCTCAAATCATAGCAAACACTCACACCATGACTAGATCAGGCGAACTCAATGCCAAAACCCGGGAACTAGAGGCTCTGCAGGCATTGGCACAATCTCGACTGAAGTCAGCTAGAAGAAACTTTGCGGATGGCATCCAGGCTGCTAGAGATGTTCAGAGAGATCTTGAATGGACGCAAGGACGAGTTGGGTAAGTGTGAGATGTGTGCACTATCATTGGATGTGAAAGACTAATGGAAAGAATAGTGCATTGAATCAACGAGTGGCTCAGAAGTGGCCAGCCCAGTACACGACAGCGAGCTCACGATTCCCTCCTCTGGATGATTATTGATTTCAGACCTACTGGGTGCATGCTGTCAAGCAGGGATGTTGAAGTTGGAGTTGCAGGATGATGTTTGATAATTGAGTTGTAGGGGTATACTCAGAAGGTTCCAGTACTTGAGTAGTTTGCACAATGACGATATCAGGTGTACAGATTGTGAAGGCGCAAACAACAAGTGAAGGACAAGCAATCAATGCATCGACTTGACTGCAAACGGACGTGATACTGTATGACACTTCGCCCGCCCGATTGTCGACTCAGCTTCTATCACCCAAGCGAGATGGCGGATATTACCATGTCGTCCTCAGACGATCGGTCTACACGACTTTACAGATGGAGAGAAAGGAAGGAGCAAGAGGATCTCCAGACATATGGCAAGCATCGCAGAGTAAGTCCAGACGGCACCTGCCGTGCCAAGAAACAAAAGATGGCAAGGCAAGAGCTCTCAGGCAGGGCCCAGCCACATCCATCTCTGCCATCGTCATTTGACACAAGTTTATCGACTTTGTTTCTATCCCATCGCATCTGTTCGATATTGACAGGTCCGTTGTTCAGTACACTCCGAAGCTCAACTACCATCACCCGCGAAACAACATGTCGCGCTCCTCGACCACCCTCTACGTCTCTGGCTTCGGTCCCGCAACCCGCGCCCGTGATCTCGCCTACGAGTTCGAACGGTATGCATTTCTTTTCGCATTGCGCCCTAATGCGCATGTGTTTACGATTGACCTGATGCTGACTCTCACAGTTATGGACGCCTTGTGCGCTGCGATATTCCCGCTCCCCGAACCTCTTCCAGCAGACTGTAAGCCCTTCCGTACCTTCCAACCTCGCCAGCATGTCATTGACCATGTGCAGTTTCGCCTTTGTCGAGTACGAGAGCCGCCGCGATGCCGATGATGCCTACCATGAGATGCACAACCGCCGCATCAGCCGCAACGAGGAATTGAAGATCGAGGTACGCTCCTTCCCAACATGCCTTTCAACCACGACAAAAGACTGACAGAGTCCGACAGTGGGCCAGAACCCCTCCCTCTGCTTCTTGGCGCTTCGATGCCGGTCGTCCTCCTCGCGGTGAGCGTGGAGACCGTGGCGACCGTGGTGATCGCGGTGACCGTGGTGATCGTGGAGACCGCCGTGACCGTTCTCCTCGTCGCCGTTCCACCAGCCCTGCCCCCCGCTCTCGCCGTGGCGACAACTCTCCTCGCAAGGAAGACCGCCGTGAGCGCGACTACGACCGCCGTGACCGCACCCGCAGCCCCGAGGATCGCGAGCGCGAGAGAGACCGTGATGTCAGAGACCGCGACGACGACCGCGAGCGCGACACCAAGCGCGACGATGATCGTGAACGTGAGGAACGCCCTCGCGAGGACCGTGAGGAGCGTGACGGAGAAGAGCGTGAAGAGCGCGAAGAACGCGAGCCCAATGGCGCAGAGCCCAAGGGTGAGAGAAGACCGGCTCGAATACACGATCCAATTGCTAACTTGGTGCCACAGAACCCGCTGTCGAGTCACCTCCTGCCGCCACAGCCCACGACGACCTTGACACCGCCGAGTAGTTATCCTGCGCTCAAGCCCATTCTTACCCCACTAACCCCACCGCTGCTAGTGTGAGCTATGCCCATTGGAACAGCGATAGACTCGGTGCCGTCATCAGTTATCGTCCCTGGCCAGCATGATTCACCTTCCCCTATCCCACAGTGCAGCAACCTCGTCGCCTCCTGCAGCGTTCCATTTCATGGGTAAAATGCACGAGGTTTATACTGTTTGACGCCCCTTCTACGTTTTTGTTTTCGGTTGCTGTTGGGCGTGCTTTTTCAGGCGGGCGTTTTTACTCGAGATTGATCAAAAAATAGCAGCAGTGCGGTTCGACCAGTTCGTACGAGGCGAGCGAATAAACGAGCGACCCGACCCTTCGATATCGTATCCAATCAATTACCAACCCTTCGACATCCTCCTCCTCCCCTCCGGCGCTGATCCACGAGATCAAGCGATGCGCAAATGCGATCCGATTCCCTACCCCCTTCGTATCGTCCACGATCCACAACATGCATTTTACCCCCGCCGTCGTTTTCGTCCTTCGTCACCTCACCATCACCATCACCGAGCCCCCTCCTGCGACCGACCCACACCTCACCCGATGCATCGACATTCTTACGCGTCCAGCTTTTTCTCAGAGGTAGATGTTTTCTTGTCGTAGGTCCTCGTTCTGTTGGGTGAGATTGGTGTATGTCTGAACCCTTGAGCTATGGCTGTAAGTCTTGTGATGGTCTCAGTAAGGAAGAGCAGAGTCATATGTGGCTATGATGCTCTTCGAGACTGCCAAAATGTGTTTCATCTAGTCTCTTGATCTTCCAAAAATGTAAATGGGAAGCTTGAGCACCTGATTGTGTTGATGAGCTACGTTTCTATACATTCATAACCTTCTTTCTGATATGCCTTGTCTCCTCTGCATCTACGCTTGTCAAGTCTTTTGGGCATCTGTAAGACTCGATCTTACTACTGTGTACATGCCAGGCTCAGACAGACACCTTGGTGAAGAGGAGGGAGAAGAGTCTTGGTAGAAAGATCTCACAAAACTGTCTGCTGCACCTATAACATGGATGACAAGCCCAGAAAGAGACAGAAAACAATAAGAGTAAGCAAAAAGAAATAAGCTAATCCCTGGATTGAACCATGGACCTTTGGAGCAGACAAAACGGCAAAATCAAACCATGGTAATCACGACCACTGGGCCAGTTACAACATCTCCTTCGTAAACTAGGGAGGGGGACTGAGGGGTGGGGAGTGTGATTGGTTTGACAAGGGGAGAGCTGATTTGACTGGAATATGATGCTAGTACAAGTGAATGGTAGGGGTGTTATGTTGTGTTTGTCTTTGATCTCTTTCACTTGACACATGTGAGAGGATCCAGTGCCAGTGCAACTTCATCATGGATGCTACATTATGAATTCTACAAATTATAAAACACTATTCTAAACACCAGGAGCATAACGACTCCAACTCCTTATCGTCTTCCCCTTCAAATAAAACACAATAGGCACCGGCACCATAACCAAACACACAAACCCCAATACCGAACAAGCCCACTGCGTCCCCAAACCCTCAAACATCGGTCCCGCAAACAGCGGAAACGACGAAGATACAATACTCCTCACCACTATATGAATCGACATTGCCGAATTGCTGTTGCTCAGATACGTATCCACCAAATATACGATTCCAGAAATGAAGATGAGCAGAAGGCCTAGGCCTACGAAGAAAGCGGCGATGATGGCGGAGGCCCAATGAGTGGTTTGTGACCAACCTAGCCAGAAAAGGGCGGGTGGAAGGATAAAAGCGCCCAGGATCATGGGAGGAAGACGGGCTTCAGGGGGTGCGGATTTAGTCGCTAGCCACAGCTTTTTGTAACTTGTTAGTGTGAAGATGGAGAAGAAGATCCATGCGCTGATGATGCCGAGGGTGATGGCTATGAAAGGGAGGTAGGACACTGAAGGACTCCAGCCTCTGTTGCGGAAAGAGAAGGGTATGGCTTGGTAGGACAAGTACAGCGTTCCATATACGATGGTGAGGTATATGGTGATGAGGATCAGAATGGGCTCCTGAACAAACATTCTCACTGGCTTGGTGGCGTATTTCTGCACCAGAGTTTTGAAATCGATGGGTGTTTCTTCGAATTTGGCATGCAGGTTTGCGTTTCCGGTCAGGGAGCGGAGGCGTTTGGCTTTGCGGGTGAGAAGCACTGGTTCAAAGGTTTCGCGTATGATGAGGATGCCGAAGAAACCTATCGTGCCGATGTAGATGAGGGTGAGCCAGGCCGTCCATCTCCACTCGAGGTGGTTGGTTGCGTATGCGCCGATGATGGGGGCGAATGTAGAGCCCAAGTTGATACACATGGATGATGCTCCCAGACCTACACCCCTGTGAATTGGGGTCCAGATATCGACGAACATGCCGCTCACAACGGCGAAAATGGCACTACCGAACAAGCCTTGTAGAAAGCGACACACGAGAATAGTTTGAACGTTCCGAGCAACAGCTTCAGGTATCTGAAAGAGCCCCATTCCACAGAGTCCTATCCAGAGTGGTATAGTGCGTCCAAGGACCTCGCTCAATGGGCCAAAGATCAAAGGTCCACACGCAAATCCAAGGATATGGAAAGTAATGCCCAGATTCATCACTTCGTGCGAGACACCATATATCTGCGCAGTAATTCTGGTAGCCGGGCCAAAAATACTCGAAGACATGGACACCGCAATAACGAAGCAACTGGCAACAATAGAAAAACAGACTTTACGCCACATTGGCCAATTCATGGGTTTCGCTGGATCGTCATCGCCATCCCAGAGCACGAGGTTAGGATCTGTTTCGAAGCCGTCGTGTTTGTGGCATGGTTCTCCTTCTTCGTCTGTAAGGCCTTGTTTGCAGAGAGGACATTCCGGGTGTGGTGGTTTTCGCGATACGGTACGTTTGAGTGTGATGCCATTGTCATCTGAGCCTGAAGATTCAATATCCTGTTCGAAGGATTCTTTGCTGAGATGTGGTGATTCGACCTCTTCAGTGGTGTGCTGCTCGTGTGGCCTTTTATGTTCTTGTTTTTCCAAATCTGAATCCATGACGAGTGTTTTATTGTTCAAAGAAAGGCGGATGATGATATACCAATTGCCTTTGGAGACTCATTGATTTGTGACGAGCAATTCCAGATCTTGATGATAATGGTTGTATTCTCAAGGAAGCAAAGTGTCGCAACCATGTAAGAAAGAAGTCAAGAGACAAACTGCGAGATCGCCCGGCGGCCAAGTCTATTGTTTTCCGAAGACGAGTTTCGGCGTGATCTTTACCGAAGTCTTTCTTCCAACGGTTCAGCATCGCGGCAATCTTGTCGCATAAGACTCATCTTGGAACTCCACATTGCCGTCGAGCTATCCGTAACAGCTCGATCATGAAATCAATCGCTGCTGGATCTCTCTTGTTCAGGAGTGCGGAGTGTTCAAAGTCAAATGCTGGTAGGGTTGCACGGCACTGCTTTGCGGTAAGAGGCTTGTGTGCCTCGAGACGAGGTGTTCAGGATGCGAGATGCGGAGGTGATCTTCGGAAGCTCGTTTCCGAAAGTCGATCTGAACGTCGTTTGCTCATCAGCTCTTTCCTTGTGTCCTAAGTAATCATGCGTCAATACTTGTCGTCTTCTCGGGTTCGGGCTCTGATCCCACGACATAAAGAGTGGCATGTAAAGCTATGGAGAGACATGTTTGTTGCAGATCAAAGCTTCGTCCAGAGAGTGTCTCTTGAGGCATTGTCTTTCAATGGATACTGCTATACTTCTCAGGACTATTGTGCATTTCTACAGCGTTGTATGTTGCACGCTGTTGCATACAGAGATGGCGTCACCGATCAAGCAGTATCAAGATCATCAGTAGAAAACATTCTCTACACTAAGCAAGTATCTCGTGAGGCAAGAAAAATCGACTTTCAGAGGTTGTATTGTCTTCTCTCTCTGTATACTTTGATGCTTTAGAAGGAGCTCTTGACAAAGCTTTGGTCCTTGCCTGTCTTCTGATCCCCATTATAGTTTGCGGCTCCGTTCAAGATCCACCCTAGATACATGAACCATGCTGCTCTTATCATCTCTTTCATACCAGTCTTCAATACCCTCGACGCTCCAGAATTCCCACAAGGAACTCCACCTGTTCTTCGAGATGCTTCTGCTGACGTTCCAGCTCTTCCACTCTGAGCTTCCTACTGCGCTCCTTTTTTTCTTCCATGAGTTTGATCAGCTCTTCTTCCATGAGCTTCTTCTTCCCCTTTGCGATGGACTCCATAGCTCGACTGCTGAAGTGCCTACGAACGACATCTAGGTTCTGGCGGACGTAGATTCCTCTCTGCGCTGGAGGCACCTCGGCAAGCAGGCGCTTGCGGAGCACGAAATGCTCCCATTTGGACAAACGATCCACAATCTGAACAACAGATTTACTGATCTCCCTTTGTTCCTCAAAGGAGAAGTCGTGGCGATTCCGGAGAACTTGCTTGTCGGTGGCCATTTCCTTCATGATCTTGATTTCCGCCCCTGAAAGTTTCAAGTCGTGCGACACTAGCTGGGTGCGTATCTCGCCCTGGACCCGAGCAAAACTTACACCATGGCCTTCTTCCTCGATCATCTCCAGTGTTTCCCGACATCCTTGGAAGAACGCAACTTTGAGATCTTGTAGCTCGTCGGTCAGAAGGTCTTGTCCAACGCCCATGTTATCCCACAAACATCTGATATCGGCTTTGACACCAGCAATCCATGCAGCATCGTCGGTAGCCCGGTCCTTGTCGCTGCGTTCGCCCGGTTTTCGTTGCTTGCCGCCCCTGAGGCGAGCGGCCGGGTCTGACACCCAGTGTTCCATACGCTCGGCAAGCTCTCTGATATAGCTGCGGTTGTTGGCGTAGTGATCGAGGGGATGAGGAGGTCTTTTGGGGTTCTTCTCGACTAGAGTAGTTTTGATGTTGGGAATGACATGGTAGCCCTGTTCGTCAGGATCGTCATTGTCGACGAGGGTGTACTCGCGGTTGAGTTTTGCATCTTTCTGCAAACTCCAGGTGCTGGCTATGGTGGGATCTGTGTCGGACTCGTCGTGAGCGAGGCGTGCAGGCATATTTGGTTGTGATGATTGGGATGGAGCCCGTTTGTCGTCGTCTGTGATAGTTGGTTGTGTACTTGTATTGCGCCGTGACAAACTTAAGGGCGAAGTAGTGAGGTAAAGTCTCGTAGAGGTGAATGAGCCGAGTCTGGATCTGCTGCTCTTTGCGTGTTCATCGTCCTTCGCTCTCGGCGCCGTCGAGACGAGGCTGCCTGACAGAAGCCTACGCAGCATCTTTTCGATGACCCGGTCTTGAGACTCGGTATCCGCGTGTATGATCCTTTCTCGTGAACGTGATTGGGAAAAGCATGCTATGCGTAAAACAACAGATACCGCACTATACTCCTGAGGTCGTGTTGGGGAGTGTTGGTATGCGCTTTCATTCTGAGACCTGACACCAGGAGCGTACAAACCTCCCTACCTCCGCTGAATACTCTTTCCAATACATGGCCGGCCATTACACTGGTGTGGAGATGCACAGTACTTTAGAGACATAGAGCAACATCCGCTGAGATCGGTCAGATCATCAGTGTTCCTTGGAAACAGCTCCAGTCTGAAGAATACTGTGCATTTCTACAACTGATGAATCGCTTTCATGTCCGTTGGGAGTCCTTGTATCAACAGCTCTCTTTGGACATGACCCGAGTCTGAAGAACACTCTGCATTTCAATAACTAATCAGTATTTTTGTGTCCATTGAGAGTCCTTATTTCACCATCTCTCCTGGGGCACACATCTGATCAGATAATCATCGTGCATTCTGGCAGCTGATATACTACGCGTGTGTGTGGAGAAAGCGCTTTTACATGTGCTCTCCTTGGAATACATCTCTGGTACACAGACGTCTGTGCATCTTGATAATTGGTACATCTCTCTGCGATTCGTTGAGAGCATTGACAACATCTGCATTTCTTTGGGCGTATATCCATATTCAAACATGACTGTGCATTCTTATAAGTACATGTGGCAGAGTGAAGCAAGTGCGGAGGAACACTCACGGAGCAAGAGCGGACCGTAGACACAAGGTAGAGATCGGAAGGAAGAAAGGCACATTCAAAAGTGTTCAAGAAGAAAAGAGAAAATTTGTAATTCATCTTCACCAATACGGAATGAGATTGAAAACTCCTGACCTTGTATAGAGAAAGACGTATGAAGAAACCTAGAACCCCCAGGATAGAAACCATGCAAAGAGAAAGCAGATAAGAAAAAAAAGGAAAGGACAACTCCTGAAAACCGCCTGATGCATCCACACACCCCAAATGCATCCATCCAGAAACACCAGAACACATACGCTGCATTTGCGCCTCCAATCCTTTTTTTTTGTAGTTTTGTGGTTGAGTGCCAAGTCGAGAAGAAAAGTCCTCCAATGCTGCAAACATCAAAGGTCCTGTCCACCAACTTGATTCAGAGGAAAGGAAATAGAAAGAAGAAAATAAGGAAAACAAATAACAGAATGACCCATGAAAAGCATTTTTTCGCCATCACACCCCTTCCGTGCACCACCGTCCTATGCGTTTGTGTAATTGCTGCGTTGCTCAGGTCTCGTTGCATCATGAGAGTGACAATATAAGGAAATAAAACAGTACTGGGAAAGAAAGAACAAGAAAGTCGACAGTATGAAAAAGCCAACGCCAGAGAGTTGAAAACACTGAAGTCTGGTCGGCCTGTTAGGGAGGAGGAGAAGGACAGATTAAAAGAAATCATATGTAGTGAAAGTTTAATGATCTCTTTCATCAGATTCGTTCATCGTAGTCGTGGTCAAATGTTGTGGCGAAGATGCTTGGGCAAGCCTCATCGATCGTGCCTGCATGAAATATTGAGATAGCCTTTTCCGAAACATGAGTGGATTGTGTCATGAGTCAAGCTAGGATCCTGGAGACATTTGACGGTTGCGCTCTTCGAACGGATCTTCGGCCAGACCAGCATCACGTGGTGTGAAGCGGCGTGGGAAGGTGTTGAAACGATTGTTTGAAACACCACCAGAGAATGGGGAGCCGAGTCTGGGGGGATGTGCAAGTTTCGGGAGGTCCAACCTGTCCGAAGCTTCGTCCATCTTGTGGTCGGCAGTCGACGAAGCCGGATTGAACAGCTGAGGGAAGGTGTTGCTGGCGTTCTGACCCATACCGTGAACAGCACTCAAGCTGAAGCCACGGTTGCGCATTGGGTTGTTGGAGGTTGTGGGAGGAGCAGTAAAGACGTCCTCCAACGATGGCTGCTGAGAAGCCGATTGATCATCAACACCAAATCTGCGCTTCAATGACTTGACACTTGGCATCGGACCGTCGAGTGGGAAGGGAGAACGCAACGAGGGGGCCGCGTCTGTCAGGCGGTTGCTGTTGTCGTTCAAGAAGGCGCGTCCGAGAGATTGTGTTTTGCTCATGTTCTCCAAGAAGTTTTGACGCGATGCTTCGCTGTCATCGAATGGTGAAGCCAAGATGCTACCACGCTTGAAGGAGTTTGACTGCATTCCAGAGGAAGAGCCTAGTCCAAGGCCGAGCTGCAAAGACTGACTCTTCTGATGAGCAGCACGTGCTCCAGAACGGCCGATGCGGGCGTACCAGTCAGAACCACGACGTTGCTGGGGAGCCATCGGAGGCTGAGGCGTACGTTGGTGAAGCTGAGCAAGCGGACCATCTGGCTGCATCGAAGGAGCAGTTGCCTCAGCCAGCGAAACATTCATACTGCGGCTAGAGAATGACGATGGTTGAGGAGTAGGAGGTTGAGTGACAGGAGCAGGTGGCTGGTTGGGGCTGCTGCTGGCACTGACACTGCTCGAAGACTCGAAGGGAGAAGGACTACGAGCTCGCAAAAGCCTCACGTAGTGAGCAGAAAGAGACGGCTTGCGCTTGCACAAGTCGCGAAGAACACGACGCGTAGCACCCTCCGAGCGCGGCCACTTAAGTGCGACGGGGTTGTGCGAGTACGCTGCAGTGGGAGTCGACTGGTCCATGACATCAGATGGGCTGATAGGATCGGACGAGTCTGCACACTGGATGGAGATGCGTGGAATGCCGTGAGGGGCATACGACAGGCGGTTAGCCTTCCAGGTTGCCTTTGCCTCTCGCGCGACACGATGACAGACGCCCAAAGGTGGTGAGGTGCCAGGTAGCATCTTAAACGGAGTGACCCTCGGGTCTTGGACGTAGCTCATGTATGTGAACCAAAGATGGTCTTCCATCTCAGGCGTGAAGTGGTGCTGGCGCGTCGTCTTGACACGCTTGGCGTTGGGGAATCCACTTGATGAAGTGTTCAGTCCCAATGATCCAGACTTGCGGTCGAAGAAGGCAAAGGGATCGCCAATGTCGCTCTCAGGACTCGTGCAGCTGCCAGCTTCGAACGAGGATTTTGAGTCAAAGCTACTTCCGTAAGATGTCGCGGACGAGTCGGAGAAGGTCGAGAGGGCGGAGGAAGGTCGCTGGATAATGTCGTGGAGGTGAATGGGATGGAACATTGACCACTCAGTGGCATCAGTTGTTTCGATGTTGTAGGATGTAACCTGCGATGCAGGGGTCTTTGGTGGTGACGAGAGGCGTAGGTGTCCAGCACGCGGCGCGAGGTATCCTGGAGTCGACATGAAGTAGGAAGAAGTGTGGTGAGCCGGCTCAGTGGCTTCAGTCATCTCGATACTGGGCAGGATGGGAGCCTCGTCCATTGCACCAGTCTGCTGGTCGCGTGGGCGACGGCGCAGCTTGAACGTCTGCTTGGGCAGCGCAGGCGCTTCGAGGTCGAATGAGTCTACAGCGGTCGAGGGTCTAGCAGGTGTTTGTGGTGGCTCTTCGTCGCTGTGAGAGAACTTGAAGTCGCGTGGGAGCGTGACGGAGACGCTCGGCTTGTGCGAAGCCATGGCGTCTGATTGCGCGCAGCTAAACAACAAACGAAACAGTCGGAGATGATGCGCGATAGCAACGAGAGATCTCGAGCGAGCGTCAGGGGTAGCGGGTGTGTTGTGATTGTTTGACGTCTAAGGCTGGCAACGTTCGAGATGCGGCAGCGGTCGCGAATGTGGGCCGGATGCGCGTGCGGAAACAACAACAAAGCGGGAGCGGACGCGATTAGGCTTGTCGGGTCAATCGGCCATCTAGGTGTCGGATTGGTACAAAGACAACAAGGCGCGAACGGAGTGTCGTGGGAGAGAAGTGAAGTAATTGGCGGAAGGGCGAGTTGATTTCGAGAGCGAGCGACGAGAGAGAGAAGGTGCGAAACAGGTGAGCAGAGGGCAAAGAAGCGGCGGAAGGCGCGAACGCCCACAACCCTGCGACTGCAACTGCCTCCACCCACGGATCTGTGCGCCACGACCTTGATCCAATCCATTAGGGCGTCCGTGCTCCAGTCGATTTGCTTCTTTTTTGCTTTGCACATCCACGATCTCTCCGCAGCTTTGACTCGTAGTCTACCCAAAGCCCTTAATCAACCGTAGCTTACAGGCCTTTCTCATCACAGCTCAAGTTGATTGTTGTTGTTGATTTTGCGCCGGCTCTCCTCTCATCACAGCGCGTCATTGACAACAACAACAGACCCAAATGACCACCATATTCACAGCAGCCGCGATCAGTGCGGTGTGACATGCAAACACCGCTTGAAGCTATGCGCACTGGGTCATGCGGCAGGTCGACCTCTAACAAAGCACTCATCACACCGCCCTTGCGTGAAGCGTTGCCGCCTGGGTCCCGTCTCCACACGTGCTGTGCATCTTGTTCGCAGTTTGGCGATCGTCCCGCGTACTATCGGTGCGCGTGCTGGACCTGTCAACGGAACCTTGCCACAAGGCTGCAAACGTCCATCCGTCACCTCGTACTTCAAGTACCTTGTTTGACGGTGAACCTTTTTCTCAACGTTGTCTCTGTACTTGTATCGATGGGTTCATTGAGTTTATCGATTAGGCCCTGCATATCGCCCAACTATCGCTGCCGCTTTCTTCCTTGTTTTTTGATTAATCGCGCTTGTTGAGCACATCACTGGATTGGCGGCCCAATCAGGAAACGTCGGTGGCTTCCACACCTGGTGAACAGGCACGAAGAACGAACATTAGGAGAGTACAAGTGCATAAAAACAATGTATACATCTTGTCCGTACTCAATCATCATTGTGCTCCTCGAGAGAGGCACATATATGAGGCTTGCATGTCGACTATCTAGATTTTTTATGCTTCAAGCGAGAAGTCAAGTGCAGCGAATGCGGCTTTGAAGGCTTCGACATCAACATTCTCTTCTGTCTCGCTCTGGTCACAGTCCTGCCAATGCGATCGCCCTTCCAAACCGAGCAACTTGGCTAAAACCCTTCGTCCGAACTGTAGATCGAATCTGAATGACGAGTCGAGAGGAAGGGATATTGTCTTCTCCTCTGCTCCGTCCCATATAGTAGCCTTGAAACAGTCGCCCTCGGCTGCCACATCAGTTGAGACACTCGATGACTCGAAAGCAGGATAGCTTTGATTCTCAGCTTCGACTTTGAAGCCTGCCTCGACCAATCCCTTGCGAATTATGTCTTGAGGTACTGGCATAAATTGCCAGTGAACGTGGATACCGCCCACACGGCTGATCTCCCATGTAACCGCACCAAGCTTATCTGCTTCAGCAGCGTCTTCTGACCTCTTAGTTAGCATGCTCTGCAACGCAAGTCGATAGCGATGCATTTCTGCAATGGTAGCCTTCTTGGAATCCTGATCCTGTATCGAGGCCAGAGTAGGCGAGTGTTCGAGAGGAATGATCAGCATATGGCCCGGGAAGCCTAATGCCGGGAAAGTCTTTGATGTCGGAAGTGGTCCCTTTGCTGTTGTCAAATACGCGCTGTCGCCAATCGAAGAGATGAGATGTGATGCAATGTTGGGGTTTGATAGGCAGAAGAAACATTCTGATGGGTTCGGGTTTGGTCGAGCGCGCTTGTTGCGACCTTTGCGCCGACCACCATCACCGTCACCACCAGAGAACCTCGAGAATGACTGCGCTTGAGATTCCACAGCCTTACGCTTTTTCGCGAATGACAATGGAGACGCCGTGACTCCTGTCGGCACGGTAGCAGTAGGCGTCACCGAAGTATCCAGTGTGAATGCATAGATCCACTTCTGCTTGGCAGCGTTTCCATAAGACGCCAAACTGATGAAGCGAGTCACCTGGTAGCCGCTATCATCTTCACCTTGAGCATGGAAGAAAGGCTCGCGTTCAAGGAAGCCGTCCGAGAAAGAAAAGTGGTAGCGGGGCTTTAGCACAGTGCATAGGTCTGCAATACCTTGTTGCGAAACAGCTTCTTCGCCAGTGTAAGGGGCACTAGAGCCGGTACGAATCTCAGCAGGCCACTCGCTCGTAACCAGAATGTCGGCAGTGTGAGCACCTTTCAGTACTCTGACATCCTCTGGTGTGTGACTGGGGCTGAACTCTGTGATCAAGGCTTTATCTGAAACGGCGTCCATGTGAGCACCACCCAGAGCTACAATCTTGACACCCTCAGATGTCTTGACAGTAGTCCTTCGGCCGAGGAAATATAGATTCGAACACAATTCGCCAGAGTTTGCGCTCAATCTGTCCTGGACTTCGCGAGGCAACTCACGTTTGCCGAGAGCAAAGTAGACCGGTAGTGCGATCTCGATCTTTCCGTCCAGAAGATCCTTGAGTTGGCTACTTTCCTCTGAGCTTGGGTTCACTGGATCGGCGAACAAGTCTCCAGTGATAATAGCAAATGCGAAAGCATTCTTAGCGTGCAATGCTGATAATTTGCCAAAGACAGCAGAAACTTGGCCGTTGACTGAACCAACAACTGCACTGGTGATCAATTAGCAAGACTCGATAAAATAAGGACAAGACGAAATCTACATTTTGGATACCATTTTCTGGTATAGTTGGCCGATTGACGTGGACGAAGGGAAAGCTTTTGTGCTTGAAATGGAAACTCGACAGACAGTCTAGTGTGGCGTGTGTGGCTGGAGTGCAGAGGTCAAGCCACCTTCCCCAGGAACTTGGCGTGTTCAAAGTGGTCGGATGCCGAAGAAAGTTCAAAAGTTGATCAACTTTTTTGCCATAGCATCTCAAAAACACGACATGGCGGGAATGTCGAGGAATACCGCTTCAAATGGGCCCAAGTCGGCCAAGACGGCCACAAAGGTCGTCAAAACACAGAAAAAGAAGAAATCAACGCCGTCGAGTCGCAGACACTTCTTCGAAGGTTTCGCCCACAGGATCGCGAGGATGAAGATCGATCCCATCCGTCGCACTCGTCGCGGAGTAGGAGCTGAAGGTGCCCACGAGCTGGAACACGAGTCCTCATACTTCCGTACTGCTCTGGACGAATGGAAGGACCTGAACCTGTCCGAGAACTTTTCGACCTTCGCCAAACATGTCTACAACATCTCCGACAGTCTGGCTATGGTCATTTTCCACGAGGAGGCCATCATGGATAACTTGATTGACTACATCAAAAGGGGAGACGTCATGTCGCTCGAGCCTCTCCTCGCCCTCATGTCACATTTCGCACACGACCTCGACGTCCGATTCGAGAAGCACTTCCAGAGAGCTGTCGCAACAGTCGCACATGTCGCAGCCACACATGCAGAGCCCGAGGTTGTCGAGTGGGCCTTCACCTGCCTTGCCTTTCTCTTTAAATACCTCTCCCGCCTATTAGTCCCCGATCTCAGACCGCTGTACGACCTTTTATCGCCGTATCTGGGAAAGCAAAAGCAGAAGCCATACGTTATTCGATTCGCTGCAGAGGCAATGAGTTTCTTGGTCAGAAAAGCTGGAACCACATACCACAAGTCTAGGGAGCCACTGGACACAATAGTCGAGCACATGCTCACCGACTTTGCCTCGAACGAGACTGCTTCGGACGACTTGTATTCACAGGGTTTGATGACATTGTTCACAGAGTCTATCAAGGGTGTGCAAGGAACTCTTCATTCAGGAGGAAATACTGTCTTGCAATGCCTGACTAGGTTCTGCTTCAATGCTAACCACTCAGAATTCCTCAAGGGCAGGTCCCTCCAGATCTTGAGAGGCTCGCTGATCAGTGTCGTTCATCACACCACTCCGGAAACTTTCGAATCTGTCCAGGACGCCATCTTCGATTTTACCGATCCCAGTCACGAGGACGCAGTAGAGAACTTGGATGCAGCCAACACCCTTCTTTTTACCGCCGCTTCCGTTCGTAAGGGAAGCAGAATCTCGGACTGGCCGACTTACATCAAGCGTGTGACGAGCATGATCAAGCAAGCCGACAAAGCGACTAAGCAAATTGATTCCGACACATTGACTGCACTTCTCAACACGCTGGCCGTGGTACTTAATTATGGACCTTTCGACGCAGTCATCCAGGAGCTTGCCATTCTTGACATCATCAGCCGTGGCAAGTGGATTGGTCATTTCTTGCCATTCTGTAATATCTTCTCGGAGCTCAACCAGGAACGTTTCCAGAGCTTCGTTCTGCCTATCTTCCAGAAGTTCATCGTCAATCACTGGAAAGAGAACGAGATGGCCCTTTGCGCAATGCTCCCATCAATGTCCCGCAAGAACACATTTGCCAAATCGCCTCTGCAATGTCCTCTGGAATGGCAAAAAGTCATGTTACAACGCCTGAAGAAAGCCCAAGGAAACTCGCTGCCGAAAGATGACGAGACACTGCATATGAGTAACGGCCATCTAGCAGTACTACGGATTTCTCAGGGAGACTCAGAAACACGGAAATCTATCGCAGCCAGTATCTTGCATTTGCTCAAATCTGCAGCAAAATCATCCTCCACTGAGATTGGAGGCTGGGATCTTTTCGCTCTAGGTCAAGGTTTCCAATATATCTCGGACGAGTTTAGCGAAAGTTTGCAGGATAAGGAACTCGCAGAAGCCCTATGTTCTGCCTCTACTCGATGCAAGAAGCTGGTACCTTACTGGACTGCCCTGAATTCAGTTCTGCAGAAGGCTGATATTGCTTTCACTGGAGACCAGATGGACTCCCTCGTTGCTAATCTGATCGACTGCCTCAAAACGCCTAGCCACGACCTTCGACTCTCTGGACTACGGATATTGCAAACAATCTACGAGAAGAGACAACAAGATGTTCCCGAATTGCTAACACACGCTCTTTCGATCGAGGAAACTCCCCCGAGTGTGCAGACAGCTCGTTTCATCTCTGCTCAAATCCGCCGTTTAGCTCTTGGCTACCCCGATATCATCTCTGACTCTGTTCTGGCGAAAGCTATTCCCACTTACTGCTTTGGTCTTCTACACATACACCTGGCCCAAGCTTGGGAGGATTCTATTGGAGCACTCAAGGAGATGACTGAACATGGAAATGCCGAAGAGATTATTACTACCACCATCACACAATGGCTTCAGGGTCATGCTGACATGGGAGGAAGTGCATCGCAGCCGGAAACAACCCAGGACAGGAGCATCAGCCACGTCAGCTCCGATTTCGAGTGTTCCAACATGAATCAAATCGAGAGGGACATTGAAATCTCGGAATCTCTCTTCGCAGATCTCAACCAAGGAATCGAGAACCAGTTCAACAGAGATCATGTTCAAACAATAGCAGCTTCTCTCTCCGAGCGATCACAAGCACTCCGTGCATTGAACTCAATGCCGCAGTTAGCAGAGAAACGATCACGACTTCTGGTCCCTGTCCTGCTTGAATGGGCAGGCGACGAAAGCGAAGCACAGGAACAGGAGGAAACTGGCAACACCCGTCATTGGGGCCGCAAAGACCAGAAGGCCATGCTCGGTGTTTTCGCTCAGTTCCAAAACCCTAGAGTGTTGTACAGGACGACTGAAGTCTACCAGGCTCTGCTCAACCTCCTCACGAACGGTGACAACGAGATCCAGAAGTCGACCCTCAAGGCCATTCTTGCTTGGAAGACGCCCAGTGTCATCAAATACCAGGAACATCTGATGAACTTCCTTGATGATGCAAGATTCAGAGAAGAAGTTTCCGTGTTCCTCCGTCTCGAGGAGGGTGGTGATGCTATTCGCAGTGCTGATTGTCCAGAGCTCATGCCGGTCTTGTTGCGCATACTGTATGGTAAAGCAGTCACAAGAGCTGGTTCAGCAAGTGGTAAGCGTGGACAGCAGACTCGTCGCAAAGCCATCTTTGTTGCACTTGCTCGCTTCCCTGCAGATATTGTCGGACAATTCCTGGGTATTGCTCTGGGTTCATTGGCTACCATGGAGCCCATCAAGGACGGTGAGCTGAACCAGTCAGCCGTAGACAAGTTTGCTGTCGCTCCCAGGAAGCAGGTTGGTCTGTTGAACATGCTGGACGATATGGTGCACACCCTCGGTAACAGACTGGACCGCTACGCAACAAAGATTGCCGATGCTGTTGTTCTCTGTCTGCTTAAGGCTTCCAAGACTCATACTGAGCTTGTCGATACCGACGAGGAGGTTCCGGTCGAAGACGAGTCTCAGACTTCTCTCGATCGTGCTATTCGTCAAGCCGGCTTTCACTGTCTGATCCAGATCTTCTCGTCTTGTACCGAAGTCAATTGGCATAACTACGCCAAGGTTGTCATGAGTGAATTGGTAGGACCTCGTCTAGAGAAGCTTCCTATCGAGACCGCACAATCTGTGTCTGCCTTCTTGCGTCTGTTCTCAACCTGGGCTAGCTCTCTGGCTACATGCCACTACCTGACAGAGTTCTTCCCACAAACTCTCAATGCTGTCGCAGACTGCCTTGTTGTTCCTAGTGCAAAGAATGAAGTGAAGTCATTCATCATTGAGCACATCATCGGACGCTTGTTGGATACTATTCAGCCGCGCAGATCGAAGGACGCTGATATGAGCATTGATACTACCGAGGAGCAAGATAAAGCACGCGCATCGATTCTAGGACCACGCGCGAGTTTGTTTGTTGTCAGACTCGGTGCCGTTCTGAGACAAAGTCCTCCCAAGGAGATTCTCGACTCAAGCGTTTTGTGTGTATCTCGTCTCGCACCGCTTGTCACTGGCGTGGAGAACATTCGTGATGTCGTTGATGTCTCGATCTTCCTGCTCGGCAAACCTTCGAAGACTGTTCACTTTACCACCAAGCGTGATTTGTTGCAAACTTTGTTCCACCTTATCCCTGGTGCTGAACTCAACAAGGACGAGGTTCGCTTCAACCAAGTGTACTCGACGCTTTGCCCGCTGTTCGGCTACTTCAAGGATCGGGAGAGTAGAGAGCTTTTGGCTGCCGTTGTCAGGCAATTAGCCGATGAAAGGAAGGAGCTCTTGTACGTCGCTTCTCTGTGCGAGGATCTGAACTCATTTTCGACATCGAGACTTGATGAGCCTGATTTCGAGCGCCGTGCCATTGCTTTCAGCACTATCAATGAGGAAAAGTATTCTACTTTCACCGCTATGCAATGGCAGCCTCTCGTCTACAGCATGATGTATTTCATCAGAGATAACGAAGAACTCGCCATCAGAACCAACGCCTCCTACAGTCTGAGAAGATTTATCGAGGTAGCAAGTGTGGACGGCGACTTCAAGGACGAGGAGTTCAAGGCTTTGACCGTGTCCGGACTACACGGTGGGCTTCAAGGTGGTATGCGTGATCCTTCCGAGTTGGTCAGATCCGAATACCTCCAGGTCTTGGCACACATGATCAAGCATTTCTCATCTTGGGACGCAGTCAACGATATGGCTACTCTGCTTGTGGAGGGTGATGAGGAAGCTTCGTTCTTCAACAATATTCTGCACATCCAGCAGCACCGCAGACTTCGTGCTTTGAGAAGATTGTCTGAAGAGGCACATGCTGGTGTCATCTCGAGCAACAACGTCAGCTTGTTCTTCATTCCTCTTCTGGAACATTTCATTTTCGATCCTGCCGGTGATGATGGTGCTCACAACTTATCTGCCGAGACCATCAACACAGTCGGTGCCCTTTCCGGATGCCTGGACTGGAACTTGTACAGGTCGACGTTGCGAAGATTTGTCAGCTACATCCAAAGTAAGCAGGAGCTGCAGAAGATCGTACTCAGGATCGTCAGCCGTGTTATCGATGCTTTGGATCGTGCTTCCGAGTCCATTCGCAGCAGAAACACTGCTATGGAAGTCGATGGTGAGGCTGAGACCACAACTAACGGCACCTCGGCATTGAGCCCACTTGCTGCGACCTTGCCTTCAGAAGAGAAGCTGTCCAACGAGATCAACAAGCAGCTCTTGCCTCCGCTGACCTCGTTTTTGCACCTCAAGGATGAGTCAACTGTCAGTCTGCGTGTCCCCGTAGGTGTCGCTGTTGTCAAGCTCATCCGTGTTCTCCCTGTTGCTGAACATGCCTTGAGACTTCCCACTGTGCTCATGGACCTTTGCCACGTTCTTCGTAGTAAAGCAACAGAAGCCAGAGACATGACCAGAAAGACGTTGTCTGAGATCACTGGTATCCTTGGCCCATCCTACTTCCAGTTCGTCATCAAGGAATTGCGCAGTGCTTTGCAGCGTGGTTACCAGCTTCACGTCATGTCTTTCACCATGCACTCGATTCTGGTCGACAACATCGCCTCCTTGGAATCTGGCGACCTTGATCACTGTATCAACGACATCATCGCTGTTGTCATGGACGATATCTTTGGTGTCGCAGGTCAAGAGAAGGATGCCGAGGAATACATCAGCAAGATGAAGGAAGTCAAGAGTAGCAAGAGTTACGATTCTGCTGAGCTTATCGCCAAGATCACAACCACCTCCCATCTTGGTGAGCTGATCAGACCTATTCAATCTCTGTTGCTGGAGAAGTTGGACCTCAAGACTGTCAAGAAGATTGACGAACTTTTGCGTCGTATCGGTCTTGGCACGAGTCAGAACCCGTCAGTCATTGATAGAGATATTCTTGTCTTTGGCTACGAGATCATCCAGAAGGTCTACGCCGCCACTGCTGCAGCCAAGACTCGCCCTGTCATGGAAGATTACAAGATCCGGAAGTATCTGATCCAGATGCAGAGTGCCAACAAGTCTGGCAAGAAGGGTGCAACAAGCTCGTACATCTTCAAGCTTACCAGATTCGCTTTGGACCTTGTTCGTGCTGTCTTGCAGAAGCACGATGAACTTAAGACTCCGGCAAACCTTGCTGGCTTCTTGCCAATCCTTGGTGATGCTTTAATTGGTGGTCAAGAGGAAGTTCAGATGGCATCTGTTCGTCTGCTCACCTCCATCATCAGGGTACCATCGCCTCAGATCGTCGCCAATGGACCAGTCTACGCAGCAGAAGCAGTTAAGATTCTCAGAGCCGCTCCCTCTACTATCACCGAGTTGGCTCAGTCTTCGTTGAAGCTGATCTCAGCCATTTTTCGCGACAGACCCGACATCAAGATCAAGGAGAACGACATGGCCTACGTACTTAAGAGAATCAAGCCTGACCTTGAAGAACCCGATCGTCAAGGTGTCATCTTCAACTTCTTGAAGGCTGTTGTCGCTCGCAAAATCATCATCACTGAGGTTTACGAAGTCATGGATTCTGTTGCTGCAATCATGGTTACCAACCAGACACGCAGTGCCAGAGATCTTTCGCGTGGAGTCTACTTTGCATTCATGATGGAGTACCCTCAAGCAGGCAGTCGCTTGAACAAGCAAATTGCTTTCTTGGTGCAAAACCTCGAGTACAAGTATGTCGAGGGCAGACAATCTGTGCTTGAACTTCTGCATCTGTTGTTGGCAAAGACTCAAGGCGATCTTGTGCAAGAGTTGTCGAGCATGTTGTTTGTGCCATTGGTCATGATGATGGTCAACGACGACTCACCCGAATGCCGCGAAATGTCCGGTGCATTGATTAGCAAAATCCTCGAACGCGCTGATGAAGAACGCACGAAGAACTTTGTTACTTTGATGCGTACTTGGTTGGAACAAGATGAGCAATTGCTACTTCGTCGTATTGCTTTGCAGTGCTGGACTATCTACATTGGTCACGGCAACGCCACAGCCAAGGAAACTTCCTTCCTTTTCAAGCAGGTTTCTAAGCTTCTCAACCCTGAAGATGTTGAAACTGAAGATTGGGAATTGCTGTACTATGCCCTTCAAGCATTTGCGAAGATGACTGAGATGGCACAGTCTACTTCCCTCGCGCCTGCCGCCAAGGCATCTTGGACAAACATTTTCAAATGTCTTGTTTTCCCTCACGCGTGGGTGAAGCTTTCTTCTGCTCGCTTGATTGGTCTGCTGTTTGCGGATATGGGTAATTGCGCTTCCAAGACTGAACAAGGTCTTGCTGCATTGCCTTTGTACACGAACAGCAAGATGGAAGTCACAGAGAAAGAGCTTCATGAGTTGTGTGCTGCTGGCTTGCGAACTCTGCGTTTCAGCAATGTTAGTGAGCAGTTGGTGGGACAAACTGTCCGCAACTTGATTTTCCTTGGTCGTTGCTACAGTGCTTCGAGTGTGGACTGGGAACACCATACTCCCTTCACTAGAAATGGCGTCGCAACCACTTCTGACGCTCAAGACGAGGAGGAAGAAGAGGAAGAGGAAGAAGACGAGACAGCAGATGTAGAAGACGAGGATACCTCTGCTGCCACACCCACAACAGCACTGCACCACCTGCTATCCCGCCTATCCGCTCTCATCCGCCGCGACGACGGCGCCCCCACTGCTTCCGTCTTGTCCGCCAAAACCGGCGCTCTCCAAGCCATAGCCTCCCTCTGCAACATCCTGCCCTCTGACCACCTCACCCCCTCCCTCGCCTCCATCCTCACACCCATCTACCTCCTCACCGACGCCTCCATCGCCGCCCCCCGCCTCTCCACCGAACCACTCCAAAAGTCCTACCAAGACCTCAAAGCTCTAGCCACCGAAGTATCCTCTTTGCTGCAAAAGAAGTTGGGCAGTACAGAGTATGTGGTTGCCATGAGAGGTGTTCAAGAAAGAGTTAGGGGCAAGAGAGAAGAGAGAAGACGTAAACGTCGTATTGAGGCTGTTAGTGCGCCTGTCAAGTATGCGGCTGATAAGAGGAGGAAGCATGATATTACCAAGGCTAAGAGGAAGGAGAGGAGTGCTGAGGCTGCGGGTAAGAGGAGAGGATGGTAGATGTCCATCTACATAACTTACAAGTTTTTTCCTTTGGTCGATTGCTTTTTTTGTAGTTCATGCATAGTTAGGGAGTTTGAAGGGTTGGTCATCATAAAAGCAAGTTAGAATATGGAGTTTGTCAATCACATTTATCACCAACCATCCTTCCTTGTTCAGCCGTTCCGTGTGCAGTTATTGAAGCAGTCTGGTTGTTGTATCAGTAAAAGAAAGTGATATGATGCAAGAGATAAGGTCGAAGACACTCCTGAGCGGCTACACAACAGAAAAATGGAGAGAATATTGAAGGTCAGAAGCATTAATTATCATTGATACGGAACAGAAACGCCTCGCAATCATATCACCAAAACGCCATCTTTGCTAGACCTCGTCAACGCATGACAAGAATCTAGTAGTTCCAAGTCCAGTTAACAAAGTCATCAGGATCCTGACCAGTCTCATATGCGTAGTTCATGGCATGAGTACGGGTGTTGAGCAGCTTCTCGCGAGTAGATGAGCCCTTGTTGCCTAGAACAGACTTGAGACTGTCGATAGCAAGCATAGCCAAACTATAACGATCGGTCTCGTTGCGGATGGCAAGTTCGAGAGGAGTATCAATGTTACCCTTCTCCTTGTAGCCGCGTACACGCATCAAGTTCTGACCCTTGCGCTTGTAGGTCATTCTGTGGACCAACCAAGGGTAAGCTAGAGAGGTATAGTTAGCATGTGTTCACGAAGTTGAGGGGAATGATACGTACAGTGGAAGTTGAAGATGATGGGCTTGTTGTCGGTGAAGATGGCAGCGTACTCATCATCCTTGAGGCCGTGAGGGTGGTAGCCGTTGGGCTGGAGCTTGAACAGATCTACGACATTGACGAAGCGAACCTTGAGTTCAGGCAGGTGTTCGCGGAGCAGAGCGGTTGCGGCAAGAGCTTCCTGTGTGCTGACATCACCGCAACTGGCCATGACAACGTCAGGCTCTTCGCCAGCGCTGTTGGATGCCCAGTCCCAGATTCCCAGACCCTTGGAGCAGTGGTTGACAGCATCATCCATGCTCAGGTATTGCAGGTGGTTTTGCTTGTCGGCAACAATGACGTTGACGTAGTTGGATGACTTCAAGCAGTGGTTCATGGTGCTGAGCAAACAATTGGCATCCGGAGGGAGGTAGATACGAACAACCTCAGGCGACTTGTTGGCGACGACATCAAGGAAACCAGGGTCCTGATGAGTGAATCCATTGTGATCCTGGCGCCAGACTGTCGATGTAAGGAGGATGTTGAGCGAAGCAACCTCCTGTCTCCACGAAACTTCAGAGCACTTCTCAAGCCACTTTGCGTGCTGGTTGACCATGGAGTCGATAATGTGAATAAAAGGCTCGTAACTGTTCAAAACGCCATGGCGCCCTGACAAAAGGTAGCCGTGAAGGAGGTTAGTCTTTTGCTTCTTTGAAAAAAAAAAATGAAAAAAAAAAGAGGAATGTCATACCTTCTAGCCAGCCTTCAACAGTATGTTCACTGAGGATTTCCATGACTCTACCAGCAGGAGCAAGGTTGCCGCCGTCCTTGTCTTCTTCGAAGTACTCGGCCATCCAGACCTTCTGAGTAACATCGTAAACAGCGCCGAGCTTGTTAGATTGTGTCTCATCGGGACCGAACAGACGGAAGTTGGTAGGGTTGGCCTTGACGATCTGGGTCAGGAAGTCTGCGAAGAGGTTCATGCTGGGTGCTTGCTCAGCGGCAGGCTTCTTCACGGTCTGTGCGAACTTCTTGAAATCGGGAATTCTGAGGTTGGCGCGCAGGAGACCACCGTTGGTGACAGGGTTAGCGGTCATACGGCGGTTACCACTAGGGGCAAGCTCGCGAAGCTCGTCGATGAACTTGCCGTCCTTGAACAGCTTCTCAGGCTCGTAGCTACGCATCCACTTTTCAAGCAGAGCGAGCTGGTCGGGGTCCTTGAGGACATTGGTGAGGGGGATCTGATGAGCTCTCCAGTAGCCTTCAAGGAAGTGGCCGTCGACTTTACGAGGACCGGTCCAGCCCTTGGGTGTTCTGAGGACGATCATGGGCCATCTCGGGCGCTCGGCCTTGCCGGAGTCTCTAGCCTTCTTCTGGATTGCCTTGATTTCGGTGACAGCTCTTTCTAGGGTGGCAGCCATTGCTTGGTGCATCGAGTCAAGGTCGGAACCCTCGACGAAGTAAGGCTCCCAGCCATAACCGATGAAGAGAGCCTTCAGCTCCTCGTGGCTGATTCTTGAGAGGACGGTGGGGTTGTTGATCTTGTATCCGTTCAGGTGGAGGACGGGCAAGACTGCACCATCAACAATGGGGTTCAAAAACTTGGTGCTGTGCCAGCTGGTAGCCAAGGGACCAGTTTCAGCTTCACCATCACCAACCATTGTCTATATAGACAGGTTAGCTGGAGACCAATGCAATACATGTGCACAAAGCTTACCAGAGCGATCAAGTCGGGGTTGTCGAATACAGCACCGAAGGCGTGGGAGATGGAGTAACCAAGCTCACCACCTTCGTGAATACTTCCAGGAGTCTCAGGAGTTGCGTGACTGCCAATGCCTCCAGGGAACGAGAACTGCTTGAAGAAGCGCTGCAAGCCTTCAGCATCCTGAGACTTGTCAGGGTAGACTTCGGAGTAGACTCCTTCGAGGTAGGAGTTGGAAATGACACCAGGGGCACCGTGGCCAGGACCGGAGATGAAGAAGGCATCGAGATCGTACTTCTTGATCAAACGGTTCATGTGGATGTAGGTGAAGGATTGGCCAGAGTCAGAGCCCCAATGTCCGAGAAGACGAGGCTTGATGTGCTCAGCCTTGAGAGGTTCCTTCAGTAGAGGGTTCTCGCGAAGGTAGAGCATACCCAAGCACAAGTACATGCTGGCATGGAAGTAGCGGTTCATCTTGTCGACCTCATCCTTGCTGAGAGGCTGATCGGTCACAGTAGATCTGGCAGTGCCATAGGGCGAGAGACTCTCTGTCTCGGCCATTGTGGAAGTTGTGTGGTAGAAGAGAGGATATTGGAAGGTGAGAAAAGCTATAAGATGGAACAACCAGCTTCTTGTATCTGGCAGCTCCCAACAACTTCAGCTCCACTTGTTCCTCGGAAGTCAGCGGCTTATGACTGCTTCAAACGTTTGTCACCTAACTTTGACCTCGCTCTGCCCTCGCTTTTTTGACGTCATGGCCTATCACCCCACGCCAAGCTGCAAGCTTTCGCGAGATCGTCACGCCAAATCGAGCGGAACCTTGTCCGTGCCTTTTGTGCTGCCGAACGCTCCGAACTATGAATGCACAAGCCTTCGATCATGATTCAAGCTATTTGATATAATGTAAATAACGGCTTTGTTATATTCGAAGTCATGGTCCCTTCGATTGATTTTCGTATGAAGCCGATATCTCTGTTAAAAGACCGAGATTATGTCCCAGGTAACATGCTGAAGGATTATCCCGTTGCCCAGTGGCATGATGTGCACCTGCCAGGAACAGGGAATACGCACTTAGCGGGCAATCGGTAGTGCGGTGAGACGTACTGTGACATTCAGCCGTGGGCCTTTCCACGCGTTGTCTCCTCTTAAATCCTGCTTCCATCATGCTATGTTCTGAAGAAGTAGGGGAAGCCGAATCGCAGATCTAGAGGTGTTGCCCTAGATCAAAAGGATGCAAACTGCAGAGTTGTTCCTAGCTTCCCCGTCGACCGTCTGTCCATATACGAGTCGTTCGCTGATCATGGACCCTCGAATCCTGCCGTCTGGTAAATAGGCTCGCATGAGGACCAGCCCTACGGGACCATGGCTATAACTGCAGATCGTATACGAAGAGGCTCGGTCTTAGAGCTCACCTTGAATTTGTACATTATAGCAGGGTGTTTTATTAGCCGATAGTGACAGCGCTCGGTTCGAAATCATCGATTCAAGTTCTCAGCCATGTGAAAATGGTGAGAACAATCGGCAGAGAGATTTGGCCAGCACACTTTTATCCTTAGTGCTCCTGGCAGTAAGCTCTCAATCGAGATAGATCTCATCTTTGATACGGCGCAAGTTGTTCATGAAGCCGTAGCCACTGCCCTGGTTGGTAGTACGAGCAGCCTCGGAAGCACTATTGTACCTATAGTCGACTGCCGCAGGAGAGGCTGTACGCTTTTTTGCATCTGCCTTGCGAGCGAGAGTCTTCTGTTCGTCTTCGACAATTTTCTCGAGGCCATCAATCTGACGAGCTCGTGCCTTCTCTTCGGCAGTGCCTTTCCAGACGGTCGCGAGGTCCCTTAGCTCGTCGATCCTCTTGATGGCAGCAGTGATGCCCTCTTCTGCCGATACGGCATTCTGTAGTAGTAGTGTGATCTCGTCACGCAGCTTTTGTGCATGTTCCTTTGCCTTCTCTTCGCGATTGCGTGTTTCTTCTGGACCTCCTGCCGAAGGAGCAGATACCGAGATGAATGAGGACGAGACGAGATCGGAGGGAGCAATGGGCCAGGCCATAGCCTCGCCGAAGACCTTGATAACAGAGTCGAGGCGCTGCCGCACCATGACAAGCGTACGTAGCTTTGAGATGTAGTCTGGTTCGATAGGCTGGGCCGAAGTGGACACGGCCGTTTGTTCGGGCGGAATGTCGTCTTTCTCGAGTTCTGTAGGTTGTGTTTGAGGAGCGAACAAGGCGATGTCGGGCTGGAGGGAAGTGTTCAAAGCGTCTGTAAGGCCAGCAGTCTCACCACGGAGCATCTCGACTTGGTAGGCGAGCCTGCTGCCACTACGGAGGATGTCATCGGTAAGCTGGTTGAGGGTATTGGTGAGTCGCGAGGTCTGCACATTCAGCTGGGAGATGAGGGTTTGTGTTTGCGCAGATAGATCGGCAAGAGATACACGGTCCTTGGTAGGAGTGGAGAAGGTCAAGGAAGGCAAGGTGGCATTGAGGTAGTCGGCCGGATCGAATTGAGGCTGGAGGAAAGGCTGAAGGGCCTCATCCTGGACATGCGTCGACTTTGGTTCGCTGCGTATAGCTGCTTCAGACTGAACCGCCATTGTATGTGTCCTATAGGTTGGGTTTGGTTGTTGCGAAGATGTGCACGTCTAAACATTCATGTGAAGCATGGACTTGCTATCGAACGTAGGCACTCAAGCGCTATCCTTGGCACGAATAGTGTCGTGTTGAGAGGTGACATGACATGACCTCTTTTTGAATGGGTCAAGCTACTCATCAGAGAACACACTCGTGTCGCTACAGATAGTTGATACTCTACTCTGTATTTCCAGAGAGAGAATGAGTCGAACACTCTCGATTATCGATGTAAAGGATGGACGCATCATCAACGGCGTTTCAGTTGTCCCGAGTGGACAAAACGCAAGGACATGACTTTCACGCGCGCCTGCCTGACTTCATGTCTGTGCCTCTTTGCAGCAGGCAGCCATCCAGCAAACGCTGCCTGATGGAAGGCACTTATTCTCTTCCACCAAATGATTAGCGGCCAAGTATTTTCTTTCATCGTGACTCTATTCGAGAACTTGCTCGCATGCGCTTCATACCAACTCTATTTGACTCTCTCCTTTCACTCTCTACCAATCACTCCCTTGCCTTTCACTCGCCAACTCGCAGCGTTTTGTCGCAGCCACCGTGATTCACACTAGGAAGCGCTGTCTTGAACCAACCTTCGAGAGAACTTCCGCCTTCTCCTTTCCATTCTCAAGACGTCAACCTTCTTGATCATCCTCCACTTCCACTCTGCACACACCTGACACAGCTCATGCTGTCAACGTTCGCCCATCTTAACTATGCCTCGTAAGCAGTTCAAGGCCGATCTGGACGATGCCATCAAGGGCAAGCACGATCTCGAGTTCATCTCCGACTGCTGTGTCCTCGAAGACGGCTTTACCTTCGCCTTTTCTCATCCAACCCTCGCATCTCCTGTCACCATAACCGCCAGCGTCCCAGAGCAATCCGACTACCCCACTGCCCACTACTACACTCTCTTCTGCGATGACAACGCATCCAAGGATGTTGCGCGCATCATCGACCGCCTTGGTCAGCCAGGCTGCATGACCATCAAGCAGTTCCTCTCACACGTCTCCGATGCGCTTTCTGGTTCTACTGACCCCGAATCTGATGCAGAATCGTTGCAAGATCATGATCCGGATGATGATCTCGACGATGAAGAGATTTACGGCGGAGGTTTCGAGACTGGTGTCTCAACGCCCGCCTTTGCCATGCCTACGAAGACGACCCGCGCAAACCCATCGAGCCAGTTTCAGTCCCGAATCCGCAGCGATCTCAGATATGCTAAGAATGCCGGCTTCAGGATCTCTTGCTTTGGTGGCCTTTTCGACAACTATAGTTGTGTCGTTTCGCTGTCCATCTCCGCTCGCAGACTCGGCATCTCGGAAGAGGCTATGCAAGCTTGGCGTATTGAACCTTCCGACTACATCATCCTACTCATCCAGTACAAGGAAGGCTACAAGACCAAGGAGGACCTGATGGGTCTCCCTCCATCTTCCGGTTCGGCGCATCTCGAGATGCGTGTGGGCGCCTCCAAGTACTACAAGCCGACACAAGAACAGGTTATCAATGCTTTCAGCGTCACAGGGTCATCAACAACTCAAAACGGTGGCTCGACACAATTCCGCGATACTTTCATATCCAAGTCTCTCAAAGATCTCTTATCGGAACGTCTTGTCTACGTTGTCCGGTACAGAGATGCCGGTATGTCGTGGCAAGGTGCCGAGGACTCGTACAGAATGAGACAAACCGACCCCGAGTCAGATGTGTGTGCCATGGCTCAGCATTACCAGGAAGAGGAAACGCCTGGCTACCCTGCTGTTGTCACTGCGGACCATCTGGGTTCTCGCTCGTCGAAGACACAACACTCGTTCCCCCTCGCCGCTATGCAGTTCACGCTACGCCACTTTGTCCGTTGTACTGAGTTCTGTCTCGTCTGCCACAAAAAGCTCGATACTCTGGTTGAAGCACTGAAGCCCTACGTCTGTGACGAACCGCTCTGTCTATACCAGTACATGACTCTCGGATTCGGTCCATCGATAGAGCATGAAATCATGCATCAAGACAAGGTCGTTGACTTGCTCCTCAGCTTTTGCTACAGCAGCGCTTCTCTAGGCAGGCTCAAGGACTTTCCAACGGGACTTGCTTTGAGCGTGCCCAGGTCTATCACCTCGCCGATTCAGGATCAGATCAGCAAAATGAACGGATATCAACCCGTACAGCCTTCATCACCCTCTCTCCCAAGGTCTGAGGGCCGTCTCCAAGCTCGTTTCGACATAACCAAGTCCGAAATTTTATTTGACGACGTCGGCCCAACCTCTGCCTGCCCTCTCAGAAAGGGCGACTGGGTCGCTCTCGAGCTGCCAGACGAGAAAGGAAGTCCAGCATTCCATTGCAGAATACAAGACACACTCGGTCCTTCCGCCAAGACTGGGCCCCTGATCGGAAAAGGCACGCAGACGGAGTCCAGCACTGTTAAATGGTCCACAGTCTTCATCGATAAGTACACCACCAACTTTGACGACTTGTCCGATGTCGACAAGCGCGGTACCGTACAGCGTCTGCTGGCTTTGCTCCCCTCAGTCCAAAAAATGAAGACCTACCTTTCAGAACAGAGTACACCAGACCTGTCTCGATGGGTCGACACGATCTCGCCGGCCGCATTATCTGTCCTTCGCTGGACCCTGGCCTCAAATCGCTCTTGTATCGTCGAGGTTGAGCCGGAGAGGGCTGTGCACGGAATGAGCGGATACATGCAGTTCCGCTTTGCCATGGGCGCCCCAGACAAAGAACATCGCTTCTTGAAGGCTGTGAAGGAGACCACGACCCGGCTCAGGTCCAAATATCCAACTATGTACGCATGGCATGGTAGTATGATTCAGAATTGGCACAGTATCATTCGCGAAGGTCTTCATTTCAACGAGACCATGAACGGCCGTGCCTTTGGACATGGTGTCTATCACTCTCCACATTACAATACCTCACTAAGTTACTCTGCCATGCACATGAACTACTCAAGTACGCCAGGATCGCACATGTGGCCCAGCTCGGACTTGCAAATATCAGGAGCTATGGCACTTAACGAAATCGTCAACGCACCAGACGAGTTCGTCTCCAAGACTCCCCATTACGTGATCAGTCAACTGGATTGGATCCAGACTCGCTACCTTTTCGTCAAATGCGGTGCCAGCGGCGACACCATTCTGCCAAAATTCGATCAACTACCAGAGCACAAGCTAGAGCAGGATCCCACCCGCATTCCCACGGGCGAGTCAGCGCAGATCATCATCCCAGCACTTCGTAGCAAGACTGGAAAGCGTAAGCTACCTAACACTGCGACACCTAGTCCGCGCAAAACCAAGAAGCCGAAGAAGAGCTTGAAGAATAAGATCGCAAGTAAAGTCATTGACTTGACGAGCGACCACGACGATGAGACCGAGTCATATTCCAACGATAGTGAGCTCAGCGACAGTTGTAGCGTTGCCACTGACGACGAAGACCGTGAGCTCCTCGAAGAGCCTAATTCTCAACAGGAGCTGGCTATTAGAACAGGCCCGCCGCAGACCGACTTCATTCCAGGCTCTCTGAACCACGATCAGCTTCCTAGGTTACCGGTACCTTCGTATGCCAACACCAACGCGACCAGGAGACTGAACCAAGACCTGAAAGCCCTGATTGACGTTCAGAAGAAGACACCACTCCATGAGCTTGGCTGGTACATTGATCCTGACAAGGTCGACAACCTGTATCAATGGATCGTGGAGCTGCACTCGTTCAACATGTTCAACGAGGAGAACCGTGTGCTGCCCCTTGCTACTGATATGAAAAAACACAACATCAAAAGCATCGTGCTCGAGCTTCGCTTCCCGGGCTCCTACCCCAACAACCCTCCGTTCATCAGAGTTGTCCGCCCTCGCTTCCTGCCTTTCATGAACGGCGGTGGTGGTCACGTTACTGCGGGAGGTGCCATATGCCACGCTCTCCTGACCACAGACGGCTGGCTATGCACTACCACTATCGAGTCTGTCTTGTTGCAAATTCGCATGGCTATGGCCTCAACTGATCCAAAGCCCGCGCGCTTGCAGATCAGAGGTAACTACGTTGCAGGTGACACCAACTCTTATGGTTCTGGAGAGGCTGTTGAGGCTTACAAGCGTGCTTGCATGGCTCACGGATGGACTGTCCCCGCTGACTTCGACCAAACTGTTGCCGAACAGCCGCAACAGCAGTAGACGGTATACACATACGCATGAAACGCGAAGAAGGGAGAAGATTTTATCAGTAGAGGTCCTCATTTGCTTTCCGGGTCTCTTTTAGACGGCGTTTACATCGGGTACAAGCATCAATAGGCGTTTCAAAAAAGAAAGGAACGATTCAGGGGCCACAGCCTGAGCATAGTTTATCAGCATAGACTGGCTGCAACGACTTGAAATGATACGAAATGACACCACAATTTTTCGAATGAACATTGTCTCCTCTCCATGTGCAAGAGATCGGAACCGTTTGGCTATAGATATGCAGAATAATTTTCTAACCAAAAGTGTGACCATAGAGATAACCCGGAACAACGTCTCTCAACGGAAAGATCATACTTCAGAGAGTATTGTGCATCTATATAGCTACCTACAGAACGACACGACAATCCAAGTCAATGAACTGATTCATGGGTGTCTTGGCCATGGTCAGATGCTGCGCATTGATCGGCGAATCCTTCGACGACCCACAATATTTAGTGGTTCCGCATTTACTGCTGGCAAGCCAGATATATATAGAAGTCGAAGGATGCCCAAACCTATAGCTTTTTAGGATCTTGCGTTTTCACTCCAACACTTTTTTATTATGTCGTCCATACAAAACAAGATGCAGAACATTCTACGATTTGCGGACGAGCACCACCAGCGTATTTTCCGCATCTCTTACCTGGCGCTGATACTCCCGGTCTTGATCCTCACGCGTATGTTTACACCTTGCCTCTCATCAGTCCTGTCAATGGGTCAAACATCGGCCGGTCGTCTAACCTTAAACAGTCATTCCTCTTCTGTCTCCGCTGTTCCTTCAGCTCCCAAATGCAAACGTTGTCGAATTTCAACTCAGAAGATCTCTCGCCACGATCGATATCGGCTATTACAGTTCGAGCATACTTTCCAATCAACGTTTGTTTATCAATCGCTGACAAGATGTGACAGGTATTTGCCTAGGCCATTCAGATCGCAGCTTCACAGGGTTCTCTAATAACTTCCCTAACCCTAACAACTACACCTATCTCCAAGGCTGCATCGGCACTGTCGATCGACATGCTACTGGCAAAACACTCGCCCAGCAATGGGGTAAAGCTGCTGATGTAGGACCTGAAGTCTATGAGCGTCTTGTTGACGACTTCTCCATGGCTTTGAACTTGCAGCGTAATGCATTCTATCCTGGTCCTATTATTGCAGCTGCTGTACTGTGGACCATCAGCCTCGGATTCTTTACCGCTGCTTCATACGTAAAGGGAAACAAAAAGCCTTGGATGTTGAGAGTAAGCAAAGGATTGGCTGTTGTTTCATCTGTGTTGATCGTTCTGGCTTCTGTTGCTACAACTGCTAGTGTGTATGCTGTTGTACAATACGTTCATCCCGGTTACTATAGTGGACGTTTGGGAGCTATTTTGGCGGTTCAGTGGGCTGCTGCTGGCGCAATGAGTGTGCATGCTTTGCTTGCATTTTTCGCAGGAAGCGAAGACAAGTCGGAGGGATCGATTAGACTGGAGAACTAAAACCAGCTTATAAGATCTGGTATGAATGCTTTGAAAGTAAGCAGTGGTTCTCTGATAAATAGGTATATGTATCATGACTTGTACAACAATGCATCGGGGAGTTGATTGGTCGGGTAGAATATGCAATGTACTATGTTTCTATATATAGTCATCTATTACCGCCATGCTCTTCCGAATGCACTTTGTTATCTAACAATCCGACAAGCTCGATACTGTTTACGATGATAATAGATTCAAAGTGAACACGCTGTTAAGGGTTGGCTAGAAGGTATAGCATTTTTTTTTTTCAAGAGCGAAGCAAACGACTAATCTTTTCTAGGATATCTGCTCTCGGGCGCTATAGCCTAATTATAGGGTACGAATCTTCCATTCACATTCCTATAACCTATAGTTAACAAGTACGTAAAGTGACTCGAGAAGTGCTTTAAAGTTTGTTAGAGATAGAAGGTTGCTTCGCTAAACATCCTACTCACATCGACTGTCTGACGCCAGAAACAGGGGTTGCTTCGCGTTAGCCTCTACGACAGATCGATTGTTGGAAAGAATGCAACACACGAATTCAATGAACAATCCAATGTGGTTCTGCGACTTGGACCACTGCGACAAGCCAGCCGTACGCATCCTAGGCGATTGTGTGTTATGCAACAGACATCTCTGCTCTACTCATCTACAGAGACCTTTGCATTCTTGTCCTACTCCTGAGGTATCACCCTCTCTCTACGATCATATCAGGGGGATTTGACTGATCAATCATCTCAGGATGGTGATACGTTCTACGCAAAAACCGCTCAAGCAGAAACCCAAGAAATCGCACAATTGGTGAAGAGAATCAATCTGGAATGGCTGCAACTCAGAGCAAGTTCCCTACGCAACAGAATCCCCTGTCATATCGAAGACCCTACAAAAGAAGGAACCACCATCATGATGGGAGGCATGAATCTGCACTTAAGAATTATCTTCAACGATGGAGTTATCTGGTTAGCACGTATTCGTCGAACCAATGCCACATCACCGCCACCACAACTCCAAAACTATATCCTGGAAAGTGAGATCGCGACGCTAAAGTTCTTAGAAACCATCGATATACCTACACCGAGAGTATGGGATTGGAACACAAATCGAGAGGAAAGTCTTGCTGGAGTTTCGTACATCCTTATGGATTACATGCCTGGAAATGTGTTAGATTGGTCCTCAATTGACGAAGAAGGGAAGAAAAAAGTGGTCTCTCAACTTGCGGATATCTATATCGAACTATGCAAACATGAGTTTCCAGCGATGGGATGTATGCATCAAGTTGAATCGAAACATATTGGTCCTCTTGCTCGAGAATGCTTGACTGACTTCACAGAGTTAGCAAACATGCAACCACTGGGCCCCTTTGCACATCTTCAAGACTACTACAAAGCTTGCATCAACCTGCTACTGGGCCTCATCTACCGGGAAGAGATATATCCAGACAACGCCGTGGAAACCTACCTGATCTACAAATTCCTCTACGACATGGTGCCGGAGATTTACCCCATCGGTGCAGAAGAAGCCTCTCCGGCAGAAGGATTCTACCTTAAGCATGCCGATGACAAGGGCTTCCATATCCTCGCCGATGCAGAATCAAACATTACTGCTCTGATCGATTGGGAATGGGCTTTTACGGCCCCAGCGACTTTAGCCTTCAATTCGCCCATGCTACTCCTCCCAACCTCTGAGTTCTTCAACGGAAAGACTGAGATAGGCAAAGATGAGGAGGCTTTTGCAAGATGCTTGGAAGCTAAAGGAGCTGGAGATATGGCAAAGTGTGTCACGGAGGGGAGAGTACATCATCAATTTGCTTTTCTGTGTACATTGGATTTTTGTCTTGGTTTTGAAGATTTGCTGGGGGTGTTCGAGGGATTGAGGGGCAGTGTGGCGGTGGATCATGAGTATGAGTGGGACGAATGGAAGAAAGTGGCTCTTGAGCGGTATGGTGATGATGATAGGTTGAGAGATATCCTGGAGAGATCCGAGAGATAAAGAAAAAAGTCTTTATGTTTGTCTTCAGGTATAGGAGATGGTTGTGTTGAACTCTATCCTACGTGTTGTAGTCAATTGAGGGACACTTGCGGACTCGTATCAACATTTGGTGCTATATACAATGAGATACAGAACGACTAGAACATGCTTTTGTTTACACTCACACCTTTACGATTCTATCTTAAAATCGCGTCGTCTACATTATGAAGAAGTCGTGTGAACAACTCTCTTCATCTACTTATATCCCGCTTCAATCGACTAATCACTGCTAGGAGGCTGCGTGTTCTCCAGAATACCAGCTTGACCAAGGTGAACAGTGCCATCGTAATCAAAGCCATTGGTCGTGTTGGCAACAGTCCAGTTGCCGAAACAAGCATAATCGTAGTTGCTCAATGCATATGAAGCATTCTGGCTACCGACGAATTTATCCAGAGCACACATACCATCGGTACGTCCCTTGCAAGCACCACCGCGTAGAGTATCCAAAGGCAAAATGCCATTGTTGAGGCGCATACGGACGAATTTGTGAGTTGCATTGGACGGGCTGTAGCCATATTGCTCGGGGTAGTATTGAACGCGTTCTTTGCTGACGGCAGTGGGATTGGCTGAAGAGCAGCCGATGACTTCGGTGATGAGATGGCCGCCAAAAGGAGTCATTTTGGAGAGAATGAAGTGACGGTCGGGGTTGGGAGGGAACTCAGTAAGACTGGGAGGGTCGCGGAAGTAGTCCAGAGACATTGCTGTAAGTACACTGACAATAATATCGTCATGCGTGAAGTCCGCATAGAAAGGACGATCCAGGGGGAAGTCCCGGGAGTTGTTGGTGATGCTGCTGTTTACGGAGCTGTTGGAGACGGTGATATATTGATGTGTGAGGCGGGCGAGAAGTTCCTGGACGTAGCCGATACCTTGGGCTCTTCCTGTTGGGTTGCCATAGCCGTAGTCGTAGTAGTAGGCCATGTCGAGTGTGTTCTCGAAACCAGTCCACTCATCTGCGGTGAAGAAGTCACAGAAGTCGGACATTCCGATGAAGGCGTGCTCTGATGTGGACGTTAGATGTTTTGTCATAGTTCACGAGATGGTTGACTTACCGTAGGCGCAGAGAAGTTGCATGGCATATGTGTTATTGGTCGACAGCTTGAAGTCTGCAGGCATATACTTCTGGAGGCGAGCGGTTGCATTCTGAAGATACCTCGGGATATAAACGAAAACATCCTGGTCACCAAGGTCGCCAATGCCGACGAGGAAGTCGTTGAAGCACGAGTCATAAGAAGCGAGGGTGTTGTTCTCAGTGCCGCCCTCTGGAATAATCACAAGGTCGAAGAAATCACCGGAAGTGTAGTTGGTCAGCTTTGGCATAGGGACCGTCTCGTAGGTGGGACCGAAGAATCCAAGAGCCCAGTTGATCTGACTCTCACGAATACGAGACTGGCTTGTGGTACGGAGAACAGGCTTAGGCCTGGCGGTGCCATTGGCGTACTCGGTGTCATAACTGACTTGACCTGCAGAAGCGTTGTACAGGATTCGGCCATATCTGTTCCAGAAGTCGACACCCAAGCCAAACTCAGTACGAGCACCGATGCTGGTGAGGTAGCTCTCGTTCATCTGGTATTTGTAGGAGTTTAGGAAAGACAAAGGACCAGAGAAGGAAGATGCATTGGCAAGAGCCCTGTAGTCGACGACCTTCTGAGCGAAGTCCTCTGTCAGGATTCCATCGTCGACATAGCTAGTGGGAAAGCGTTGGGCATGGCGCTGGAGAGTGTGGGCCTGTTCGACCTGACAGCCAGCAGGAAGACCGACGTCTTTCACGCCAAAGGCATTGAAGGAATTGTCAGAGTAAGTACTGATCTGACCCCACTGCTGAGAGATGAAATTGAGATCCGAAACGAGAGATTGATTGATATGACTATGGGCACTGGCCACGGTGCGGGCATTTGCACCTAGAAGCACAATGCACGAAGAAAGAAACGACAGATGCATGATGAGCGGGAATGAGAAAAATACGGGCTGAGAAGAAAAGAAAAGCGAGACCGGCTGAGGCTGTTATATACAATATCCATTCAGAGACCGATATACTTTTTTGTTTCCCGTAAAAAGCCTAGCGAATCATGATATGCACATGGGCCAGGATGTCGAGTTGACTACGCGTTTCTCCGAACCGGAGGGGATATTGAGCGACATATTTGCTGCAGATAACACAAGAAGCTTATTCTCTGGAGTCGTAGTCATGCGGTATCGGCCAGAGTTTTCGAAGGGCAGGCGTCGCTATACGGAGATTGGAGGTGATATGAGCGACACATTAATTATTCGAGAGAAATAAATGAAAAAGGCAGGTGGAGGAGGGGAAAGAGTCACTGAGAAATGACGTCCGGGGGTCCATGACGCATCGTTCATCGCGACAAACTTCCCTTGTTCTGTTGCGCCAACCTGTCCCACCAGCATTTCTGCGAGTTGAGATTAACCGACCTTCTCGACCCATCCACACGCACAGACATCGCCATGGCTCACCGCAGAGTAAAAGAGATCGACTACGACGAGGATGAATACGACGACTACTATTCTGGCGAGGAAGAATATGGCTACGATGGTGCCGACGCTGGAGCCGCCGCACCAGCAGCAGTCAGTCAAGAGGACGAGCTCAGCCCTGAGGACAAGGAGCAGATGCGCATAGGCACTGAGAGCGTGAGAGCTGCTCTAGGAGACGCCGGCGACTTTGTGACCGACGACGCGATACAAGAAGCTCTGTGGCATTACTACTATGATGTCGCCAAATCCGTCACCTACCTGAAGAGTAAGCCTGAAGTCCCTTATTAGGCTGTTCAACGCTCATACCTTCCAGATCAAAATGCTCCCCAGCAAGCACAACCTAAGGAGAAGAAGCAAAAGCAAGTCTCCAAGTTCGATCAAGCTGCCACCGATGCTGCTCAAAAACCAGTACAAATAAAGGGTACGTCCATCATTTCCTTACCTGCCCCTTCCCCTTCCACTTTCTTCACATAGAGCGCCACCACACATGCGTCCGAGTTGGACTACCTTGCCAGAGATGAGCCTCGGACCAACTTCTCTCCCGGTACACAAGCGAGCACGCTCTGACTGGGCTTGGAACAGTGCCGACCAGCCCACTGCCCCGATCGCATTCTCACGCTTCCGACTTATTCGCCGACATCCCTTGGTTCAATGTGCCAGCAGAAAGAATTGGAACAATAGTGCCAGACAGCGTCCGACCACCACTGCGTCTGCTAGGTGGCACCGGCAAGCCATCCAAGCTGGCTGCTCTGGCAGCTGCGAGGAAAAAGAAAGAAGCAGAACAAAAGGCTGCTCAGGACGGTGCTCAATCTGATAAGCCTGCTGGCGTCGCATCGCTTATGGACCGTCTTGGTACAAGGTCTGCTCAGCCTGCAAGCCAGGAAAATCTCAAGCCTGGAAATCTCTCTCAAACTTTCCCTATCCGCAAGCGCAAAAGTCCTTCTCCCCCACCGCCGGTAGAAGACCGCAGACCTGCGGCACCAGAGCCTACCAAGTCCGAGACAGCTGAGCCAGCACCGAAGCCTGTCGAGCCTGTGCGCGCAGGTCCATCTGTTTTCGCCAGCACCATGTGTGGTGGCAGCTCAAGACGTCGTCCTTCTCATCAAGATTCCGCTATTCTCTCTCAAAACATTCTGCCTGCCATTTACGGCCCTGACGCGAACCTTGCTGACACCAATGCCTTCTCAGGTCCGAGCCCAGATGACATTGTCATGCAAGCTCAGGCAAAAGGTTCGGCGCGGTCGTGAAAAGGTAGTTTTGTAAACTGTATACTAATTCATTTATCAGCTTCAGGCGCAAAGAAACAGGCTTCCCAACAAAAGGACTCGAAATCTATCATCAACGGTGTATCCTCTCTTGGTCTCGAAGAACCACAACAGACAAGTCAAAAGTGTGTCGAATGCACATCTGTTCGTGACCTGCAGTGCTCACATGATGATAGGGTCAAAAGCAAAAACTTGGATGTTCTTGCAGAGCACGCAAAGGCTGGACGCAAGAACGCTGCCAGCTTTGTTGTGATTGGACATGTCGACCACGGAAAGAGTACGCTCATGGGACGTCTCTTGTACGACCTCAAGGTTGTAGATCAACGCTCGCTCGACAAATACCGCAAGGAGGCAACAAGTATTGGCAAGTCTTCCTTTGCTCTGGCCTGGGTTATGGATTCGACTTCTGAGGAAAGAGAAAGAGGTGTCACCGTCGACATCGCCACCAACAACTTTGAGACGGAAAAGACAAACTTCACCATCTTGGACGCTCCTGGACACAGAGACTTCATCCCTAACATGATCGCCGGAGCCAGTCAAGCAGACTTTGCCGTCCTCGTAATTGACGCTGGTACCAACAGCTTCGAAGCCGGTCTCAAGGGCCAAACACGAGAGCACGCCCAACTTGTCCGCAGTATGGGTGTTCAGCGTATTATTGTCGCTATCAATAAGATGGACAGCATAAACTGGGCTCAGGACCGCTTCGAAGAAATCCAACAACAAATTTCCGCCTTTTTGACCACTACAGGCTTCCAGGCAAAGAACATCGCATTCATCCCCTGCTCAGGTTTGACCGGCGAAAACGTCGTCACCCCAGCTCCTGAGAAGGCTGCAGCCTGGTACAACAATACCTCCTCACCTCAGACTCTGGTTCAAGCTCTGGAAGCCCACGAACCCACAAAATCAGCATTGTCCTCGCCCCTTCGCATACCCATTAGCGATATCTTCCGCGGCGGCGTTCAAAATCCCCTCTCTATATCCGGCCGCATCGAAGCCGGCAGCTGTCAGGTAGGCGACAGCCTCATCGCCATGCCCGCCAACGAACCCTGCTCAATCAAAGGCATCGAGGTCGACAATGCACCCGCAGATTGGGCAGTAGCGGGCCAAATCGTAACTCTTCACCTGACAGAAATCGACTCTGTACATTTGAGGATAGCAGATCTGCTTTGTGATGCAAGAAAGCCGGTGCCTAACATCAAGAGCTTCACGACAAAGATCTTGGCGTTTGAGCATGTGTTGCCTATGACTGTTGATGTGCATAGAGGAAGAATGCATGTACCTGGTCGTATTGCGAGCATGGTTTGCGTGTTGGATAAGAGTACTGGTAATGTTATTAAGAAGAAGCCGAGGGTCGTACAGCCAGGTAGTGTGGCGAGAGTGACAGTTGAGCTGGACACTGCTGTCCCGCTTGAGGTACCTGGGAGGATTGTGTTGAGGTCTGGCGGCAACACTGTTGCTGCTGGCCTACTGGAGGAGGTACATGCATAGAAGATCTAGAAGAACACTACCCTCGGTTGGAACACACACCTGAGAAGGACAGAGCCAAAGCTTCAAATCAAACATTCGAAAAGCTATTCTACCACATTTGCTTCTCCTCTAACACCATATTCTACCTTCCAATCATCCGAACACCAAAGCCCTAACCTCAATACTCTCCCTTCCTGGCCATCCCTCTTCAGTCCTGGGGTCCTTGAACGCCGTATGCGGTGTCCTAGCCTTAGTACCATGACTATCATAACACTGCAAAAACAACCTCTCGTCATTCTTCATCCCACTCCAATACCACCATTTCTGACCCTCTTGACTCAATATCCCTGCCGTCTCACCCACACGATCAGGATATCTGTGTTCCACTCCCACCACCGCCTCTTCAGAAACACTTCTGGAATCTGCAACGGCAAGGGGAAGAGAGACTACAGGCCCATTGAGAGGGCGCCAGATATTTATTAATCTGACGCGGGATTGGAGGAGCTCTGAGGCTTCGTCGGGCAAATGATGATGCACACGTTGCCTTGCTGCTTTTTCCGTTTGATCCACATGAGCGCGATGAACCGGTTGCCGCTTTGCATTCATATCCGCTCTTCTAACCGTATGATCAAACAGAAAAACCCGATTGGCGCCAGGAACGTTTTCCAAGATCAATTTCTCAACTTCTGGGTAGTAGATTGAGGTAACCTGCTCATCGGAGCTAAAATCTGTGACTTTGCTGGGGATATTGGAGGCGGTGGTGAAGCCTTGGGTGTTTAGATCGAAGGAAGATTCGTTGCCGCGGATGTCGGAGATTTGGATGGTGGAGGGGTGTTCGGTGTAGTTTCTTTGGGGTAGGCCTGGTGGTGGTTGTTCGACGTAGTTCCAGGGTGCGGAGCCGTCTGGTGGTGGGGCGTAGAAGATTAATGTCGACGACACTGGTCCTCTGGGTATCTCGATGTCTTGTGATTTTGTGATTGGGCTGATGAGTGTTGCCCTGGTGGTCGTGGTTGTGGTGGTAGACATCTTGAGTCAAGTATGTGGCAATGATGTATGTATTTGATGGATGATGAATTGAAACTGAAACTCCTGCTTTTGACCTACCAACAGCCTATATATATTTACAACGGTCGAGCGGCAAAGGCATTCTTTGATTTCTAAACATTGTGCATCTCACCTCATCACGTCATTGATGAGCTTGCTTGGAAATGCACACAGAGATGTATTCCTCGGTTGTTGTCTCATGCGGGGATGCGGTTCGAGGTGTGAGACTAGAACACATGGAACATCCAATCGGCATACTGACCCGAGAATGCTTATTAAACATGGGCAATTGCGTGCTTTGCCTGAGTCTGGTGATCGACATATCAAAGAGCCTCAGGTACTTGCAGTGCCGTACTCCGTACCACCACGCGCGCGATCGTCGGTTTGTCAGCCGAATTGACAACATTCACTGGGAAGGGTCATTTTCGCGTGCCAATGTTTGATTGGAGATACCATCATCTATCCGTCTTCGCTCGACTCAAGAATTACCACTGTCTCGCCCAATGCGCCAAAGAAATGCAATGAATTCATCCTCCTTTTGCTCATTTCGCCCGCAATGCTCCAGGGATATCGTTCGCATGGAAAAAGTAGAAAATGTGAATCTCGGTCTCTCGTACTCAAGCCATCAGATTACTTTGCACATCTCGATCTTGAGATGACAAATACACTGACTTCGATGCCAGATGGATTTCCTCTTCCTTCAGGGTATGACTTTTGAGCAACGCCATCCAGAACCTCGTGAACAAGACTGACGGGTGTCTGATCTTCCTGCGCTCTGTTGGCCTTGCGGAAGAAGCGCGAGATGGTCTCTCTGATGCGTGGCTTCTCCTGCTTGGCCCACCAGTCCTCCGACCAGATCTTGCGGTCCAGCGTGACTTCCTCCGTGGATGAGAGCAGCAGCTCAAAGTTCGTAGGTATACGATGGAAGCGCTCCATACCTGGGCTTGACTGACTCAATGAGGAGCAGAGTGACATGATCTTCCTCTTCATCTGATCGTGGTCCGGCAGATCATCAACGGCGGCCATCTTGCCCAGTTGCTGACCCATGTCTGACGAGAAGCCATTGACAACGACCATTGATCTAAGGATTGGATCAAGAATTGGTCCAAGATACTCGTTGACGAAGGTCTGCGCTCCGCGCTTGGTAGGATAGATGAAGATGAGTGTGCCATTGTCCGGTGACAATTCGACCAGTCTGTCTACAAGCAGCGAGGGGCCTTTGGTAGTGAACATCTCAGCAAACTCGTTCTTATTGGTAGGTGGGATGTAGCGTTCAACTATCGAGACGTCGACCGAAGAAGGTGGCACTACAGGCCGAGGAGATTGCGGAAGGGATTTCAGGTTATCAGCGTAGTCGAGGATGTGTACAGCGGAGTCGAAGACTTTGCTAGTGAAGTAGTCGTCACCACCGATTGGCGGTCCGGGAGTGCTGGGTGGTGAAGTGGGGAGATCTGCCAAATTGAATCTACCCTACGGTGTTCGTTAGCATGCGATTCGTGGGTGTGAAGAGGACAAGATCAGCGACTGCTGCTGCAAAGAAAGAATCCCATGCTTCTTCTGTTCTTTTATGCAAAAAGATAAAGTGGAATGTGAGCCGAAGCTGCGGTAGTACTAACAGGCAGTGCGTGGAATACATTGATCCAACACGTAGGTGATGTAGGAGTCTCGTCGTGTAGAGAGCTGATAATGGTGGGAAAGGCGTGGCCTTCGGTCGAGGGACATGGCAGTGCGTGCGAAAGGACCTTGATTGGGTCCTGATAGGCGTTGTTTGCAGAGCGGACATTCTTGACTAAGCAGTCTGAGGTTAGCAGTGTCATGAAGTGCATGAGCGGAAAGCACTCACGCATAATGGTTATGGCGTCCCTCAACCATGGGCGCGGTAATTCTTCGATTGGAGTAGAGCGTGTAATAATCGGAACTGCTGATCCATCTGACTTTGGTGCGGCCGAAGCCTCAGCACCAGAGGCCATCTCTCCACTTGCGGCCTTGGGGGAAGTTATGGGCTCTGTCGCAAACTGCGTGATTGGTTCCCACGTTATTCTGCCGGTATCGTCAGGAGGTGTAAGCGTCGTCACATAGTGATGCACCGGGCTGTGAAGAGGTTGTCTGGGATGCACCGCGGGAGAAGACTTTGGTTGGTATGCGTCTACGTGTTCATACACAGCATCGTCGACGCGATGATCGACAAGTGGTCTCGTGTTTTCTTCACAGACCGTGTCGCCAACTCGGGGTAGAGCTGATGAGTCGTCGTCGCCAAGACAAGGATGAGGATTGCGTACAAGCAACGGACGAACTGGTTCGGAGTGCGGGGCAGCTATTCCAAGTTGCGTGAAAGATGGTAGACGAAGATCTCTTCTGTCTTGGTGAGAGGGAAGTGGCAGAGGACTGGTTGGGGCAGGTGCAACTCGAGCGCCGACAAGAGTATCAAAGCCAAGACCAGGCTGTTCAAACTCGTGAGCTGGCGTGAAAACCGAAGGCTGCAGCTGCTCTACTGTATCAGGGATTGCTGATGTTGCAGAAGATAGGCACGCATCGGAATCCGCCCAGGGATTAGAAGTCACGTTTGCTGCCAAAGACAACGAGCCAACACCCGGAGTGTAGATTTCTAGGTCGCTTGCAGGTGAGGGGAAATCCAACAGGCCGGCACTTGGTGACTGGACATCCTCAACGAAGCCGCGCAAATTTCGCGCTGCGGTATCCATGAAATTGAAACCGAGCTCTGACGCCTTGAATGAATATCAAGGGATGTCTCAAGAAATTGTGGCTGGATGGAAAGAGCAAGCAAACCGCTGCGTGGATTGGACGCGCAAATTGTGGCTGCTGCGATCAAGGAGGAAACGAGAGGAAGGAGCGGTAAATGGAAGAATCAACGATCGTCGACGAAGGTGAGCATGTGAGAAAGAACAGGAGTTTGCTTTGCAAGGCAAGAATAGTCTGCCGCCTAGCGTGCACACAGGAGCATGCGCCGGTCTAGACTCTGATAGACTGCTCCTGGTTGGGACTGACACGGTAGATAGTCCGCCCCGTGTTTATCTGACAACAGAGAGATGCTGTGCTCGGCGAAGGAAAAAACTTCGATCCGTCGCAAAGACGGCTTGCTTGGGCAACAGTCTCGTTGACCAAAACTTCGACGAGTTTAGGGCTTCTGTCAATACCACCTAGTGGCGTTTGAGGCGTCCCATACAATCCAAGTCCGGAGTGCGGGACCGTTTTGTGTTAAAATGTTTAACAGTTTGCAGGCATGCATCGATCAGCTTTTCGTGTACCGCGGCAGCTGAGTGGGTGGTACGAGTACGATCGGACAAGTTTGAAACACGCTCCGATCCAGCTGCAGAACTACTGTAGGGTTATAAGTTATAACAGCGCCCTTATCCTTGCGGCTCTGAAATGTTGAGTTCTGCAGACCTTGTTCGTTTGGGAGGCCTTGCTTGTGTGACATTTGTTCCGGGGTAAAAAACATCGAGTTCTCCGGATTGTCACCATCGGCAAGGCTGTCCACGAATCGCGGTGTCTCTTCTCGCTTGAGATCGGTTCAATTCTGAGGATTACCATCGCGATGATGGCAGTTCTGCTCGATCCACATTGGAAACTGGCCACTGGCTGTGCTCTGTGGCATCCGTCGAATTCCGTGCTAAGCTGTCCGGCCGTACTCTGCTCCTCGAAAGTCCCGTTGCGCCGGCCAGTGTCCTTTTACGTGGCATCGTCGATTGCTGGAAACCCCGACCATCGGTAATTCGGGATTTTGCGTCCAGGAACAAAGGCTTCCTTTGAATTCAGTAGCGATATTATGCTGGCTGGTCTCGTAAGGCGCACCCTGCTGTTCTTCTTTGAGTCTGGCTCTATAGTGTCATTTCTTCACATCCTCGGCACGCGCAATACTCGCCGTGGACTCAATTTTCCGACGCCCGAAATTATTCTCTGCATACGACATAGCGCAACAAACTGCTAGGCCTCTGACAGAGGCTGTAACTGCGTGTGAGGTGTTTACAATGGAAAAATCTGACTTCTCTTCTAAGTTCTAAAGGAGATGTCATCAATTTTCGTCTTTACGACTCGCGATCTCGAAAACAGTGCGATACTCCACTTTCAGCACGGAAATCGAACCTGGGAGAGCCAATGGCTATCAAGCGGCATCTTCTTGTACAGCGTCCAGCCGATCGGCAATCAAATCTACTGATTTTGGATAATGGATTCTGCGACCATGCCCTATTCACGTCTCGGACGACATCGTGCATGAATGCAAATGGTTATAAGGAATGCTTGCATGAGAGTGAACCTTACTTGTAGGTCCTAGAATTGTCTCATGCTTTCGAGACTGTCTTTGACAAAGGCGTTTCACTTGATAATGATCTTACAACCATTCATACACACTCATTGTCATTTGACAGGTATATAACCCGGGATAGATCCGACTTTCCAAGATGTCATCCCGAAATGCGTGGACCACCACTTCAGCCTGCTCCTTGGTCACCGCCAAATGAAAGCATCTACAAGAGCCCACGCCATCCTTATACGGGAAGTCAACCACCATATCCTCATGCGCACCACATTATCAGGGCTACAAGTTAAAATTACCCACCACCTCCTCACATAGATGACGCTGCAGAAGCGCTCATGGTCGGTAACTGTTGGGCAACAGAAGACCTCACGTCGCACGGTATGGCTGCGTCAACAGGCTCAACATTCATCTCTACTGCACCCCCTAGTCATGTCCAATACCATGACTATGATCACACGCAACATCCAGATGACAGGTTGAACATCCATCTTTCAGCGCCGCCGCCACATCTTGAGCCTGCCTCAGTCGAGGGCTTCTCAAGACATCCAGTATCACCTAGGCCGACTCTAGTAGCAGAGCAAACTTCTCAGCGCCTTCCCGATAACGAGACCAACCTGAAGAAAATGAGACATGAGCGTGAGTTGGTTTTTCAGAAGGCGGCTACAGAGCTTGACCAAGCCAGGTGCAACACTGGTCTATCCGCTCCAACAAACAAAGCCTGGGACCATGCCTGGGCAATTCTGCGTGAAAGCATGACAAAAATGTGAAGGGACAGGGACGTAGGATACAATCTCACTTCTTCTCGTCCACTATCATCATTTTCCAGGTTCTACATACGGCTTTGATTTCGAAGGCTGAGATGATGGGAAACTTCGGCAGACCGATATCCGGCAGAAACAACTGCTTATGTACAGCTGCAATGGAATCCTTGAACTGCCACATCTCGAGTGTCTACGAGAATGTATTCCGTGACGTGAATGAGCTCGACGTGACCTGCTGAGATGATATAATGATGGTGCATTTACCGAGACAGGGTCGTAACTGCCGCAACAAACATGGTCAAAGCTTTGCACTTCTATCAAACTCTCACCTTTATGTCACAAAGCGGCGTCGTCAAAAAATCAGACCAACAAGAAATAATATCAGTCCATCGACTTCAAGTGTCTGGTTACAAGAACAGCGGAATCTACCATCACGTACAGTTTCGATTCACTAAAATCCCCCCCGACTGCGGCATGACAACGACAGAATCAACCCCCCAACTCCACGTTGATGATGTGTGCACGTCAAACAGCAGCAATCAGTTAGCCGTCGGCTACGTTGATAGAACGCACGCTGAAATTGAAAGCCACACACCGTATCCGATAAACACATATGGCAAAGTCCATCGCCACAAAGCCGTACCGCGCCAACTGTACAAGGAATTCTTGAGAGATGGCGTTCCACCTGAAGGCTTCGTACTGATGCAATGGCAAACTGAGAGTAAGGCTGAGCTGGTCCCATGCAGCGATCTTCTTCTTTTGGATCGTTCGTTCATGTCTGGAGATCTCGTGCGTAAAGGAAACCGATCAGGGACTGTTGTCAGCACGAGGACGAGATGTACGCTTCTCTCCATGTGCGACGTCAGAGAGACCAAGAGCCATAAGACCATGAAATGCGCCTGGTTGCCGTTGCCCGCGGAAGAAGAACCTTCTCTTGAGCTGGTCAATGATGGTGGATTGCTCTACGACATACCCGCTTCCGAACTGAAGCTAGTGCAGACCTTCAACGAAGGCGACATCATCATCTACAAAAACTGGATCGGCCGCATAAAGGACTGCTTTGATGAGGTCACCGTTCGATTGACCGACAATGGTGTCGTGAGTATCGCAGACGAGGGAAAGCTCGAGCCGATGAGTGGTGATCCTGAGGAGAGGTTCGCTGTTGGATCACTGGTCAGAACGAAGAAGGGCGTTCTTAGGACAGGCAGGTGGGTCTTTGGAACATACTCCCCAAACACGCCGCCCATTGGTGTCGTGGTTGACGTACGTACCAAAGAGTGCCAGGTCGACTGGTTACACCCACGCATGGAGAAGGCCAGCGAAATCCCGATCTGGAGTAGTGCACCCGACGGCATTCTTGGACCTGACGAATTGGAGAGTGACGAAGTCCGCCTGTATGACATCTCGAATATGCCGACAGAATCAAGCTCAACCGCAGCACGTTCTGATCCCGAATTGCAAGGAGGACTGCGCGTGAGATTCAAAGACCTCCCTGGAGCCTGCGTCAAATACGATGGGTCAGGTTCTCATGGCAGACTCGAGAAGCTCGACCGCACACAAAACCTCGGATATGATCTTAACGTTTTTACAATCACCAGTACCACCACGGCAGCCGATGTTCTCTGGAGCGATGACTCAACCATAGAGACTGTTCGGACAACCTCAATCATCCCGGATCCCTCTATTGACGATGAGGATGCAGTTTTCGCTGGCGAAGTTGTCTGCACAAATGAAACGAGAGAGCCGCCGCCTGAAGTCATGACATCGTGGGCCATCACTCCGGCACGAGTGGGAATTGCCAATCGAGTCAACAGCAAGGACCGAGTAGCTCATGTCACATGGTTCAAGGATTCCACACTCTCGTTCTGTGACAAGAGCTTGGATCTGCTAGTCCCAAACACGAAGTTCGGGACCCTTGGGGAGGAACAAGAAGAAGTCAGTTTCTACGACATACGAGCACCTAAAAGCGTCAATCGCAATAGGGGAGACTACGTTCTACTGCTCAAGATACCTCCTCTGTCCCACACTGAGCCCAACAGTGTCAACTGGTTCGGCGAGATCGTGGACCTGGGCAGGAACGGAAGATGCACAGTCAGGTTGGGCGCAGCCGAGCCAGTACAGGAAGTCGAATGCGATATCACAGACACGGCGCCTACCATGAACTTGGACGTAGACGATCATCCTCATATCGATGATGATAATGAAGACTACGAGTTCAGCGATGAACTTGATGACGTCGACCTCGAAATGGGACAATATTCAGATTCAGAATCAGAAGAGGATATCTGGTTCGAAGATGGGCAAGACATCCCAATCGACGATGCGGATGACTCTTGGAGCACGGAAGACGAGGAAAATGACAACTCGGACGCAATGTCAACACAGGACGACACGCCAGCCACGAACATCATACCACCTTCAGCGCCCATCACCCCCTCTAAACAACCAGCTCAGGTCGGTAATGTAGAAAACAGCACTGATCAGACGATGAGTGACTCCCCTGTGGAAGAGATGCGATTGTCCTCGCTACCAAATGCACCGGTAGCCTACGAGATCCTTGAGTCAGAGGTACCATCAGGCCATCACTATCTACTGCAAAGTGGCTCAACTTCAGCACACCACATGAAGGGCGTGTCAAAGGAGCACAAGATTCTGAGTGCGCCTGGTGCACTCCCGGAAGGTGTTTACGTTCGAACATGGGAGTCACGAATGGATCTGATCAGAGTCTTGTTCGTCGGACCCCTTGATACACCGTACGAGTATGCACCATTCATGATCGATCTGCATCTACCAGCTCAGTACCCATACGAGCCTCCCAAGGCATTCTTCCACAGCTGGACGGCCGAAGGAGCGGGCATGTCTGGACGAGTGAATCCCAACCTGTACGAGGAAGGAAAGATATGTCTGTCGCTACTAGGAACATGGCAGGGCGATGAAGCGCGAAACGAAGCATGGTCACCTCACCAAAGCACTGTGCTACAGGTGCTGGTCAGCATTCTCGGGCTCGTCCTGGTAAGAGAGCCATACTACAATGAAGCAGGATTCGAGCCGCTCCAAGGACTTTCATCTATCAACCAGAACAGCGTGGCTTACACGGAACGCACCTATCTTCGTGCAAGGGCATTCCTTATCTCGCCGGTCAGTCGCCTAGGACGCGGCGAGACAGCAGGATTGGAAGGGCTCGAAAATGTTCTACGCTGGTTGTACACTGATGCTGATGGTGCGAAGTTGTTGCCCAAAGCAATTAGTGCAGCACACACCATACTCAAGAACAGCGAAGATGGTGCTAAGGTCGAGGCTCGTGACGGACTCAGTGTGGTCAGTAGAGGCGCGGCCCTGCCTCTGAAGAGGGTTGTAGCACGCTTGGAGCAGCTAGACCAGGAAGCGTCATCGCAGACCCAAGTTTAGAACCGGGACGAGTATACTAATGTAGAAATAGGCAGACACAACGTCAAAATCCATGTTGAATGCATCAGTCCATGGTAGAAGAACAGTTCGTCATATAGAGGCATGTGAAGCCGAGCTCAAAGTCTCGGCAAGTGCAAGCGAAATGAGAAACGTGACTTGGCGGTCTCCTTCGTCGCGTCATCCAAAGAAAGAACAATACGCAAGACCAAAACAATTTGTCTGACAAAACAGCGACCTGATACGATCACCAAATGATACCATAGCATCTCTCGGCCGGTCCGTCTCGCGACAGCGCCATACATAAACGCATATACGGACAACAAAAATGTCGAATCCACATCAACTGCCACCTCCAGTGAGCGCAAAGCCGTCACGGCGTTTCTTCGATCCCTGGAACTCGTCATCGACCGGCCACCAAAAAGCAGACAACAGACTCGCAGGAAGTACGAGTTGGCGCGAGTCGCGCAGTCTAAAACTCAGCAACCAGTTTGGCGGCGGAGCTTCTGGAGGGACTCGACTTGCAGATACCGTGGGTGTTGGCAGCGAAGACTTTGGCAAAGATGGCAGACTAGAAAATGGAGATTGGGCCAAGGGCGCACCTGGTCTGAGGAGCAGAGGCCAGATCAGTGTGGTGGAAGCTTTCAGAGTCAAGAAAGTCGGTGTCAAGGACACGGCCACTGAAAAAGCAAAGGCAAAGATTCTGGTCGACGGGGTGCAAGAGCAAGAGCTGGATCTTTTGGATATACCGAGTGCGCAGCCAGTACGGGAAGACTCTTCTCAAGAACAAGAGCAAGTGTCAAGTTACGAGGAAAAGCTTCTACGCGAAAACTCGAGTCCAGATGAGCAGGCGAGAGAGACCCACCAAGATCAGAATACCGAAAGCATTATTACGCCAAAACCTCCTCAGGTGTTTGCGGGGACATGCATCTATATCAATGGCAGCACCTTTCCAACAATATCCGACCACAAGTTAAAACACCTTCTCGTAACACACGGCGCACGTCTCAGCATCCACCTCGGACGTCGCTCTGTCAGTCACGTCATCTTAGGTCGAGCAAACGGTTCAGCTATCCCTGGCGCTGGTGGTGGACTCTCGGCTTCAAAGATGCAGAAGGAGATAACCAAAACTGGAGGTAAGAATGTCAAATTTGTCACGGCTGAATGGGTTATGGAGAGTGTGGCTAATGGGAAGAGAGCACCTGAGCAAAGGTTTGAGGCTGTGAGGCTGGCTCTGAAGGGTACGGGAAGGGTTGAGCAAATGTTTGCGAAGGCTGCGAAGAAGGGATGAGATGGATAGGCAAGATAGGCTGGCATGGAACCACAGAACATGCAGCATTAATGACTAATGAATAATTTTGTGCTCACTCACAACTTTCACAAATTCCACCCCGCGTTGTGACCCCGCGTTTCACCAGGGTTGTCCTCTCTGAGAGCGTCACCAAGTTTCATGTGCTTCCAGCTTCCCGCATAATCAAACACTCAAGATGGCGACTGATCAAGGAGAGACGAACAAGTTTGCAATCCACGCTGCCTGTCGTGATGGACAGAGTGCGTGTTCACAGATCCCAGCTTACCAGAGCACATTGCTAATGCTGCACCAGTCAACCTTGCCGAATCACTACTAAATGTACGGATGCACCGTCTTCCTCGCTATCCACTATCGCCACGATTCTGACGTCCCTTTCTTTTTCTCAGGCAAACCCCAAGCTCGCCAAACTACGCGACGACGATGACAGACTTCCCATCCACTGGGCCGCATCCTACAACCGCCTCCCCATCGTCGAAATCCTCTCCGATCGCAAAGACTTTGATCCAGACGTCCAAGTACTTCATGCCCTACAGACCACAAAGCAGAGAAAAGCAGCACTGACAAGAACAATCCACACAGGACGGAGCAGGCTGGACCCCCCTCATGATCGCCTCCTCCCTAAAAGACACCGCAACCTCCGAGCCCTTGATCAACCTCCTGCTAGCCAAAAACGCAGACCCAACCTTCATAACCTCCACAGGAGCCACAGCCCTACACTTCGCAGCCTCGAAATCAAACTTAGATACCGCGAAAAAGCTACTCGAGCATAAAGCATCGGCAAGAGTCAAGGATAAAAGAGGGCAATTGCCTTTACACAGAGCAGCTGCTGTGGGCAATGTGCCGATGATTAAGTTGTTGTTGGCGAACAGGAGTCCGGTCAATGCTACTGATGCGGATGGGTGTACGGCTTTGCATCATGCGGTTGCTGAGGGGCATGGTGATGCGGCTGTGGTGTTGCTGAAGGCTGGGGCTGAGACGGATAAGAAGGACAGTACTGGTGCTTTGGCGTTGGATCTTGCTCCTGATGCTAAGGTGAGTTTTGAGATTCGTTCTTTTGGCTCTGAGAGGTGTTTTGCTGACTTTGTTGTAGGTCAGAGATTATATCACGAGGGCTGCCGAGGAGGAGGGAATTACCCTTTAGTCGGACAGCCATATTGGTCAGCACATTGTCTCAAAGTTATGGCGAATTTGAAAAGCATGAGCAGCGAAATGGTTAATTAAACACGACATAATGCATCTATTAGAGATTCTCCCTCACTTCATGTTCCTATCAACAAGCTCCCGATACATCTTCTTGACCTCCACAAGATCACTCTTCAACTCCTCAACTTCCTCTTCCTTCTCGCCGAGCATCTCAAGACAAGCCTCGTATCTCTGTTTGACCTGCCCCAACTCTGACTCCAACTTATCAGTCTTGCCATCTACACTACGCTTAGTGTCAATCTCGCGCATCATAGACACAACTTCATCTCTGGCTTCATCGCGTTGAGCCACTAATCTTGCAAGTTCATCTTTGGTGGCTGACTTCTCGGCTTCGAGACGTTGGATTTTGGATGACATGTGTTGGACCAGTTGCACTGAGGGGCCGGTGTGGACGGTGGAGGCACTGATGACATCGTTGATAGTGCGTTGGGGGCTGGATCTGTTGTCGAAAGCGTCATCGGCATCGTCGTTGGTGGTGTGGATGGAGGGGGTTTGGGGTGCGTTGCCATTGTTTCCATTTATGAGTTGGGCGAGAGAAAACATGGAGCCTTGTCTGCTGACGCTTGGGGAGGGGAAGTCGGGAGTCATTGGTGTGCGCGAGGTGATTAGACCAGGGGTCAGGGTCGATAGGCGTCGGGAGACAGAGCGGTCTATTGAGAGCGTCGGTGTCTGCTCTTGAGAAGGTATGCGTGATAACCCGCGTCGTGATTGTACAGATCCATAGACATCTTGTGCAGATTGTTTTCGGAAATAGCTGGTTGGAGATTGTGTTCGTGAAGCGATGGCTCCATTGCTGGGGCTGGCAATGCCGAGGCCTTGCGATATTTGCCTTGTTCTTTCCTCCTCGAGCTTCTGACTCAGCTCCGTCTCGAAGGACTGCTTTTGACGATCGAGGTCTGTCTTTGCTTCGCTCAGCGATGTCTCTGCGGCTTCAAGACGTGATTGCAGTTTCTTCATTTCCGTCTTGCTGACTTGTAGCTGCGAAGTCAAGACTTGTGACTCCTCGGTCAGCTCTTCGATTTGTTCTTCGAAGCGCTTAGCCTTGCTGCTGATATCGCGAGCCTTCTTGCGTACATCGGCTTCACGCTTTGTAGCTTCGTCTCGTTCCTTTTCAATGGCGGCGATACGTCCGTTCAGTGAAGTTTCTATACTTCGCCAGTTCTCCGCTGCCAGGGAATATTGAGTTTGCAATGTTTCGATCTGACGAAGCAGTTTGGCTTGTGAATCGCCTCCAGCATCTGAAGATGCCTCCTCAGCACGAACACGAAGTGCTTCGAGACGACTTTCATAATTCTACACCTGCACATGAGTATCACATTCACAAGATGTTTTCCGCCGCGGCCTAAACTTACCGAAATCTCGTTGGTGAGCTCTGTCTCACGGAAACTGGCCTGCTGTTTCTGCTGACGAGCTTCCTCGTTCATTCGCTTGACCTCTGCGCTCCATCTATCCTCTGCCAGCTTCCTCTCTAGCTTCGCGTCCTCGAGTTGTTCTTGAACCGCAGATAGCTTCTTCGTATCTGCCTGAGTGACGCTACTCTCTGCCTTTTCGACTTTCTTCTCAGCGTCGAGCAGTTGACTCCGCAAGACGGCAATCGTGGCTTTATTGCTCGCGAGATCTGACTTGCGACTTTCAAGGTCTTTCTCCATGTCCGATACTCGTTTGAGATGCTCAGCATTCTGTCTTTCGACTTGTTCCGTCCGTCTCAATTGTTGCTTCATATCCGATTCAGAATCCTCAAATCTAGCAAGACGCTTTCGAAGCTCAGCCATGGCCTTTTCGTCCTGCTGTGTTTGTACGCGCATCTTCTGGATAGCGGTTCCTCGCTCTTTGATAGCGTTTCTTTGACGCCATTCGGTCTTGCTCAATTCGATACCTTCTCGTCTTAGAGTAGCAATGAGCTCGTCTTTTTCCGCAAGCTTACGCTCGTGTGATGTAGTTTGTGAATTCGAGATTGTCTCTTGCGCAGCAGCAGCCGTTTCTTTGGCAAAATAACTGAGCTTGGCTTCGAGCTTGTCGATATATTCTTCCAGCCTCTGCTTTTCGGTTTGTTCATCTTCCAGACGCGATCCTGTGGGTTCGGCGTCCAGGTTGGATATAACTTTCGGCACTATGACTTCGGACTCCTCTTTAGACTCTTGAATTAGTCCTTCCGTAGACTTTCTAACGGGTTCTTCCGCTTGATCCTCGTTATCGGCATCAATCTCAGGTCTAGTCTGGCTGTCATTGGAGACGCGAGCAGGGTTTATTGGTAACCCAGAGGTCAAGAGAGTGGGAGGGGGTTCGGTGACTACAAGATCGGGAGCGGAGCTTGAGGTCGTGGTCTCAGTGACGTGCTTAGCGGATGTGTGGTCGGTTGCAGTCGAGACATTGAGCGCTGGGATATCGGCAGCCGGTGTTGACGTGGTATCATCTTTTGAATCCGTTTGCGTTCGTGGTATGTCGACTGACTGCCTGGAATCGATGCTGGATCTGGGACTGGCAGGCTGATTCAGGGGAGTCGATGAGCGAGAGGGATTGCGACTAGCAGCAGCCTTGGCCAGTTTTGCTTGTAATCGCTCATTGACGCGAGAGCGAGATGGGCTACGCGAGGTATCTGAGGCAGCGCTTGGAACTTCGAGGGCAGTAGGCTCTTCGGCTGATTGCTTCTCATTGGCGGCAGCTTCGTCGGCCCTGCTGCGAGCAGACGCATCGTTGTTCTCGGCTAGGATCTTGTCCAATCCGGATTCGAGACCAGCGACGGTCGCCGTGGCTGCCGAGAGTAGCGAGCCCCATCGTGATGCTTTGGGTTTGTTCGGTGGCTGCGATGCCATTGCGGCATAGTGTTGGTGAGCACTGTCACGGAAACATTGATGGTCCGCCGTGAGCCATTGCCATGCTCGCCGAAGCCGCTCGGGGGTGAGCCTTGGCAAAACGTGACGTAGTCAAAATGGCCTTTCGTTCCTGCACTTTTCAACAGTCGCCCGATTGCGATTTCCTTATCGAGTAACCGATGACTATTGCATCTCTATCTTATTGCCAGATGCGTACCTGCCGTCGATCGATCGCATCCCTGCGGGCCCTGCATATCTTTCCCCCATGACCCTTCTTTCCTTCCTTTCCCCATTCTTCTTAATCTTGCCCCTTCGATCTCTCCACATTACCCTTACCCACCACCAAGAACAGTAAACAATACTGCAAACATGGTCAAAGCAGTCAGTCCACAGCAACCCACACTTCCCTTTGTTGTAACAGCCAGTAAATTAATCCTATCCATAGGCAATTGGTCAAATATGCTCCACCTCGGACTTGTCTCACAACCTTGAGCAGTGCAAGACTCTCGTGAAGAAGGCCGTTGCCGAAGGTGCAAAGGTCTGTTCACCTAATCCAGATTCTGAACATACCAGTAGCTGACCGAGCGTGCGCAGTAAAGGTTCTCTTCCTTCCCGAAGCCGCCGATTACATTGGAGGATCGCCCGATGAATCTTACAACCTTTGCAAATCTGTCACCGACTCACCTTTCGTTCTCGGTCTTCAAGAGGAGGCTAAGAAGAACAACCTCTGTATCAATGTTGGCATTCACGAGCCCTCGGAAACACCAAAGAAAATCAAGAACACTCTGATCTGGATCGATGAGAACGGACAGATCACACAACGCTACCAAAAGCTTCACATGTTTGACATGGAACTGGACGACGGTCCTAACATGAAGGAGAGCGACACCGTTGAGCCTGGCAACAGTATACTGGCACCCTTCGACTCGCCTGTCGGCAGAGTGGGCTCGTGCATCTGCTTCGACCTACGGTTCCCCGAACTCGCTCTCGCTCTAAAACGTCAGAAGTGTGATATAATCTGCTACCCTTCAGCTTTCGCACCCGATACTGGCAAGTACCACTGGCATGCACTACTAAAGGCTCGCGCAATCGAGACACAATCATACGTCCTTGCTCCTGCTCAAGTTGGCCCTCACAACAAGAAGCGATCAAGTTACGGTCACTCTTTGATCATTGATCCCTGGGGTAGAATCCTTGCAGAGCTCGGCAGTGAGGAGGACTACAACAAGAAGGGCGACTCATGGGAGCCCGAACTCGCCACAGCCGAGATCGATCATGATCAATTAGCAACGATCAAGAAGGGTGTACCGCTTCACAGGAGAACGTCAGTTTTATCGTCGCAATGTTTCTGTGAATCGCCTACTGACCTTTCTGCTAGTGACGTTTACGCCGAAGTGTAAACAGTTATATAAACTCCGAGAAACACAAAGACGATTCACACGGCACACATCTTTGATGGCTTGTCAAGTCGTCCACTATTCGTACGCCACCTGGACTGCGATCCCCATAATACTATTTCAGGCTCATCAAGTAGAGTCAACGTAATCGCCCACTCTATTGTTTCCATACCCTGGTGAGCGACTGCAAAGGTTGTACACTTGTCCCCTGAATCAGAAGAGACTTCCCAACCCCATCTCCATATCGGGGCCAAAATGATGGTTATGGACTAAAATGGCCGTGCCTCGTTCTTGCTTTGAGGCTTCGACGTCTGCATGAACACAATTTGCTTCTCTACCATGCGATGCGCTTTCCTCTGCCAATCTCGACGAGTTTTGTTGAATAACCATTAATGGAATGGAAGCGCGTGCACCATGACGGCTTCCTTCCTAATTGCTACCGGCGTGTTGTTGGACCATACTCGTCGACGTCTATTACCATGTCGTCCCATGCCAACAACAACTTAATTATCCGAAGCTCTTCATGATAGCTCTCAACTTTTGAACACCACCGCCTACCCAGGTAGCGCTCGATATCGTTTATCCTATAGGTCCGGTCAAAGTCTTCCAAGACCCCCATGAATGCACTATCCCTTGTCTTGACGTCCAGAAGCAGCGACTAGCGGCTAACTCGACGCCATGCATATTTTGGCGCATAAGACGGGTGGCTGGTGATCTGCAAGATAAGTATCTCCGATCGCCCACTGTTGGCCCGCTCTCTCTTTCGAGTGTTTCGTGTTCATTTCATAACGAGTGCGTCGTTGATACGAGTACTCGGTTGACATCTATACAACAGAGTTACCAAAACAGCCATGCATATGGCGCAGACCTCTACTTCTTCGGCCCGTGAAGAGTATAGCAGTGTCGCATATACCATCGGCATAATATGCGCTCTACCAATAGAGTTGGCAGCGACTGTGAAAATGCTAGACAAAGAGCACCCCCAGCTTGTGGGGAATCAAGGAGACGATAATTCTTACCGGTTTGGCAACATTAAAGATCATAACATCGTCATCGGATGTTTAGCAGCCGGAAGAACTGGTCATGTATCAGCTGCCAGTGTTGCCTTGCAAATGAAGTCCAGCTTTCCCTCCATTCGCTTTGGTCTGATGGTCGGTATAGGAGGCGGCGTACCAAGCAAAAAGCACGACATTCGCCTTGGGGATGTTGTTGTAAGCCAACCGGCTGGAGAGCACGGAGGTGTTGTTCAGTACGATTTTGGGAAGTCTCAATCGAAAGGAGTTTTTGAACGTACTGGATCTCTAGCTCCACCACCAAACGCTCTTCTCACCATTCTTACCGATGTCAGAGCCGCCCAAGAGATGGAAGAGTTTGACATAGCCACCCATCTATCACAGTTAGCCCAGCGGCTTCCAAGATACCAATTCCCCGCAGAGCTCGCCGATGACTTGTATTCACCGAATCACACACACAAAGGCGGAGATGATTGTCTCGGTTGCAGCAAAGAACACACGATGCAGCGTAAGGAAAGGAACGACAGACTACCCTCCATCCACTACGGTACCATCGCTTCGGGCAACAGGGTTATGAAAGACGCCATAAAAAGAGACGAGATCAGTCAAGGCCTAGGCGGAGTGCTCTGCTTCGAGATGGAGGCCGCTGGTCTGATGAACAACTTCCCATGTCTCGTTATACGTGGCATCTCCGATTACAGCGATTCGCACAAGAATGATGGTTGGCAGAGATATGCAGCAGCAAGCGCTGCTGCCTTTGCTAAAGAATTGCTCATTCATCTCGCCCCTACGAAAGTGACTCAGACACAGACCATCGAACAGGCTATGGGCAATATATCCTCGCAGTTAGCTGATAACACGAACGTCACTCGGCAGACGTATCGACACATCGACAGTACGTCATACTGATATTACTAACATACCAGTGCTTACATGCTTTTGAAGGCGCTAGGGAGCGAGAGATACTAGAGTGGCTGTCGCCTTCATCGGGCTTCTCAAAGATTCAACACGAGACTCGTGATTGCCGTGTGGTGGACACAGGAGAGTGGCTGATTGACGACCCTAGGTATTCTGACTGGTGTCGTTTCGGTGGGTTGTTCTGGATTCATGGCGTGGGTAAGTAAACCCTGGTGAACACTCAGGAACTGATACTGACACCCATTAGCGGGATGTGGGAAGACTGTCTTGAGGTATGTAACGACTCATTCAATCGCGACCAGCAGCAATCAAGATCTTACAGCTTTTCAGTTCGAAGATCATCGATGACCTGATCGAAAGGTGCAAATTGCAAACGAGTGATCGCGTTGGTTACTGGTATTTTCAATTCAGTAGCGCAGCAACGCAGGATATATCTTCCATGCTTCGCTCGATAATGAGACAGCTGATCTATTACCCTCTACCGGAAAAGATCCAGAAACTGTGGGAAGATCACCATCCTTATCATACCGTGCCATCTCACGTTGAGCTTCTTGACGTGCTCAAGGATCTCATCGCTGTTCATAAGAACGTTTTTCTTGTCTTGGACGCCCTGGACGAGTATCCTGAGCACAGTTCTCCTGGAAGATCGACCTTGCTGGAAACACTTGAGAAACTTCTTGCCCAAAATCGCCTACACCTCATCGTTACAAGTAGAAGAGAACCAGACATTCGAAAATCACTACAGCCCCTGGCCGAATTTTCTATCAACGTGGATCGAGCTCTAGAAAGTGACGTGGAAAAGTTCGTCAACCACGCTCTCAACCATGAGTCGATCAAGCGATGGGGTGCAGAACTCATGTCTTTAGCTACACAAAAACTAGTCCACTCCGAGGAAAGGTATGTGTATTCCAACGAAACTGCTGTTGTCATGACTAAGCATATGAAAAGAAGGTTCAGATGGACAGATCTCCAGATCAGGCGCTTGCGCACATGTCCAACTGCTAAAGACTTTCGAGATGCGCTGGATACTATCCCAAAGTCGCTGGAAGAAACATATCATCGAGCACTGGAAACAATACCAGACATCCATCAGGAACGCGTGCGACAAATACTCATCTGGTTGACTTCATCCTTCCGAGAGTTGACATCCTCTGAGGTCGCTGCCGTGGTCGCCTTTCCGTTTGTCGAAGACGTCTTGAGGATCTGTACTAGCGTGCTAATCACCGTGATTGATGGGAATACCCGGGAAACAATCAAACTCGCCCATTTCACAGTCAAAGAATTTCTTGTTATTCGGGAGGGCCTCGAAGAAGGCCTTCGTTGGTATCAGTTCACAGCTCGATTGGCAAACCGTTGTGTCACAGCCCAGGCAGTTGAATCTGTCTTTGGTTATCCCCCAACTGGGTCAAAGGTTCTCTTTGAATATGCGAGCCAGTTTTGGTTGGCTCATGCGCGACAAATGAATAAAGTTTCTGGTTCTGGTGGCTTTGACGAAGTACAGTCGAGGGTCAACTCCCTCCTGGGTGTCAACAATCGTGAGCAACTCCTGGACTGGCTGAAGAAGCAGTCTTTCAAACCGGCTGGTCCATCAAGAAGTATCAGCCTCTTCCTGCATCCTATATACTATGCATTAATTCTTGGCCTCAAAAACAGTGTGATGGATCTCTGGGAGGACTATTTCTCTCAACCGAACCAAGAGCTAGACGTTTATGGAAACGCACTCGATATTGCTGCCTGCATGGGCGATACAGAAGTCGTCATGTGGATGGTTGATCGTATGGAGATCCCTTCCAGTTACTATGATCTTCCACGGATTTTACAGAACCTCCGGATCAACGTGCCTCAGACTCTGCGCGCACTACTTCCCAAAGGACCCAAGCCATCTATCAGCACGAAGGTCGTGTATGCACTAACGGTGAACCCTATGGGCGAAGAGATGCTGAAGGTTCTGATCGAGGAGAATCTAGCCTCTATCAATATCACCGAGGAACTGATTTGTGCTGCTGCAAACAACAAATGGAACCGTAAAATTCTTGAATACCTCGTCAGAAACTCCACTCATGAGTTTCCTGTCAGTTTTCGGGGATTGCTGATTGTTGCTGGAACCTCTCATTCTGCTCTGCAGCTTCTGCTCGATTCGCGAAAAGGAGACATCCGATTCGGGAAACAGGACTATTTAGAGCTCGCACAAGCCAAATCGGCTTACACTATCCAGAAGCTGGTGAGCCTAGGTGTGACTGTCCCAATCACTACAGAGCTTCTAGAAACTCTCAGTGCCTCGCCCCTGGGGTCTCAGATTCTGACGCTTCTTCTCGATACACAAACCATTGAGCATCCCCTGACCTCAATAGATGTGCTCACTGTAGCCAAAGGATTCAATCTTGAGACCTTTGACTCGCTTCTTCGGCATGGATGGGAAGACAACAGATTGACTAAGGAAATTGTCTCTGCTATTGCTCTCAACTGCTTCCTTGATCCGCCAGCTAGGACGACCATTCCTGAACGAGAGATTCAACCTGGTGGGCTCGTGCATGAAAAATATCGTCCTACTCTCAGGTTTTCCACCATTAGTAGCAGTAGTAAAGCCCTAATAGCACTACTTGACAGAAAGGACCTGGAAATTGAGCTTACCGAGGGTATCATCGCCCTAATCCCAGGACGCTTTGGTAAAGAGGTCATACCGCATCTTGCCAACAGAATCGTGAGATCTCGCGTCTTCCCAGCAGATGCATCATACGACCGGTTCTCTTCGTTACTTGGCAAACACGCACTGTACCTTGGTGTCTCGCATACGATTCTGCAGGCCTTGGACGACAGCTACAGGATCATGTCAACCTCCCCTTCAATTTCGCGAGCGCCCGTCCTGAGGTTCAAGGCTACGACGATATCGAACGAACCAGGAACAGATATGGACTTTTTATCGGAAGGCCACCACGCCGCAGTACCGTTGAGCTTAGATTCTCTGCCGGGGCCACTCCAAGGGCTCAAATATTCTACTTCTGAGTACGACAATAGATTCACGATTTACGTACAACCAGCGCCTTCCAAAGAGCCACTGTCAAGGTCATACGATGAAACCTGGGAATTCCCCACAGACGACCCGTGGGTGATGTATGAGGCCGCCACTACCCATGCCCGCTCTGAGACCCAGCAATTGCAGCCATATGAAACCAATCTCAAAGAGGATCTACACAGTTACAAAATGTCTGATGAAGAATATGCTTTCTTACTGGAGAAGTCAACTCCCGAAGATGATTTCAGGTCAGCTGTGCACATTCTCAATCTATATCTGATCGCTCACTGACAGTGTGCAACCAGAACCCGTCAATCTGAACAGGAATATCCCCACCGGTACCGTCCACTACGCTTTAGTAGCAAGTCTGACACACGACTACAGCATAGCGCTGTGGATCGGCGGCGCTCGTTCTGGACGTGTGATGCTCTCGATACGGTCGATCAGGCCTTCCATAGATCTTCAACCACCGATGGTGCGACCGACATCTGTGGCTATTGTGGTGACGAGTCTAATCCAGCAAACCACAATTACCGAGTCGACCATCTCCTGCGACAACACAACTTTGGCAAGTGTGATGGCTCAAAAAGATACTCGTGTGCTTATGAATTCCGCCGACACGTTGAGTATTTCCATGCAATGACGAGTGGCGAATGGGTGCGTGTGCTCATAGCAACATGCATGCGAGATGAACTAGTACAGGAACCGGCCGGTGTTCTTCAATTCTGGTTCGTAATCATCGTCGTCGCTTGCCCTTCATGCACTAATAAGTTCTAGTGCTACTTGCGAGAAGCAGATCCTTACACCTGCCAATAACTCGATACTCTACTGCTCAGAGAGCTGTCGCCGAAAGGACACATCGTTAGGTCGTGACAACATGCACTCAAACCCTCCTGCGCTCGGGAACGTCTCTTGCTCATTGTTGCAAAGTTCTCCTCGAATCTAATAAGTAGCTCGGTCGCGAAGTCCTTGTGTACTGGTGACTTCTGATGCTTCCTTGTAGGAACAGAACATTAACACTAGCCTAATTTTCATCCAATTAGGACAGTCGTCCTATACTTCGAAAAAGTTGGATTTGCGGCGGAGTCGGAAAACATCTGTATCAAGACAAGAAGAGTCTGAGTAGACAAGTTCATAGCTGTCTGTCACGTAAATGCGTATTCAAATCTGATGTGACTTAGCATCAAGCAACCTCTTGATCATTTTTTTACGACATCAAGGTGAAAATAAGGTGTGACTTCAGGGTATGCCAATTTGATTTCTTCTTTTACGAAGCTAAAATACATGAATTGCAGTGTTTCGTAATAGGAGTCGTGAAAGCACAATACCAAATCCTACTCCAAATCCTCGATTGAACGATGGACGGCAGTGTGAGCGTGGGGTAACTGAGAAAAAAGCCTGGTCCGGCGAAACCTCCAAAAGGCCGATTCCGGGCCACTCCAGAATAATTTGCGATAGAAAGGGAAACACTTGAGATGGTAGAAAAAAACTCGCTAATGACATGAGGATGGAAACATCAAGAATTTTGGAAGAGAGAAGGCGTTTAGGCGGTGGCGGAAACGGTCTCTACCTCGACTCTGGGAAGAGGTGCGGAGGTGCCGCCGAGGTCGGTCTTTCTTGCGTTGGGGTTCTTGGTGTAGTAGTTTGAGATGGCGGACTTGATGGCATCCTCAGCGAGCATGGAGCAGTGGACTATTGTGATGCAATTAGTATTCGTCGTCTTTCTCTCGGCATCTCCGCGGAAGTGTCGACTTACGCTTGACGGGGGGCAGACACAGCTCCTTTGCAATCTCGGTGTTCTTAATGCGACCGGCCTGCTCAAGGGTCATGCCCTTGACGAGCTCGGTGAGGTAACTGCTGCTGGCGATGGCGGAACCACAGCCGAAAGTCTTGAACTTGACCTCGCTGATGGTGTTGTCGTTGGGGTCAACGCGGATTTGAAGCTTCATGACATCGCCGCAAGCAGGGGCGCCGACGAGGCCGGTACCGACGTCGGTGTCGTTCTTCTGCATGCTACCGACGTTTCTGGGCTTGCTGTAGTGGTCGAGCAGTGCTGCGCATGTTAGCTGAGCGTTCGATAACGATCAGATCCAAAGCTGCCAATGGTGCCGATGGCCTAGTGTTTGCCATCGACACATTGACAGCGATGGAAGATGGGCGGACATATCTTTCTCGTGGTAGCTTCTTCTTGCGTTGTTGAGAGCGGGAGCGGCGGCGCGGAATGAGGGAGCGATCGAAGGTCTGACGGCGGCAGCCATGGCTCTGCTGGCCTGAGCGGGGACGGTGGAGGCGACTCTTCTGAACATTGTGATTGATTTGATTGTTTGTATATGCGTTGTTGTAGGTGACAGGTGCGTAAGTGGGTCGTCTGGTTGGTGGAGGGGAAAGCGATGATTTGTACAAAGCTGAAAGAGAGGCGACCACTTTATGACGCTAATCTGATCCTCGGTGAACGAGCCGCGAGTTCGGACCCGAGACTTTTTGGACCAAAGCCAGGAGACGTTCGGAAAGCTCTTTGTTCTCCCGCGTCGCTTCCCTCTTCGTAGGCAGATCTTCCTACAGACCGCAACGACACGGCAATCGCCGTCCATCTATAGCCAATCATGCCCATGCTGACTGTTCGTTATTTTCCATCTCGGAAAGTCCGAGCTTCGGGCTTTAGAACTACACTTCATGCCTGCGACCTCTCTCCGACCAGGTTGTCCAGAAGTTGAGTCCTCGAAATGCAGAAACATGTTTGATATGAAAGCCGTTTGCAACACTTTGTCGAACGTCAAAGTGTACCTACCATCAGAATGACCACTACATACCAAACTATCAAAAGTCACAGTACTTTCTAGAGTCACTACTTTATCCGCAGAGAATCACAAAACCGTCTGCTTTCAATGGACAACTTACATTATCTGTAAACAAACTGCATTTCGACCGCCTGTTAAAGAACACCACTTCTACAATGAGACAAGACACCGACACCGCTACCAGGCGAAAGCGACTATTGTAGTCGGGCAAACTTGTATCATCATCACCCATATATACTTTTCCCTATAGTCGTGAGCCCGGAAATACTTCACGATGCTTCATACTGAAATCACAGTCGAGAGACGATGTACTACTCAGCAATTACGTTCCTGGCCCGATCGTCAACTCATGTGTGCGGTGGAAACGGAGATATATTTCTCCCTATAGCTACGAAACCGGAACTACTTCACGGTACTTGTCGCCGAACCCGCAATCGAGAGACGACGTATACCACCTAGCGATCACGTCCGTGACCCGATTGTCGACGTATGGGTGCAGTGGAAACAGATATACACTTCTACCTATAGCCATAAACACGGAAATACATCACAATACTCGACACCGAGCTCGCAGTCGAGAGACGATGTATACTATTTAGCAATCACGTTGTGACCCGATTATCGACGTATGGGTGCGATACAAACAGTCAAGATGGCATTCGTCAGTGACTTCGACATCGGCGACAACGCTCTAGCGCTACTAGGAGCCATAGGAGCGGCGATCAGAGTTGAGATGCTGCAAGAACTTCTTTACATAGCAAACTTTCGTGCTGATGACAGGAGGTAATATGAAAATCACTTCTTCCTACAGCTGCAAACCCGGAAATACATCACGATACTTGATACTAAAGTCGCAGCCGGGAGACGATGTATACCACTCGACACCTACGTTCGTGACCCGGTCGTCGACGTATGTGTGCGGTACACCGTTCTTGAGATCCTCCTCGGTGACTTCGACATTGGCGACGGTGACCCAGTTCCGCTCAGAACTATAGCGGTGGTGGTGGTGGTGGTGGTGGTGGTGGTGCTAGCGATGGTCAGAGTTGAGCTTCTACGATAGCTCGCTTATATAGTGGCATTCTGAGCTGATGGGTGCTCGAAGTGAGAACAAAGACGAAATTGATATGAAGTGTGACTCGGGACTCAGTGAGAATTCTGCACCACCACGTGCTCTGCTGCAAGCATGAAAGATGAACATCTGATAGGGAAAGAGGGTATCTATTAAGGAATCCAATAACACGGCCAGAAAACAATATGTCCAGTGAATTTGAACAAAGAGCCTCATTACCACCACGCTGTTCATGTCCAGAAGAAGAACTCTCACCAATCATGCAGAACGAAGAGAAATATCAATTCCTCAATCCATCCCACTAGGTTTCTTAGGCTTCAAATAACCCATATCGTCATCGTCATAACGTTCAAAGTTGCTCTCGTCACTACGACTGCGACTTCTATCCATACGCACACGACCAAGATCACCCATGACATCTTCAGGACTCTCGCTTCTACCGCTAGTGACGAGCCAGTCGTCATCATCAGCCTCATAGGTAGGGAGATTTCCATAACTAGGTTGTTTGCTCTTGCTGCTCGGGCCATCTGCTGCATCGCCAGTAACGAGACCCAGTCTTTCTTCCTCGCTGGCATTGTTACGGCTGGCGGGGCGCTGGTGAGAGGAGCTGCTCTTACGTGAGGCAAAACTCAATGCGCCGCGGGAGATTGGACGGATGGTGCCGTCGTCTACGGTTTCGTCGCCATGACCCTTGCGGTGGAAGACGTTCTGGAAACTGAAGGTGCGTTTGCTGGACGAGTCCGGTCGTGAGTGTGGCGGGGGTTTTGGGGGCATGAGGGAACTGGTTTGGCTCATAGCGCGTTCTCTTTCTCGCTCATCGATGCTAGTTGTCCAATGAATTGCGCTGCCGCCTTTGTAGGAAGTGTCGCTGTCGAGGACGGGAGAGCGGAGACCCGATGGTAGTCCATAGACATGCTCGCGTGGGGTTTCCCCATCAGCTGTAGTCGCAAAGCTCGATTGTGATTTCAAGGTAAGTGGTGGCTTCATCTCCATCAGAGAGTGATCTCCAGAGTGGTTTCGTTGCTTTTTCTTGCTTCGACGGAATCGTGGCAGGAACCCAGGATGTACATCATTATCACTGTCACTATTATCAGTGTGATGGCCATCGACGAAGTGTGTCAGTCCTAAAGGAGGATGAACAGTCTTTGCAGATCGCAATGATTGGTGTCCACTAGATCCGACGACAGTCTTGCGGCGACGTATACCATCAAAGTACACCGAGTCATCTTCGCCAATTGGTTCCATGTGCTCGCTCGCGATAGTGCGAGCTTCGTCGAGCTGTTTCATGGTACGTTTCCTGCTCATCGCACGAACGATTGCAGCACCGCCACGAATAGTGTCGGCGCGAGGTTCGGTCTCTGGCTCTTCCTGTTCGGCAATGGTGCGGACTTGATCCAGATCTCCCTTGAAGACAGCTGTGTCCGGCACATCTTTGGAGGACTTTGCAAGTTGGAGTAGCACAACGCCAGAACAGATCGTCAGGAAGCCCATGATCACACTCACAATACCAACTGTGCTGCCACCAAATCCTCTGAACAAGATCGCCGAGGTGACGATGGTTGCAGAAGTGAAGTAGACGTAGTATGTCGGCGTGACCAGAGCGGCATTGTAGATGTTGAGTGCTTTCTGCAAAAGGTCAGTATGTCGGCATGGCATATCAGCTCGGTGTACTACTCACGTTGAGATAGATAATCTCAGTCAATAACGTTCCAATGACGAAAACAAACAAGACCCAGAGGAACCATTGCTTGAACTGGTTGACTGGAGTAGTCTTGCCAATAGCGGCAACAATGGCAGCACCAAGACCCTGAGTTGCAACGACACTCAGTCCGCCAATGAGACTGCAAATGGTGAGATAGACAAACATGCTCTTGTTGCCGTAGCGGGGACCAGCCCAAAGAGCAGTAAAGGCACAGCCTAAAAGGACAACTCCCGTGTATGTCAAGAAGCCAGGCGCGATGACAAAGTGTTGCATTTGCTGGATATTGGCAGCAGATGATTGCTCAGGAGCATTTAGGGCGATGATAACAGCGCCAATCACACATTGGAAACAACCGACCTTGCCAACAAAACTGAGACGTTCTTTGAGGAAGATCGCAGACAATACTGTAGTGATAACAACACTCAGAGCTCCGAAAGGAGTGACGAGAATAGCATCGACCTAAAGAGGAACTCGAGTCAGCAGTTTCCCAGGAGAACAGGGGACAGAGGGTTGATCTTACAAAGGCGTAGGCGACGAAGTTGCAAATTTCACTGGACGAATGTCAGTCTTGGACACATGAACGCAGTAGATCGACCGCATCTTACCCTATGATCATCAAGATCATTCCAGTCCACCACCAACCGTTCTTGAGGTAACCGTAGCCCTCGCCAGCAGCCTCGTTGTATTTCTCGTTCGCTTTGAGCAGTCCATGCTTCTTCAACACGAATGATGTGCCAATGAAGAGGCCGGAGCATACGGCAAGGATAATACCAATTGCTTTGTACACCGGCGGTCTCGAGGCCTTATTTTCGCTCTCTTCGGTGCTGGTTCCATTGGTAGCGTTTGCACGAGCATACAGGTTGTTGGCTGTGAGAAGGATATGACCGGCGGAGTCCATGTTGTACTACGGGCCTAAAGGAGCCAGAAGAGTATGTATGATATGTTGCGACGTTGGGACGCCTTATCTTTGGCGCTGCTCACGGAGCATTAAGCGCTGGTGGTTCGCAGGGTAGGTATGTTTGGTGTCTATGTTCTTGTACAATTTTTGTCCAAAGTCCGTCTCTTTATAAGATATGTCCAGCAGGAATAGGATCGCAGATGGCGATATGTACAGGGCGTTTGTCGTAGGGGTGCGAAAGTGACTTCTATGTTTATGGTGTGCTGACAATGTGGGGAGGAGGTTGCGGGCGGGAGTCTTTGGTCGTGCGCAACTCAGAGCGAATCTATCGCATGTGTCGTCTTCGAGAAGGAGGCTTCGCTATGATTACCCAAGTAAGATAGGCCGGGTGCAAAAATGATCTGTCGTGCTGTATGTGTGGGGTGGAAGGAGATCGCGTGTGTTGCTACACAAATTGCTGATCTCGCTGTGTACGAAGACTGCGCCACGGACGGGAGAACTCGACATGCGAGGCTGGTCCAAGGTTTGGGAATACGCGCTTTGCTTGAAGTCCTCTTCTCTCGCCAAGTGCTTATCTCACCTTCTGCTCATCTAGAGACAGTCTTGATGATCGAACAACCACACACTGCCTACTTGCAGACCTTCTTCTTAAAAGGAGGTCTGCCCGGCCAACGGACATGACTTCATAACATCAACAAACTCACTTGTAGAAAACTATCCTGCTTTGTCTTTCGCCTTACAGACCAATATAATAGACTTAACTTCATTGACAAAACAAGAGAGAGATGCTCCTCAGGTAGTCGAAGAAGTACACGAAAAATGGAACCATCATTACAAGGAGTCTTCAAGCTGAGCATAACGTCTTCCACGATAAATCCCTTGATCCCAGGCGTTTTAAGAGAATCATGAGTTGGCCATCTCTCAAGCAGCAGAATACTGCGCATCGCTCAACGATATTGTATGATACGAGATGTCGCTAGTGATGAATATGTCGTTGCTCGATTCGCTTTCTGAGATACAGTAAGATCGGCTTCAGTCCATGTCATGTTCTTTGTACCTGATGATCACGCTTCACATGCTTGGCCAGTCAATTCGGAGTCGCCGTCCGTGAATGTCTTCTCACTGAAGACTCGTCATGAGACGTTATCTTTCCAAACCACACCAGCTCCTGAATCTAGGGCAAAACAACGACAAGTCGACACAACGTCCAGGGCTGAACCGCTGGAGACCGTTTGCTAACAATTTGGTGAGCTGTTCTTGAAAAACAGGCCGATCTTCTCAAGAACTCCTTGTCAAGCAATAAAGTTTGGGAAGCTGAGAGCAGTTCCCGCTTGAGGCTCACGTTCACCCAATGGAAAAACGGTACTCCTGAAACAAGCTGATGCGTCAATTGCTCAAGCTCCCATAATTGGGGTTAGCTTTCCGTAAGCCGAACGATGTCAGTGGGAAGACGATGGCATAGCTTGCGTTGAGGGTACGGTAAGATGCACGATCAACAAGAAATCGGTGGTGAGGGAAAGGGTGGAGGGGTCGTGGCTGCTTTTCGTATTGAAAGAAGATTCGTCAGCTCCGTGAAGGTTCAAGGTTCTCTTGCCTCCTCTTCCTTCCATAGCTCTGAGCACTGTGTTTTCTCATGTTGATTGCTTGTTCCTGATTATTTCTCTGAGGTTTTGTCGAGGCACTTCGAGAGTGATCTGCTGCAGGCCAAGATATACCAAGCCTGTCGACGACTCATACGAAACCCCCACGACATGGCGACATCCTCCGCGGGTGTCTTCAATGCTTCCAAGCTTGCCATCATCTTTGCCTTGGTGTGTTCGCTGTATTTGTTTCGCGACATCTGGCTTCCATCAACATTATCCACGCCGGTGCATGCCACTGCCACATCTACCCCTCAATCGTCAGCACTCGCTGAAACTGAGTTGAAACTCAACCACACAGCATCGACGCAAGATGCTGCCAACTGCCTCAATGCGCCAGGCGCCGACCGCGTCATGATTGTGCTCAAGACCGGTGCATCAGAAATTTACGAAAAATTGCCAACTCACCTCATCACCCTGTTCAGATGCACGCATCACTACCTCATCTTCTCGGACCTACCTCAGACTTATTCAGACTATCAGATTCACGATGCTCTGGATACTGTCAGTGATGCGTATAAGAACGACCATCAAGACTTCGAATTCTACCGCAAGCTACAAAAGTATCACCGTGAAGGTCAGGATGTGGCCAAGCTGAAGGGCGACAAGGGTTGGAATCTCGACAAGTGGAAGTTCCTTCCCATGATGCACGAGTCATATCGATTGGCCTCTCCGGACGTTGACTGGTTTGTGTTCATGGAAGCCGACACCAGTGTGAGCTGGACGAATCTGCTACAATTCCTTGGAAGAATGGATCCAAAGAAACCTCTGTACCTAGGTGCACAGAACGTCGTTGGCCCTACCACGTTCGCTCACGGCGGTTCTGGGTTTATCATCTCTCGTGCTGCAGCCAAGAAGATGGAGGATCGTAGGAAGAAGATGGGTGCCAGTAAGTACGATGATAGATGGGAGCTGTCGACAAGCCGTTCTTGCTGTGGTGATGAAGTTGTCGCGCGTGCACTGATGGAAGTCGACGTTGATTTGACACCGTCCTGGCCGCGTCTTCAGGGTGAGAGAGTCCATACACTTGACTGGACTGAAGGGCACTGGTGTACTCCTGCCATCACCTGGCATCACGTCACCCCATCACCTGGCATCACGTCACCCCATCACAGCTTGACAGCATGTGGCGCTTTCAGAATGAATGGGTGAAGGAAAATGTAAGTCTGCTCTACTCTCAAGATGATTTGGGCCTCGATGTTGACATGAAGATAGGGATGGTCGAAGCCTTATCTCTACCGCGATGTCTACGACGGCTTCGTGGCTCGGCATGTCTCGGTCAACCGCACCCACTGGAACAATATCTCCAAGGACAAAGAGTTCATTGCACCCGCTGAAGACTCCGACGAAAAGTCGAAAAAGGCTTGGGACGAACTGACCGATGTCGAGAAGAATTCGGTCAAGAACTTCGACAATTGTGCTGAAGCTTGTCGCGCCTGGGATGACTGCGTGCAATGGATGCACGAAAATGGTGTCTGCAAGTTGGGTAAAGTCGTGAGGTTAGGAGAAACCGATGAGAGGCACCGCGATACGTGGTCTAGTGGATGGCTGCAGGACCGAATCCAAGGAATGCGGGACGACCTTGCTGACTGCAAGATCAACTGGGGCCATTGACCATCCTTCGTGCCTGGACGCCCATTCTTCTCCTTCTCAAGTCCGAGTCAAGAGCCATGAACCAAGTGCTGGAAAAATGGTTTTGTTACGGTTTCTTTTACGGTTGGTGGTTGGACTCATTATTCTGGATCCATGGTGGGAAATGCAAAAGGTTTGGCATGGCATTTTGGCGCATACATGGATTTGCATTGAGGCAAGGAAATAATGAGAAATTGACGAATTTGCATGATCATGGGATACTCATTACAGAAAACGCAGAAATTACATAGACACGACAAACACTTTTTCATATAGCATCTTGCAATCCAGTATACTCATACATGTTGACGCTGCTTTCACACTCGCGACAACCAAACAAGGAAAAGAAAGATGACATGAAATGAATTTGATCCGCCAACAATTTGAAGGGGGGTATATGTGACAGGGAAAATGACAAGATGCAGAATGATCCAACCATCCAAGCCCGACCTCCACGATGTCCAAACAAGACGAAAAAGACAAAAAACGCCTAATCCAACAAGAAACTCATAACCAAAAAGGTGGGCATTCGTACATTTCAGACATATCATTCCTTGGGAACAGCCTCACTGCTCGCAGTGCGATTGTTGGCGCCAAACCAACCCATCCAACTCGATCGCTTAGCTCTCTTTGCCGCATCCTCCTCTTCCTTTGCTTCTTGCACCAGACGCAAAGGTCGCATGCCAGCTCCACGCATAATGGCTCCAGTGGGTTTCTCATTATTAGATGCCGTGCTGCGTGGAGGACTAACTGTGCTGGTGTTGTCTGGAAGCCCGGATTCAGAGTATACGCTGTTACGGGCAGAGTCTCTGGGCAAAGCGGGCGGGGGCATGCTTTGGCGTCTGTCGTCTCCGACCTGAGGAACGGAGCCTGAAGAGGGGACGCGGGCGGCTGCGGCGGGGGCGACGGGGAGGACGGGGCTGAAGAGGGAGCTTCCTCTTGGGGGCACTGTGCTGGGGCTTGCAGGGCCGGGGCTGGTAGGGCCGCGGTACATGTTGTTGACTAGAGCTGCTGGGTTCCCAAATTCGGAGCCTGAGCGGCGATGAGCGGCGGGTGCGTTGCCCATGGACATGCGGTTTGACTGGGTGCGGGCGAGAGGAATACGCGGTGCTGTGTTGGGGTCTTCGTTTAAGCTGGGTTGAGGTTCTGAGTTTGTTTCAATAGGCTTTGGGCGGCCGCCGCGGACGACTGAGGTGGCTCGTTTGAGGAGAGAGGGCTGTTCGTCTTTCTCTGGTGGGGGAGGTGGCAGATCCTTGTCTTTTGGCAATTCTGCTCCTGACATGAGGTTGGGGGTTTTGTCGAGGATGTTCTCAAACTCCTTGTGCTGCAGTAGGCGTGAGATGATGTTGTTGATGTACAATGTCAGGGCCTTGTTCTCTGCTCTCATCGACGACAAGTCGGCTTGTAGGCGTCTGTTGTCTGCCATGCCGTCGTCGCTGGCATTGTCGAGCTCGTCGGCGAGAGTCGAGGCTCCAACCATGGCTGAGGGAGAAGAGGGACGAGAACCAGCGCTCATAATTGAGGGAGGACGCAAAAAACCGCTGTGAGCAAAGTCGCCATTTAGCGTCTTCTCGCTCAGGAGTAGCTGGAAGCTCTCGTTGTCCTCCATCAATCTGGCGTTGGCCATCCTCGCTTCCATCAGAGTCTTTTCCAACTCTTGCATACGGCCTCCGCCCATGTTCTCCATCTCGACCAGCTTGATTTGCGATTCGGCCAATTCGAGACGTAGTGATTCGATAATCTTATCTTTTTGGAGCACCAAGCGGGAAGAACTACGCGAAGAGTCGCTGCGCTGGAGAGAAGATGGAGGAGCGAATTGGCCGGCTTCTTGGTTCGGGGATGCATTGCTTCTGAAGCTTGCTGAAGAAAGAGTCAGTCAATCGGTGTGTAACCACCAGGGGAATGGACGACATACACGCTCTGGAGATGCTCTGCCGCCTCTCATCTTCGCCGCGCATCTCTTTCTGGGCCATCGTCTCCTTCAATCGCTGGATCGTGTCGCGAAGTTCCTCTTCGCGGACTTGCAACTCTTCCTTCTCCTTCATGGATTGAGCACGCTCGGCTTCGTAGATAGCCTCAAACTCTCTGCGCTGGCGGATGCTTTCCTTCTTTTCGATTTCCAGTTGCTCCAGACGCTCTTCTTGCTCATGCATCGACTCTTCTATGCTGTTGTGTTCTTTGCTTGTGTCGTCGAGACGAGCTTGGGTGACGGCATGCTGCTTCTGTGCCTCTTCAGCAGCGATTTCAGCCTTTTGAAGGCGTTCGCGCAAATCTTCAATGACAGCAGCGGCCTCTGCCTTTGCATCGGCCATGGCAGATTTGGTAGTGTTCAAAGTGGAAGTTGTTGTTGTTGTCGCAGGCTTCTTGACAGCAGCGCGGGCAGAAGGTGGGGCTCCTCCGACCGGGGTGCGGACAGACTTAGCGCGAGAAGGGGTTGCACCTGAGCCAGGCGTTGTTGACACGGTTGGACGAGAAGGACTGCGTGAGGGAGTTGTTTTGGGAGGATTCATAGACGGACGACGAGGAGGGGCCCCAGGCTGGGTAGAGGTAGCAGCAGCAGCAGAAGGGGGCTGCTTTGAAGGCGTCGACATGGTGAAGGCTAAGTAAGCTGAGCGCCGAGCTTACTTGAGCCTAGATTCCTGCGTGTCACAGGTACAAGTACTCGAGATGTTTGTTGGGGGCCAGGCTGTGTGCTAGTAACGAGATGTCGAGGTCGAGGGTATGGAGACAGGTGGACAGTGGACAGGCAAGACAGACAACAAAAAAGGCCCCTCGGCCAACACAGCAACAGCTGGAGCGAAGGAGATTAAAGTACCATATTTATTTGATGAGCGATCGGACACCGCCTTTGCCTCGCCTCCGCTTCATGTTACGTGCGGTAATTTTCAAACTCGCTCTACCACTGGATTCAGTGGTTCTCTATCCAACACTGCGCTGCGCAGCAGCGATAGACCAACATTGAAATGTGTTGGATGATGCATGTGATGGATACCGTCGCATGCCAACAACAACCAAAACGGCTCGAGGGGCCCTGAAGATGATCGGCGTCTGCTAGGCCATGCCAAGCCTAGCGCCTTGGCACTCTCTCGCTTGGACGCTTGAACCACTTTCGAAAATTCGACCGCCGACTTTTCTCTCTCCAGCAAGCGATTATAAGCCAAAACAGGACCGGAGCGCCGTACTTTTCCAACAACCAGACAATCCCCAAAAACCGACGCAGAGATGGCCCCCAAGAAGACTAAGACCTCCGACTCTATCAACTCGCGCCTTGCGCTTGTTATGAAGTCCGGGTAAGTCGATTCGCGACACGCCAGCACAATACCACCGCTGACAGCCTGCGCAGAAAGGTCACCCTCGGCTACAAGTCCACCATCAAGGCCATCCGCTCTGGCAAGGCCAAGCTCATCATCATTGCCGGCAACACT
>SWBJ01000026.1:0-223395 GCA_024195555.1 Aureobasidium sp. EXF-12298 | reverse complement strand
GAACTCGCGCGAACGGATGAAGGGCATGGGGTGCTTGAACTCCCAACGGACGACGTTGTTCCACTGGTTGAGCTTGAGGGGAAGATCGCGGTGAGAGCGGATCTTCTTGGAGAAGTAGCCGTACATGGCAGTCTCGGATGTGGGACGGACGGCGAGTCTCTTCTCCAGCTTGCTCTTACCACCCTCGGTGACCCAGGCGACCTCAGCGGCGAAGCCCTCGATGTGATCCTTCTCGCGCTGCAAGTTGGCCTCTGAGATGAACAGGGGGAAGTAGCAGTTGCGCACACCCATCTTTCTGATGCGGGCGTTGAAGAATTCCTGGATGCGCTCGTAGATGCCGTATGAACCGGGTTCGTAGATGTAGCAGCCGGGGACGTCGGTGAACTCGAGCATCTCGCCCTTGGTGATGACCTGCTGGTACCATTCCGAGAGATCGTCCTCCTTGGCCACGTCGATACCGATCAGAGCAGCTCCCTCCATCTTCTTCTTTCCACCGCCTTGAGCAACCTTGGGTTCCTTCTTTTGCTTGGCCTGGCCCTTCTGTGCCTTCTTCTGGTCCTTTTGCTCTGTGAGGGTGATCCGTCAGCAGCTGACTATGCGAGTTGGTATCCATTGGGCAGCGACACACCCTTTGCGTCGGCAGCGGGCTTCTGCTGGGGCTGGGCGCCCTCGACTGTGCCTTCGGACATTGTGGTTGCGAGTGTGTTTGTGTGGATCGCGTGGGATTATATGTCTAGAGGAAAGAATCACTCTTGTTTGTTGCGACAGGCGGCGAGTGAATGCGACAAGGTGCGACACAGCAACAACTTGACTCACTTTTCGTAAGTGCGGCGTGCCATATTCAGCTATCTGCCCCCACCTCCACCCTGTCCCTTGCCAAGATTTACACCTCGCCGCCTCCTCCTCCGCTCACCGCTCAATATCCTGCATTTCCGTTCATCTTATGCCTCTGATGAATCCATGCAAGCATCTCCCTCCGATCCTCTGTGTCTTTTGCAAGTTCTGCTTCCCAGGAGTTAACAACTGGCGCTACAACTGGCGCTTGAGTTGGCAATATCTCAAGTGAACGGATTATGGGTGCATCCGCACGTTCACTGCGCAGCTTTGGATGAAGTGTCTGCGTCGACGGCTTGCTTGGTATGCTGACAATCGGCTTCTATCCACAACTTGGGTCAGAATAAGTGCCGTTACTCGAGAGCTTGCCATCATACCTCGTCCCATTTTCGGTAGCCTAGACTCCAAACACACCTATCTTCCCAAGCTGGAACCTCCTCGCCGTCTATCAAAATCCAGCATGTGATCTCAGGACGCCCGCAACGCGTGGGCAGAAATTCTTTAACACGGCAGTCATCGCGAATCAAAGGCAACGACTTTCGCTCCTGTTCTTCAGATCTGAACGCAAGATGGTAGTGGTTGTTGTTGCTAGAATCTTCTCGACTGACAAATACCGAGTTCGGATTGAAGTGCGTAATGAGGTTAATGAAGACGTCAAGGCTGTAGCCCTCTTCCAGTCGGACCACCCACTCCAGAGGTACTCTTCCGTGATGTCTCGTCAGATTTTGTGTTATGACAAGGGTTGCTGGAAATCACTGACCTTCTCATCTCAGCGGTTTCGACGATCTCTGGGTCTCGGTATTGCAATTTGGACCATTGATAGCTTGGGTGCAACATGTGTTCGTAGAAATCGCGATCGTCCTCGTCCCACCCGGCCGCGATGAGTTCGTCAAACTTGCGGAAGTAGTCCTGATGAATCTTGGTTACAAAACCAACGCTAGGATCGCTGCGAATTGCCCTGAACATAGCCTTGTCGTCGTCTGCGATGGAAGCCGTGTATCCATTGATCTCGGATCTGCGTTCTTGTATGGAAATGGGTCGGCCTACGATGCGAAAGTGATTATCAAGTGTCTGGTTCTTGCTGAGTCCGACGGCCCAGACAGAAGGGCGACATGATTGAGTGATGGTAGCCAGACTGAGCAAGGCCCACAGGAGATATGATGAGAGTATCATCAACATTGCGATGGTGTGTGATGACCAGAGTGCTCGTAACTTGTTAGATTAAAAGTAGGTAGAACTGGAAGTTGCTTGTGTCGCACAGGCAAGTGAGGTAGTGATGGCCTGAAACTCGAATTGGCTTGCGATTTCGAGGCGTCAGGTTTCACAAGTTATTGATCGAAGTGAGTGAAAGTTCACCCTCACTCAGATACTTGGTCTTGTTGCTAGAGCACGACATTGAAGCATTGCAGACAACGTTGCGCCCTCGACCATACATAACATCATACTTTCATGTACACAACACAACATGAAGATGTCTAGAACGACCGTCATAACATATATTAACTAACATTAGGAGTAGGAGCGACAGTAACAAAAATTGAGGGTATCGTTCGTATATTCACCATACACGCCACTAATCGGGCATAAGCATCAACATCATTTCTCTCCAACAAACATACATCAATCAACCAGGAGAAGATTAGACCTAAGCCTGCTTCTCGATCTCCGTCAGCTCAACGTCGGTAGAGGGCCAGAAGTGGCTAAGGTCGCCAACAGGGAAGTTGATGCCCAGACGCATCTCAGCAGCCATGATGACAAAGGTAATATACCATCCCAACATTGCAACAACGAAAAGAATCGCACCACCAGCCTGCGAAAAGAGGTTAGTTTAGCCACCATGATGAAGGGAGTATAAGCATCAACTTACAACTTGAAGGTTACCAGCAGTAGCGTAATCGCCAGTAGCAACATGGAAGTAAGCACCGGCAAGAATGTAAACCGCAATAGCGGCAAAGCCAAAGATACCAGCAAAGATAGCATTGGTCTTGAGCGAAAAGATAAAGTAGGTGATGAAGGCAAAGCCCCAAACTATAAGGTAGAGGGCTATGGCATTGTTGTAGTCAGGGCTCGCGGCACCCTCGGCAGCATTACCAGTGGGAGAGTACGAAGCAGCAATGCCGAGAGAGGGAAGTTGGATCATGCCGAAGGAAAGCCAGAAGACACAGAAGAGCGAGAGAGAGTTCATCTATGTGGGTGTTAGTACCTTGCAGGTGTGATACACATATGCTTCTGACTTACGGTGAAGAAGTTGCCCATGATCCATTCGAAAATGGCAGCCAGACCGAGAAGAACAGGACCAGTGAAGAAGAAGATACCGACAACACCAGCAAGACTGCTAGTACCAGCAAAGCCCATCAAGATCATCGAGAAGGTAAAGGTCGAGATGACGAAGCCAGTGAAGCCCATGGGCACGGCGTTGGCGAAACGCTTGACATTGTTGCCGTGGCGGGGAGTCTTGGGTGTGAGGTACAGCTTCTCGAACAGCTCTGGCGAGATGGTCATGCCATTGTGGGAGGAGGTGATGTTCAGGTTGTGGTTGTGCGACTTCTCAAAGACAGCATCCGCTGAGGGCCTGTTCACGTCGGTGGCTGTGGAGGACATTGTTTTTCAATTGACGAGTGGTCTTGAGCTGGATGATAAATATGAGAGGACGAGCTTAGCACAAGAGGGTCCTGGGGATATAATGCTCTTTTTATAAATGCCACTCAGTGCCTACCATGACTGCTGTGATTGGCTGCATGGTTCGAGAGGTTTTTTTGGAGTCCACACTGATCTGCAGTCAATTTTCCTTGTCGATGGTTAGGTCTATAAACTTGATTAAAGCCCGAATTTAGTTGGAGTCTGGGTAGTGATATAGCCTCTCTAGGAATTATGTTAGCGGTCCAGATGCTCGGGATACTAACACTTTCGTCTACCCCAATCGTCTTGGCCCTCTCCACTTATTCATGCCCGGTATCATGAACCGAAACTCGGTCCAATGTTTCGTTATAAACTCGTCCAATTGGCTTATCTTGGGAGACGTGGGCCGCATATTGACACAAAGCCTACCTTGAACACCATATGGACAAAAATCTACGCAAGCGCATGGCCAAATGTGTGAAGTTCGAGGTATCGAATACCTTGTGGAAGCCAGAGAAGAGGAAGGCGCACCATGTTCTTCACACACTGTATCTGTCAAAGACGCTCCATGTCTGGATTTATCAAGCACACATCCTTGACAAGATGAATCCAAGCAGACTGGCACTCGGCTTGGTCGCAACCTCAATTGACAAACCGAAGGCTTGTGTTTGTCTCTGCCACAGACTCGGCCGTACGCTCTAGGGGGTCCAGTAGCGAAGTTCGAGTCAGATTGGAAGTCGCGACTCAAGGATCGTCAAGGCACATAGTGTTCAATCTATTATAGCCCTGAGATGGAAAACATGGCGTGAATGGTGGTTCTTTCCGGTAGTTGTGCGGGAATTATGGAGCCGATTTCATACGTTCAGTCAGACAGTATATCACGTAGTGGTGCGCTGACATACAACGATGAATACGTGGTATACACCTGGGAGACCTCCTGGTCTGTAGAGCTCAGTATCCGCCTATCTTGAATTTGTAGAAGGCGCGGATGAGAATGGCTGAAACGGACTGCAGATTCTCCTCAGCGAAGAGAGTCGTGCGAGGGTGGAGTTTGACGGACAGACACGCCATAGGGTCCAACAAACCACTGACCAGAGCTTGGTGCCATGTTTATGGCCGTGCGTGTCGTTCGTGTCGTCAAATCAAGAGATGATTTGCAGTTTGCAGAACACATGGGCTAGGCATGGGTCGATCAGGACGGCTGCGAAAGGGGAACAAACCGGAACATCTAAGTCCTGCAGCAGGAAACAAGAAGGATGAACCACCCAATGCGGTTCATCAGGTATAGGTTCGTCGAGAGTCCTGTGCTCGGTAGGCCGGCGGCGTCGGTCATTGTTAGCCGAGAGCATTGACACCGACGAGCGGCCAGGGTCCATATTGCTCTCCATTATTCATTCGTCTACACAGAGTGTTGAGCGCGGAAGGAGATTGGACTCTATTTGCTCCATAGAGCTGACCCGCGTCCTGATTGAGGTTTCATCCAAGATGTTAGTGGACAGAATGCTTGACAGCAAGTACAGCAGAGTAAGAACAGCCGTAAGGTCTGTGCCGTAAACAGTGGCAGAAAGGTTACCGCCTAGCAGCTGAGAGAGATGAGATCGATCTCTGATAGCTTTGAAACCACTGCTTGAAGTTCTTGCGGCAGTCTTCGTGGATCAACACTTCTAAAATTATGCTGCTAGACAACACCGGAGAACATGTCGCATGGTGGATGTCGTGAGAAACAGATCGCGCATCCCGTGGTGCGTCCACACTCCTAATCTCGCGGGTGTTCGAGTCAAACCATGGTCTCCCTGGAGTGGAGCTGGGTTGTCGACCTTGATTCCTCCAACACACTGGTATAACACTCAACAGTTTCATCTTGCTTCTAGGGCTGTCTGTACCCAGAATTCCACACCGCGCGACATGGTGGCAGAATATTCAATCGGGTCGTATACCTACGTGGCGCTGGGGGCCATCGTAGTGGAAGTTCTGCCTTGGCCATAAATCGATACTGAGGCCTGCAGTCCACCATAAAAGGTAGATCGGTCTGTTGCCTGCGACTGATTGTGAGCATTCTGGGGCGCATTTAGTCTTGACATCCAAAAGTTGCAGGGAGAAAATCAATGCCACCCAGGATCTTCCAAGAGCGAGCAAGCTGCATGTTCTTCCATCGAAGCTTCCATCCTTCGTTCTTGCAGGGCACTTCACATAACCGGGTCATGCTTGTATGCACTGGAACAAGTCCGAAGCTCATCCAGGCACAAATCCAGTACTTGGTCGTTCATTGCTGAGATCGGCCTGGTCACCATCTCCCCGTACATTCGTGAAGGAGCATGACGACGATTGCATCGATGATGGAAGGAACTGGTACTAAGCCGTACTGGCCCGACCTGATGCGTGGGATCGATGTGCTTGGCTGACCGCTCGCCGATAATCAAAAGAACATAGATCCTATAGAAACTAAGCGATCGGGATCTGATCTCGCAGGACGGTACCTGGAAGTTAGGTAGGCGCTATATTTCTTGTGCGAAATAGGCAGAATGTAAGCAAGACTTGGTTGTGTACCTATCTGCTCTTGCACATGCTAAAAACGACATCATCAGTGACGTTTGCTTGGCGAAAGCTTCCTGTGTAACTCAACCTTGACTCGTGGGATTTCTCACTACGATTTCTGGAAACAGTGCAAGAGCAGAGTAGATCTTCCTTGTTCCGACAGATATACTCGGTGTACTCGTGAGGTGAGGAAGATAGCGTTTGAGCGGCTGAGTGCGAACGGTTAGGCTCTGTGGACTCCGACTCCGCTTGACCACACGCTGGTTTGACCTGCACACTGCCCGAGTATTTGCATTCGCAAGACGGCGGTCCCTGTCGTTATCAGACAATGGATGAATTATCGCTTTGCTCAGATTGATGCCGAGGTGAGTTAAAGAGTAGTGTGTGCATGCTGATGATGTAGCGAGTAGCGCTTTGTGTTGTCTCTCGGAGTCTCAAGCGTGAATCACAAAAGCGTGCAAGGCTGAAAGAGATCGCTACCTGCGTAGCTCGTCATCCCGTTGCACGAGCAAGAGTCTTGGTACAACTGATCGTCTCAAACCAAGTAGTCAATTCTCAGTTGAGCAAGTCACAGCATCTCCTCCGTCATCTTGTGGCATGAGTGAAGTACTTTGACCATATAATCTGCGGAGCCTTCCCCTTCAGCGTTCATCATTTTATTGCAATCGCGAATTTTCCAGGACCAAACACCACAACTCTCTAACAGCGTATCACCATCATGACTTCGTTCTTCAATCGCATCCGTAACAACCATATCTTCCAGAAGATACTGCGCGTTCTTCAATTCCTATCATCAGTCATGTAAATCACACTGCATCATAAGTTCAATTCTGTTGCTGACAACATTGTCAGTTCTCTTGGTCTCTTCTCCTCTCGCCTATATAAGGTCTATCGTATGGTACAGAATGTGCGCAACTCCTCCGGCGCAGTCGAGGGCATTCTTGCAGCTGCAACGGCCTACACCATCTCCACTCTGATTATCAACTTCTGCCTCAAAGGTGGCGCTCCCAAGTTCCTCCGCTGGCTGCTCATCGTCCTCGATCTGCTCTTCGTCGGTGGTTTCATTGCAGTCGCTGTCTTGACTAGACCCCACGGAGGTCTCAGCAGTCTTTGTGCTACACCCAACGCACGCAATGATCCCAACAACCGCAACAACGCTTTGTGTAGCTTGCCCCTAGCCACATTTGGTTTGGCTATCTTCAGCACGTAAGTCGTTCATCACATCGTATCGACACAATGTACAAGTCTGACCTAGTGTACAGTCTTCTCCATGCTATCACTGCCATCTTCCACGAAGTCCGTGATCACCACAAGAACAAGAAGTCCATGTTAGCTGAGGAAGAGATGAAGCGTTCGGATGATGGTCTGCACGACTAAACGAATCTTTTCAACCGTGAACTCGAAGCACCAAGTGCTAGACTTTGCTGGGTTTTCTCATGTCGTCGCGATTGTCAAGTTGATACCCACAACAACGGGAATGCAATCGCGGCATTACGGCCGCTATACTCCTGCCTTTATTGTAGATTAATAAACGTACCCTAATAAATTTGCTGTTATCACCATCTTCACGGTCGGCTGTGCTTGAACATGACCTACGGATTAGAGAAGTCAAACATGTTCCAGCACATCCTTGTTTCTGACACTGGTATTTCTGTTGGTCGCGCCACTATGGATCATCTGTTCTGTGACCTCGTCGGCAATATCTTCTTTGCTAAGGACTGGACGTTGCTCACAGTCAAATCCTCGCCGGTATTCATCAAGGTGCAAGCTTCGGCATTTGACCACATACCACTACAGTGTAATGGACCATATATACCATGGTACATGGCGTGCTTAAGTTGTCTGCCATGTTAACAACGAAGTCTCTGTGGCTGAATTTCTAAACGCCTTGTCGAATGGGAGGCAGAGATGCTACGACCCTGACTCGGAAGTGCCCTTCGCATAATCTTATGCGACCCATCTCGTATGATGCCAACTGTTGGCAACGGAGGGCCATCATCTTTCCATTTCTAATCTTTGGAAATGCAGTTCGTTCAAAGACATTATGTGAACTCGTTGTAATATTCCGAATCTGAGGCTTTCGAGACACATTTGATTATTGGCTTGTGGTTTGTCTTGTCAATGTTGCTGTGAGATTTCTGAAATTCTGTTAATGCATGTGTGAATAGATATTGATCAATCGCAGATGAACCGCGACGCCAGGTAGATACCACCACATGATTAGAGACGTACAGTACTCCAGATTAGATCAATACTATCGAGTACAATAACTCGAGTGTCCTTTTGAAATACTTAGACAACTGTTCCATTATGATATACTTGAGTCAGGGTTGTCCTCATAGCAGCTCGACGGATGACGTCGCGCGCTGTCTTTTCGCGATTTCGACAGTCTTTTCCTGATGCATGATATATGATACATCGACGTATGACAAGTCGGACAATGCTGAAAAGAAGACAAGACATCTTGCTCTGTATGGTAGGCTCGATTGATCTTCGGCCTGACTCGACAAGCTATCTTCCGTGGAGCGCCAGATCTCGAATTCTCAATCACAAAATACTCAACTCTTCCCAACTGATTTCGGGCTAGAGGTCTATTCGTCGGACGAGAAGGTCGCTACAGATGATCGACCTGCGTAGTCTCTTTTTGCCGATCCTGATGCTCAGATCCATCGGCAGACTCTGCAGCGAGCCTACCCAAGTCATCCCACAAGGACACCCTGGGCCTGAACTCATCAAATCATCCTCGCCAAATCCAGTCGATCGATTTGGAAGAGGCTCATGGAATGGAGACTGCGGCTGAACGATCGACTGAACATCGGTTCTTACGCCCGTAGATCCTGACATTAGCAGATCGTCAAATGATCCAATGGATTGGCTGCTGGGCCTGTCTTCCACGATCTTGGGACCAGTATGCTCGGATTGCAGTCCGACGCCATTTGTCCCGCAAGTCAGCTCTTAGGACTTGTCAAAGACAGATTGTTTGAACTGAGGGGTAACGCAGCGAAAAGAGACACAGACGGTCCTTGGGTCCAATTGTGTTTTGAACGATACCTCAGCATCAGTGCGAAGTCTTGTCCTAGATGCTCCGTACGTACCTACTCGTTGGTCGCGATATTCTGAACGGTTTTTTACGCGGATGAAATATCACGAGATATGGCGGACGTCATAATAATACTGTAAACGTCAGTAAGGGATATATGGACCATTGTCTCAGGAGGTAGCCGCCGACTTGGGCAACAAGGGCTGTCTTCGATTAACGTCGCTGCAGCACCCTGGCTGCAGAACCCGTTGCATGGCCTCTTCTGGGGAGGTGGAGCACCACTCCCTAGATCTCCAACCCTTTTTAGACCAGACTAGTTGATGCATCGTGATGCACGCATTCGAGCCGTCAATTGCGAGCGGTGCCACGCGATGACTTCTCGAAAGCAAGACCTTTTCTGGCGTAGGACACAGCGAAGAGTCAGACCTGAATGCCGAAAGTAGTAAAAGACTACACGGGGACACCGTGAACCAGCCACGTAAAGGCATGCGAAGTTTGCTGTATGCTTTGTATTTTGGCGAGCTGAAGTGTTATGCAGGATTAGCTTCAGCTGTCGCGTTCACCCCCAGCCCCACCTGCAATGTAGATCTTGACCTTGCGCGTTGTGCAGCAAGACCAGCATCATGTCTGTCATAGCCGAACCGATTCATCCAGACCATCTTCTGAGTAGTGCGCAAAGACGCGTACCAGTTGTACTGGGAGCCGTGTGCAGAGCCTCGTTCGGGAACATGGACATTGTTGTGATCGGCAGTCAACGTGCGAAGCCCTCAGATCCCCCGCCTGGCCCGTCCCGTTCGTTCGTACCAGGTCGGCAACCACGACCCCAGCGGACAGGCTTTCTGCCCTCTGCCACAACTTGCATCCCACCTCCATTCATTAATTAATTCGCCTTTCGAAAGGAGGTCACAGGAGCGCTCAGCTCAAGCCACGCCTGTTGGTCGTCCTATGGCAATCATGTCATACGAAAGAGCTTTTGGACGTGACTGTCAAACAAGTGTCTATGTGGCCCAGTAGCAACCTCTGAGACTCGTCGCTGTAACATTTCCCACGACGGCCCGCGCCTCGTGGGTACCAAACAAAGCAAAACTGGAGGGCCAACGGCTTTTTGCTAACACTGACACCGTGTTGTGGTTGATTTAGTCAAGACACGAGAGTGATAGCAATGGTGCTAGATCAAAGTAGTGTGGTGATGAGCGTCACCCATTTCCCTCATTGAGACGAGACCGTCTCATGAAGGAGGAACGAAGCTGAACGCGTAGAGTGTCTTGCCTATTGCGGGTATCCCTGAGGACGAACTACCTCGATGGACAACCTCAGCTGTCAGCTAACCGTTACAAGGCCTAATAAAACTTACAGGGGCTTCCGTTCAGCCCAATGTCGATCACGAAGTTGATCGTACAGTAGCAAGTGCGACCAAGCATATATCCAATGCTGGTTCACCCCACTCTTCTTCTCTCATAATTCGATAATGTCGTATGCCGCGACAACAAGGAAGGTCCCATTGTTTAATTGAACAAAGTTCCCGCTGCTGCTGCTGTGGTTGCTTCTCTCAACTCTATTCACTCTGGAGCATGCTAGGTCTACGGACAAATCCTCTCTGTACGTATACATATGATACGATCCCTACCTATTGATTCTACATCTCAAAAGATCTTGAACTGACAGAAACTTCTTGACCAGACCGTGTCCCTAGTTTTTCTTCTGCTGTGCCCACAGAAACACAACCTACCAATCAATACCAGATGGAGTATCAGTCTCAAACCCCAGCTCTGGACAGCCTCATGGTTGCAAAGAAGCGTAAAGACTCCGCAGCAGATGATCCATCCCCGCAAAGCCCTGCTAGCAGTGGAATCCTCAACCGCCGTCTCGAGTCCAGCTCTGCAGCTTATCGATCATTCTCAAACAATGGCTCACCTGCACGCAGCCAGGATAGCCACGCTATGCATATGGAGGCAAAAATACTCAGACAGTTCGACACAATCGATGCTTCACTGATTGGGACCATGAACATCCAAAGATTCTCAGACTATATCGCTCGAGAGCGTCTGAGCTCAATGCCCCACCGTGGCAGTCTTTGGGACAGAGTGCTCCGCTGGGCTGAGTTTTACGCCCTGCAAATCGACAACTATGCTAAGAAGATTGAGTCATTCATCCCCGAAAGCCAATACGCAGCTAGACAGATCTACACATTGCTGCGCAGCATCGTCGAGCTCGGAGAAACCAATGCTGGTGCTCTCAATACAACCTTCTCGATCTTCTACAAGCTTGGTCTCTCATTGTCGTTCTTGTCATCACATGAGACACAGCTAAGCTTGAATACTGATGTCCGAGAAGATGTCAGCAAAGCCTTCCGCGATATTCATCTCTTGGTCTTTGAAGTGGCATCTCACTACCACGGCTCAGTTCACGGACTCGCACACGGTTCCGTGACTCTCGATCTTACTGATCTCTTCCGGGAGCATCTCAACAACTTCCATAACCGCAAGAACCGGTACGTACGATGATTCCGTTCTTGTGACTATCACTAACGCGGTCTAGCATCATGAACCATATCTGGAGCCACGCCCTCGGTGGTGATGCATCGGGAGACGTCCACGAGGTACGCAAGTGGCTTGATCAAAGGGCGTTTCTCCTCCGAAGCATATCTGCAGAGTCACTGGCGCACACCTCCCAATACGATGAATATACCTGCGAATGGTTCCAGCAACCTCTTCTCAATTTTACCCGTGCCCGAGAAAAGATACTCGGTATCGAAGGTCCGCCTGGAAGTGGAAAGTCTGTGCTCTCTAGCTGGATTCAGGAGAGATTACAACGTCGCTTGGGTCAAAAGACGCACAGTACTGTGATGTTCTCTTTCGATTCCGATGTTCCAAGCGAGACCACCTCGCTCGCTCTGGCAAAGAGCCTGGCGCTGCAGCTGATGGACATTCGCCTAGGCAACGTTCCCATGTTCCAAGCTATTGTCCAGGCCTACAACAGCAAGACTTCTGCTGATATGGAGCACCATCTTTGGAACGCAATCAATGCAGCCTTCACCGATCTTTCCGAGCCAACCATGATCATTATCGATGGCCTGGACCAGCTCCGTGATAATAAGAAGCAGGTCTGTGAGCGTATTGAAAAGCTCTCGACGGCTCATCATTCCCTCAAGACCATTATTCTCGCCAGACGCAACATTCTGCCTGAGACGTGGAAGCCGTTTGTGATCAAGCCGGACCATCTTTATGACGACATTCAGCATATAGCTCAGCATCAACTCCGAGACTGCACAGCTTTTCGTAAGAAGAGCGATACCGATCGACAAGGGTTCTTGGATCGCCTGGTCAAAAAAGCAGATGGCTGCTTCCTCTGGTTGTTGCTTGCCATGGACGTTCTAAGTCTCTCCAAGACGCCAGAGGAATTGGACGACAACGTGACCAAGCTTTCGGATACACTCGACAAAATCATCAAAGTCCGTGCTGATTCGGATGGGTTTGCGGATCACGATGTGAAGCTTCTAACCTCATACATGATGGTGACTGAACGGCCACTATCTGTGAATGAGCTTTACGACCTCCTCCAAGTCGATCTCCAGAAGAAGACCAACACACGCCGTGAGATAGACTTTACGAGCATCTTCAAAAAGGCATCTGGATTGGTACGTCCCGACAACTCAGGTCTTGTGAAGTTCCTGCATCCTGCAATTAGAGAGCACTTCATCGCTTTGCAGATCAAGGGAGACAAGCTGCTTCCTTTCAAGGAGGCTCATACAGACCTGACCTTGAGGTTACTCACCTACAGCAAAGCTTGCCTGTCTAAGTCTCATGATGTTTCTCTTGAACCTTTGCCGCAAAGCGATGTCGAGCGTCTATTCACAGAACATGACTTGTTGGAGTATGCCGTACGCAATTGGACAACTCACTTCCGGCAGTCCACTTTGTTCAAGCCTGCCGGTGCCTTTGGGTTCTCCAACGAGGTCAAAGCAGCCTTCCCAACTTCTCCTTTGATGCCGTTGCTTGAATGGACATGCTGGGATGCACAATTTCCAACCAACGAACTACTACCCGTGCACGATCTAGCTTTCCGCATTCGCTTTGAAGTCTTCCAGGATAAGCATATGTCGACATTGCAGACTTCTATCAGCTGCGCTTACGTGTACCACATGTATTCGTCTCCAAAAGCAGCCGCACCATACTTTGTTCGAGCTTCGCGTGTCTGTCAGCACATGCTGCCGAAACACAATCGCGTCACAATCACTTTGACAGAGACCTTCCTTACCATCACGGACATGCAATTCACCAGTCGTACGGAGCTTGTAACATTCAGAGAAGAGATGCTCAAATTTGTTATCACTGCTTACAAGGAAACTCATGGCGAGACCAGTGACGTTGTCATTCGTTATATCAAGACTTTGGCTGAGCTGTATGTCTCGGTCCATGAAGAAGACCATGCCGCAGCATGTTGGAAAGAGCTTCGTACTATCATCATCAGTAAGCACGGAGAGGGTTCGGACTTCGAGAGAGAAATCTCAGGCAAGCTCATGGTTGTTCTGAAAGGAGATCATGACCATGAGATCAGACCATACGTTCAGGATATCTTCTCTGTGGGCGAGGAGAGGACTATAGTATGGAACATCGCCAGGTTCCAGATGTTCTTAAAGCTCGCACAGGGCTGCGAGCATAGAAAAGAGCTGTACGAAGCGGAGGAGCTTTACGTGACTCTCTGGACGCGCCTACTAGGACTGTGCAAGAGTCAACACTCATACGACATCGAAACACGTATCAGCATGCTTCAGATCGCTGTTGAATACGTCCACTTCCTAACGAGACAACAACGCAAAGAAGAAGCGAAGAACGTGCTTATCGTCTTGTGGACTGAGCACAAGCACTTCGGATGCGAATCCGAAGCTTTCTATCAACAATTGATGACTATCGGCAAGCTGATGAGATCACTAGAGCTCCACAATCTTTCAATCTCCGTCTTTGAGCGCGTCTTGAGCTTCTTCAAGGCAGTTGGCAAACACGAGAGCAGCTACGCTCATGAGTGCGAAAGAACAATGATCGAAGTAATCCAGGAGACCTCCGAGAGACAGTCATCTTCTTCCTCAAGAAGTGAATCAACGGACGAAATGGAGACTGTCGTGCGCAGGATGTTTAGCTCCTCGACCACTCTGTCCCACGAGACTATCAAGGTCGCCAGATTCGCTATACACATGCACATGAAGCAGGAGCATTGGTCGGAGGCCATCAGCCTTCTCACCAGAACGCTCGATCTTATGCATTTCACAGGCTCTTGGGGAGGCGAAGTTTGCTTGCCCAACGAGTACGTCGATGAGTCCATCGAGTTTGCTCTCGAATTAGGGAAGTGTTACATGAGAAGCAAACGTCACTCTGAAAGTTTGGCGGTCTACCTTCAGCTCTGGCAAGCAGTACGAAGCTCCTGTGGTATTGACGACAAGCGAAGAACCATCATTCTCGATGTTCTCATTCAGAACTATACCGAGCATAAGAGATGGAGAGCTCTGGTTGAGCTGCACAAAGATCTGCTGCTAGAGTATCGCCGGTAAGTTCACAGTAGCCACAAGCCAATTGTCGGATGATCCGATTATACTAACCTTCAACAGACACCTCGGCAAATCGCATGAACGAATCATCGGACTTCTCTACTTTTTGGGCGATCTGACTCTTGAACATGGTCACGGGTATCCTGAAGACTACTACCGTGAGATTGTCGACATCATCGGGACATCTAACACCAAACTTTCGTTCCGAGCCTACAAGAGACTCAGCCAGATCTATTACGACGAGAGCAATTGGATTGAGCTCAGAATTGTCTGTGACGTCCTCTGGAACCTCCTCACAACACAAACCAAGGAGTACGACTACGACGAGAACTACGTCGAACTTTTGTACATAAGATATGCCTACGTCCTGAAGCATCACAACCGCGACAACGGCAAAGTAGACCATAAGGTCTTCGCCTTTGTCGCTCAACAGTACCGAGACATCTGTATAACGAAGTTCGGCTCCGCATCTTCGGTTGCTATTCGAGCCAGGATTGAACACGCTTCGATACTCATGCAGGACGAATCAACCAAGGTCGAGGCTGTGAATGCTTACGAGGAGATCATCACAACGACCAAGAACAGCAAGGCCGTGATTGATGAGCAGACTATGTCAATGGTGAAGAGCCGTATGACCGAAGCGTATGTCTACGTCCACCGCAAAGGTATCTCCTCAGCAGCCACAACCGAAAAGGCTATCACCGTACTTCAGGAGAGACTCCAACAGCTGAAGAGTGTACATGGAAGTGCTCATTCCGAGGTATTGTCTGTTCTCAGCGAACTTATCTCCATGCGCTATAAAACCAAGAAGACGACAGAAGACGAACAGACCGTTATTCGTATGCTCCAAGAAAGCACCATCGAGATAATCACCAAGGAACAGCGATCTCAGATGCTCTTCGAGGCAGCGAATGCAATCGGTGCCATGTACATCACTTGCGGCTACCATGCTCAGGGTCTCGAACTTGTAAAAGCTGCTCGACGTCAGATAATCTGCGGGCATGCAGGAAAGAGCAGCTTCAAGTTTGACAAATCGATTGACCGTACCGCTTTTGTCTTCCTTGTTACCCTGGAGCTATCACTCAAGGGTTCATCTGGACACAACTACACTGAGGTAATGGCAGATTGGCTGTCCGAGTCGGTTCTGTTCAACAACTACTCTCGTAGTCTGACTACCCAGGTCAAAATCGATCAATTGCTCCTGCGCAGCGCTCGACTCAGGTCGTTCTGGCTCCACCGTTCGCGCAACGAAGAAATCGATGAACTTGACGGACGTGTGTTCGAGAGTTTCAACAAACAGTTTGGCACTGCTCTCAAAACCAGACCGGAGATGATCAGAGTCTTTTTGTTGTCGCTTTTAGGTCATATCGGATCTGGCGATGCTTACGACATCCAAGTGTCCAGAGCCGCATCTATCTCTGGAGATGCTAAAATCGAGGCACTTATCCGAAGCGGCAAATTCCACGAGGCAGCGGAGGTTGCATACTGTACTTTCCACTTCGTCATGACACAAGGTGGCTACCAGCAAGCTGGTCTGATCGGTTATGGATTCAGACTAGCCAAGTACATGACCATGAAGGACAACATCCCTGCTGAGATTCACACCAAGATGCTACAGGCTTCTAGAGAGATCATGACGGAGGTCTTGAAAGCATGCAAGACATTGCAGATCAACTTCTCACAACTGCACGACCACGAACTCAACGACCTCGTTGAACTCCTCGGCGAGCAAGAGAACTACAAGGAGCTTGATGTCATTCTCGAGTCTTTATGGAAGTCGCGTTCAGGCCAGAAGAGCTGGAGTGAAGACACATTGATCAACCTTGGAGAGCGTCTGGTTATGTCACGCCATCTGGCTACTGACAAAACTCACTCGCATCGCGCTATTCACCTTGCCGAGGATATCACTTACAACCTGCGTCGTGTACTTGGTGGCCTCCACCCTCACACTCTGCAAATGTCTGACTTGCTGTCTCAGCTCTACACGGCTGCAAAGATGTACGGTGAAGCACTCAACGTGCACGAAGAAATTCTACAGCTCATTGTCTCTGGCGATGATGGTGATGATCGTACTGTCGATACCGTTGATGCCACGACCGCTCGCAAGCAAGTCAACCTTCTGAAAGCCGCGTATCAGCGCAACGGTGACTGGGTCAAATCTGCGGACTTCTATCATAAGCTCGTGACGGATTTGACGAAGATGTTCCGCAAGACCGCAGAATTCAAAGACCTCCAGCCTGTAAAAGAATGGCAGGCTAAGCTTGATAACAGCACCGCCCATCTTGGTCTGTTCCAAAAACCTCAGCAGTGGATGTTTGTCGTCAAGGACGACATTCCGCACGAAGGTGGAAAGCACAACCATGTCAACACCTCTGAGGATGGCTTCCAGCATGCTCCTCAGCCTTTGAAGAAAATCAAACAGAGTGGATGGAGTCTGAGACGTGTCTCTGATCTTTGGGGCATGAAGCAGCCAAGTGCCGGGAGACTCAATGCCGAAATCACGATTTGATGAGCACATATAAAATGTTGATTTAGTTTGTCTTTAATGAGTGTTATGTTTCTGAGATATCTTTGATTTACTTCTTATGTACTAAATCTTTTACCGAATGCCTTGTGATCTTGTGTCGTAAAGCTCGTGGAACCACTCATGAAAGTTCGAGCATTCCTTGACTGGTTTGTTATTCAAGAAACAGAGTTATCGAGTCTGGGTAATCGTAGCAAGTTTGATGGTTTGATTTCCCACAGTAGCTCTGCGCGCAAGATTGGCAGCCGCACCTTCCATGGAACTTGTTTTGTTCTGTACTTGTACATTGATCCTTCCTAGAACCAGCAACTGCCTCTCATCCGCTCTTGCCACCCACAGTCCATTTCACAGGACTCTTCAAACCAGCCTTCTCAGCCATTGCTTCCGTCTCCGTTGCCTTCTTATTGACCGAGTCCATCTCAAAGCCAGCAACTAGCTTATACTGTCTACCCACACCCTCCAACTCATCTTTAGAAATTACATCGTAGATGTTCTTGAATCCGTCTGGGGCTCTTTCGTGAGCGAGTTGAAGCACATGATCAGGGCCATTTGCCCTATTTGCCATCACAATTTTGGCGGTGGGGGGCAAGCGGATGGCTTGGTATTGCTCGAGTGCGAGGGAGATGTTAACGGGGTTATTTGTTAGGCATTGAGTCAAGGCTTCTGCGTCGATGATGGCTTGAGAGGCGCCGTTGCTTCCGATGGGGTACCTAGAAAAGTCAGCACGTGTTTCTCGTGGATGCACCTGTGAGCCTGGTGCCCCCTGTTTTACTTACATTGCATGAGCGGCATCACCCAATAGTGTCAATCTGCCGAAACTCCATCGGTCCACGGGATCGCGATCGCTCATTGGAAATTCATAGACTTTGTCTGTGTCGTCAATGAGTTGCTTCATACTCAAACCACCGCAACGCCAATCCTGGAACGCTCCTTCGAACTTCGACTTTGGAACAGAATTTGTCCAATCGACAGGAGGAGGAACAAGATCAGGATCGTCCTTGTCACGGACTCGCAGTTCAGCGATCCAATTGACTAAACTCTTGCCTTTGCGCATAGAGTTGCCAGAAATAGGGTAAGCGATGAATTTCTGGTCTGCGTGGCCTGCCCAGACCATCGATGCTCCAGTGAGATATGGCTCTTGTTCACGGCATCCGCGCCAGAGGATACGACCTGAGAAGCGAGGTGGGCCTTCATCAGGGTATAGAAGTTTGCGGGCCACGCTGTTGATTCCATCGGCTGCTATCAACACATCTCCAGTCATTTCTGGGATCTCGGGTTGAAGGGCTAAATCGCTTTTTCGTACGAAGCGTGCTGTGATTGTTCCAGTGGGACTGGTTCCGTCAAGCACACTTTCGTCTTGCTCGAAGCTTGCAAGGGCGTGGCTTAGATGCACACGCTCAGCCCCCAGACGTTCTTTGACAGCGTCCAGCAACAGAATCTGAAATTCACCTCGGTGGATGCTGAATTGAGGTACTGCATAACCAGCACTCTCGCCTCTAGGTTCGCTCAATATGGCATCTCCATGGCGATTGTAGAAGTTCAATTCCTTGGTTTCAATGGCTGTGGACTTGAGTGCAGGCAAGAGTCCAAGGTTTCTCAGAATCAAGACAGCCGAGGGCTGGACATTGATGCCTACACCTAGGGTGGTGAGATTCGAGGCTGCTTCGAAAATGTGGATGTCTGTGAAGCCTGCTGCGTGGAGGGATAGTGCAGTAGTCAGACCACCAATTCCAGCTCCGGCGATGATGATCCTGGGTTGTTTGTCTTCAAGGAGAGGCATGATGCCGAGATGTTTTCCTTGCCGTGGTTCAGAGTGCGTGATCGATGGTACCTATACACTGTTGTTCCCTCGATGCGAAGCCTCTGACGAATAATTGGCAATCCAATATATTTTGTTGCACACTGCACAGGGATAGATGATGGTGTAAGAAGTGACAGTAGGACGGAAGGTGGAAACTTGTATTCAGAAGTCAATGCCTGTGCATTCTAATAGGTACGTCTCCATTAATTAGTTGTTCTCTTTTCATGTCCCGATTTTGCCTGAAATGATTGCCGAGGGAAGTTGGAGGTGAGAACTCCGGGGTCGGAGGACCAGACGCGCCACAGCCGGGTGGCTCTAGACCTCCTCATGGCGTGGTATGGGGACATCGCTTCTCGTGTCGAAGAGTAGATGGTATATACTGGTCTAGCAGAGATGTTGTATAGCTAAGTATCGTCAAAGAGAGCCAGTCTTCTTGAGCTTGAAGGATGGAAGAGACGCAAGATTAGATAGAGTCCCTATCTGGAAAGAACGTTCCAAACGTGTTTTGCATGTTCCCCACGGGAGTTGTTGACTGTCAGGCTTGGCATACCTCTATCAACTATCAATGTGGCAAGTCACCCTTCAACATCATTTATCGTACAAATCACGTCTAGCAATCCTTGTTCAATTTCTGGAGATATTCAGCCCGGTTTTCAATAGTCTAAAACGGATCAATCATGCTCACCATTTGGCGAGACGCCCACTTCTTCATACGTCCAAACCAACTCACATCTGCTCACTCCATTCATCTGGCATTCCGAAGTTTCTCATTCACTGGATACAAAGGTGGACCATCGAGGACACCCCAGGAAATAAAAGAAATTAAATCGGCCAAGTTACGACTATATCGCGCCAAGAATGCGGACACATTCAGGGAAAAGAATCGGAATTATTACAAAGCAAATAGTGCAGCTATACTACTGCGGCACCAGGAATATCGTCTTCGAGTCCGAGCACTTGAGGCAAAGTCCGAAGGGAAAACTCAGTATCAAACGCGCATTGAAAGGAAGACTGAGCATGAGAGACGGCGTGCCGAAGTATTGGCTGAGAGTGAGAGGCGGTGTGCTGCAGACCAGGTCAAAAAGGACAGATGGCGTGCGGAAAAGAAGGTTGCGCGTGAGCAACAACGTGCTGAGCGAGACGCCGAACGCCAGAGATATCTCGTGCAGCAAAAGGCTTTGCTTGCCCAAGAGCGAGCCACACGACAAGCCGAACGCCGTGCTGCAAGCGCAGAACGCAAGGGATATCTCGCGCAGGAAAAAGCCATGCTAGCCCAAGAGCGAGCCACACGACGAGCGACAGGCCGCGCCACAAAGGCAGAAGAGAATCGCGAATTGGCGCGGCAAAAAGCTGCAGAGTATAGACGAGACCCCGGCTACCGCAAGAACACTGTGGCACAAGAACAGCAACGTCGAGCGGCTGATCCCAACTACGCCCGTCGGCAAGATATGCGCGTTTGGTTGCTGAGATGTTCACAGCCAAGGGCTTTCTCTTGGAAGACACACGTTCCGATCATTTATCCTCATAGAGTGATCAAGACATGCAGTGCGTGCGGCAAAGCACGCGCAGCGGGTGCAGCGCTGTGGTGGAAGAGTCTGTTACATACAGACACGGATGTGTTCGAGTGCCACACTTGCTATGCTGCAGATTGTAGTCGCGCCATGCCACGCGGATTCGAAGACTTCCAGTTCGGTAATGGGAGGAATCCAAAACCGTGATTATAATAGAGGTCATTTGCAAAGGCGCATAGACGGGTATGATAGATGGCAAAGAGTCGTAAATTCGTGATAATTATGCTATCGCAGTGATGGTATCATCGCAAAAATCAGGCATCCCTTTCTATCCCATGCTGCTGAATGATGCTCTTCGTAGCTTCCTGGTGGATTGCAAGACGCTTAGGCTCTGGCCTGCTTGTCCAGATCAGCCTCAACACCACGCTGTTGAGTCTTTCCCTGGTCGTGCTTGGCCTGGAACTTTGCCTTGTCGGCCTCGTTGCCAGTGACGCCAGCGACAGCACCACCGACGGTGCCAGAGACACGGTCGGCAATGCCGGAGCCGAGGTCTGAAAGTTGGCCCTTAGCCTCTTGCTCCTTGCCCTCCTGATTTTGCTGGGCACCTTGCTGCTTCAGAGACTCGTTGCCGATGAGGTTGCCGAGGGTCTCCTTGCCGGAGCCCAGGGTCTGGTTCCAGGAGCCGGCGCTGCGGTTGGGGTCGTTCTCGGCGACACCAGAGGCTGAGACGCTGTAGCCGCCGATGTTGGCTCCGGCGTGCGAGGCGTCGTGCTTGATGTCGGCTTCGGCCTTCTTGTTCTCGCCAGCGGTCTGTCAAGGTGTTAGCGTCATATCGAGCGGTTATGGAAGGGACCGGACATGCCTTGTCGGCGTTGCTACCGATGAGCGAGCCCAGAGCGGACTGAGCGGCGCCAGAGGCAGAGTCGATGTACGACTGGAGAGTGGAAGTGTTCTTGTCAGACATGTTATGTGTGTTGTGCTGAGATGTGTTGTGGTTGTGAGTGAAGTTGGGGTTGAGGTTGAAGGTTGCGGTGGCAGATATGTAGCAAGTTGAGATGATATGAGTGAACCTTCTTGCGGGAAGATTAAGGGTTTATATAAATGTTCGTGGTTTGATTGTTGTGATGGTAAATGCAACTTTTCCATGGTTGCATGTGAAGCCTATGACTTCATGTGGCTGGAGCTCACTGCTGGACCCTGTTTTGGTTGGTGGCTGGGACCATATGACTTCACTGACTTCTTTGACCTGCACTATACCGACGCTTCTAGAACCCGTGGTTCGCTGATTCGGCACTTCATGAGATTTCGAAAGACACGTGTTCCGCATACACACCTCTATGGCGAACACCTGTCGCAATTAGTGTCATGCTGCTCTACTACATTCCGAGCTGTACCCTATCCTTATCTCTCCGCTGGTTTGCCAATCAGATGCGCATCTTACAGCCTCCTGACCGAAAAGAATATCCTCTTGGTACCTTCCTTGTGCCATGATATCTTTTCTCCCACCATGGGCCAGTCTTCTAAAGTAGCCTTAACCTCCCATTGGGTGCCGGTCTCTTCACCAATCTCTTTCCACATTTGCTTCCACGATTCCACGTTCTGCAGAAACATGTTGCCGCTTCCGCTGGCAGATGACTCCGTCTCGTGAGACTTGACATTACCCACTTGACGTCCCACCAGTAGCGAGTCCTTCTTCGGCTTAAGCAGTTGAACCACACGTCTTGCAATCTTCTTTTGTCCTTCGTAGCCAAACAAATGGAAGAAGGACGAGGCGTGGATGATGTCGATGCTGCCCTCCAGTTGTGTGAGTTTCGATTCAGGCTCGAAAACATCTGCCGTGATGAGCTCGCACTGAAGCCTTTCTTTGTCCTTGAAGAGATCATATCCAAGGTCCAAGAATCCTTGGTGAAGATCACAGCCAATCAATGCTTGGGCAGGAACGCCATCAGCCACCAGCTTGCGGATGTCCTGTCCAAAGCAGCAACCCAAATCCAGATATTTGCCGTTGCCAGACTTGAGTCTCTGCACGATTTCTGGGTATGCATCAAACCCACCCAGAGGCATGTCTAGAAAGCGGAATTGACCGATGCATGGGTACGGAAAGACTTTCCATGCTTTATCTCGCTGATGGTAAATCAGCAACTGATTGTATGTCGCAAGAGGAAATGTAGGCAATCGTGACTCAAGCAAGTCATCACTCGACTTGATATTACTTGTGAGGAAGAAAGGCGTGACTTACGATTTTCAAGACATGCCGCACGACCTCATTTGAAGGTAGTTTGCAGTATGTCTCGAGGATTGATCTGGCCTGAGGATTGACATCTTCCAGCTCGGTCTGGAACCAGGCGACACTCTTGTCTTCGGTGCCAACCGCTGCCATATTATGAGTGATGAGAGAATATTATGAGTAATGGGAAGAAGAACGCAGGGTGCGATTGTGATTGAGGTTGATGATGGAGTCGTCTAAAAGGCTGATCGGCAGATTAGTGTTGCCACGTCCGAGGTCATAGGGAGCTTCTCATCAACCTCTCGACACAACATGAATCTGTCATCCTAAATAACGTCTATAGTAGCCTACCGGTCAGTATGCTTAGCGACGCTTGTTAGCGCTCGGTTCCGTATCTAGAACATCCTCCCAGACTGTTGCGCGCGTACGCAGGCATGATGTGGGATGAGCGCCAAACGTGGCTGCCTGTTCCGTACATTCAGGCGACAACTCAATTTATACAACAGCGCAGCGCTTCCTATCAGCTTGCATCAGACGTGCAGCTGGGAAGTAGCGATTGGTGACGGTAGACTTGCCGGTGGAAACGAAAAGGAGAAAAAAGAAAAGAAAATGAGAAGAAAATGCGGTCAGGTCTCCATGCCCCGCAATGGCCAAGCACGGGCAAGGAAAGCGGGCGCAGAAAAATTGCGAGCAACAACATCTCGACGCGAACAGAGTCATCATTGCTTCTCGTATTGCTCACATCGCTTGTAGAAGACTACCAGCGTACTCACGAATCCCGAAAGCCCCTATTTCTATCCTTTCGAAACCCTCCTCTATCACAATGAGCGGCGAAATCACTCACCCCACCATCAAGGGTAGCTAGAGCTCCATATTGTTGCAATTGAAAAGAGATTGGAAACTCATACACAAGGCAGATGGCTGGTTCCGCGAGATCTCCAACATGTGGCCCGGCCAGGCCATGACCCTCAAGGTCAACCAGGTCGTTCACCACGAGAAGTCCAAGTACCAGGATGTCCTCATCTTTGAGTCGACCGACTACGGCATGGTCCTTGTCCTCGACAATGTCATCCAGTGCACCGAGCGTGATGAGTTCTCGTACCAGGAGATGATCACTCACCTCGCCATGAACTCGCACCCCAACCCCAAGAAGGTCCTCGTCATCGGTGGTGGTGACGGTGGTGTCCTCCGTGAGGTCGTCAAGCACGAGTGTGTCGAGGAGGCCGTCCTCTGCGACATCGACGAGGCTGTAATCCGTCTTTCCAAGAAGTACCTTCCCGGTATGGCCGTTGGCTACCAGCACCCCAACGTCACCACCCACGTTGGTGATGGCTTCAAGTTCCTCGACGACAAGAAGGGCGAGTTTGATGTTATCATCACTGACAGCTCCGACCCGGAGGGCCCGGCCGAGGCTCTGTTCCAGAAGCCTTACTTTGAGCTGCTGAAGGGTGCCCTGAGAGAGGGCGGTGTCATTTCTACCCAAGGTTGTAAGCACCCTTTCCTTGTCCCCTGAACTGTCTTTGAACACACTCGTCGTCATTGTTACTTTTCCAGTCGAGACCAGAAGTTGCTGACTCTTCACATAGCCGAGAACCAGTGGCTCCACCTCCCCTTGATCACCAAGCTCAAGGCCGACTGCAAGCTGGTCTTCCCCAACGTCGAGTACGCTTACACCACCATCCCCACTTACCCCTCTGGTCAGATCGGCTTCATGATCTGCTCCCTTGACGCCAACCGCAACCTCAAGAAGCCCGTCCGCCAGTGGTCCGAGGCCGAGGAGGACAAGCTTTGCAAGTACTACAACAAGGAGATCCACGAGGCCGCCTTTGTTCTGCCCAACTTCGCCAAGAAGGCCCTCAAGTAGATATGATTTACGACACAAAAAACTAGCCGTCAAGACGCTGTGCTTTAGACGTTTATACAAGATACCAATGACATTACCTGCACGCCTTGCGGCCATTCTACTCAATTCATGACAATTGCACTGCATCTGATGCTGACCGAGGGAAGTCAACTTCGCCAAGCTGCTCATCATGCCCTGATAAACTGGCCGAATGCTGGTACGACTAGCTGTACCTTAGGTGTGCCTTGCTCGCCTCGCCCATGTCTACCACTGTTGAAGCCCAGCGTTTATCGAGATGCAGGAATGCCTTAGTCTTGAACAATGGCTTTGTTGACTCTCCAAACCCTCTCAAGCGCAGCCAGGTACAACGCTTACCGATGCGCAAGGAGTCCCACCAGAAACATGGTGGAGTGGAGCCCTGTTCTGGTCGTCTGGCTACATGCTGCAAAGTCTCTTTTTCTACAACCGACCCGTCGTCTCTCAAGAGCCGGCTTTTCATAGAGTCGGCCGAGTCGCGGCGATTGCGTGGCAATGTGGCGGAAGTGTCGATGGCATCCGGATGCTCTTCCTCCATCCTTCTTTCTGAGTGTGGAGAGGAGCGAGATGCGGAATACGATTCGGCTAGGAAAAGCGGAACAAAAAATGCCTGCATATGCACCTTCGCTATTGGCCGAATTGTCCGAATTTTCCTTGTGCAGCAGGGTTCTTTACGCTCGGCGGCTCTGGCTTCTTGCATGCGTACCCATCTTTGTGACGGCCACGTTTTTGTTGCCTGAAGTAAGGACGAGCGGGTTGAGGCGCCTGGATGGGATGGCAGATGCCGCAAGTGCATGGCCGACAGACTTGACTGCATGACAGCTCTGGTTTACGGCCGTCTGGCGAGTCGTCAACTACACGCAATCGTGGGTCTAAGATTCCTTGGGCGATGAGTGTCGGCCGTGTATTGGCTATAATTCTCCGAAATGACAGTCATGTTTTGTGTTAGTGTTTTGGCGGCAGGTGGAGAACAGGAAAAGCGAAAAAACATCGAGGCCGACTAAAGCAGGACAGGTGAAGTTGATGATTCTTTTCAGCTGCCCCATGTTTGGCCGTGTAGCAAGGTACAGTAGACGTAGCATGGAGTAACAGGGATAGCGTGTTTCGAGATGCGCCTTCGCCGACCTTGTTCCTGCGCTAGCCACGCCATCTCCCATGCCCATACGTTTGGTACCTTGAATCTTAACACCACACCACGCGAACAAACCTCGCCGCCATCGGTAAACTTGATTTGCAGGTCAGCAGTCCGGAGCTCTGTCTTAGGAGATCTTTGGCGAGGTCAACGACGACAAAGAATCATGTGTGGTCTGGCTTGCGGCTTGCCCACGCCTGCGCCACTTTGACTGACGCCTCCCTTGTGGTTTGCGCACTTGAATGCTGCTTTTGACTCGGCCAGTTTAAGCTCATCCGGTTGATCACCCGTCAATCTGGTTGTGCAGTCGCGTACAGATACCTGACAGCCATGATCGAGGTGAGGATCTTCATCTCTTTCAGATCCACTGTGAAGCAAAACTCAGCTCGTCGACTGCGAAAGCGAAAGCCAGACGGCATGTCCGCGCGATGAACGACACGTACTCCCGGTCCCCGGTTCTGCATGCATTCTGCAGCATCTCGAGTCGACGGCAGCTGGCAGTTGTGATGGGAAATGAAGAACCAGAATCCAAAAGATGCGGCGGTAAGCCGAACGCCCCACTCCCGGCTTCTTGCTGGCTCGTCAACGTTTGCTCTTTCCTCCTTGGGCTTGTTGTGCCCCTGATCTCCTCTAGACAAGCAAAACAGCAATTCCGCCATATCCAACTCATGTTAGCAAGCTGTTTCCAACGATATGGCGCAATTGTGAAACAATCATCTGGTCAAGCTGGAGCGGGCGCCAAACTGTGGTCTCTAATCCTTTCGGAAGCGCGGCGGTCCCCAGTCACACTTGATCGATGCATCTAACCAAGTGGATACTGTACAGCGGGAATGGCGCTGCCGGCGCTCTGGACTCCCTGCAATCTCTGAGATCCACGCTGTCACTTTTTTCCCGCCGCGTGCTTCTCCCTCACCTTCCCTGTAGGGGCACGGTTCATGGCCTGAAACTCAAAGTGCGCCCTTCTCAACTACTTTGACTCCTATATATCAAGCCATGTTCCCCCATGTCTCAAAGTTCGTCTATTCCGATCATCTCTTGTCTTCGTTATACCTTCTAGGTCTGTGACCTATTCTTTCTTTTACAAGTCCTTTTTTGGGCTAGTCATTCATTCACCACTTCCGTTCATTCACACTCTTTCGACCTTCCCTCCTCTCAGGATTTGATATCCTCGCTTTATATCTTCAATCTCGATTTCAGTATCTACCTTCAAGATGTACACTTCAACCAAGGTTCTCGGCCTGGCTGCCGCTCTTGCTGCACCTGCTGCTGCTTTCTTCCGTATGCCCTGCCCCGGTCGTATTGTCACCGAGCGTGCCGACCCTATCATTTCCCCTGGTCAAGTCTCCGGCCACGTTCACACCATCTCTGGTGGTAATGGCTTCAAGTTCGAGATGGACTATGCCGATGCTCGCTCTTCGGACTGCTCCTCTTGCCCCATCAAGCAGGATCTCTCTAACTACTGGACCCCTTCCCTCTACTACCAGTATCAGAACGGTTCTTTCGAGAACGTTAAGCAGTCTGGTGACGGTACCGGTGTCTACGGTGGTATGACCGTCTATTACCTCCAGCGTGGAGGTCCCAACAACGACAAGCTCAAGGCCTTCCCCGAGGGTTTCCGCATGGTTGCTGGTAACCCCTTCAAGCGCAACCACACCAGCGACTTCGAGTCGGAGGCTGTCAGCTTCGTTTGTCTCGACTACAGCGGCGGCTCCAGCACCACCGATGGTCTTCCTACCAAGAACTGCCCCGATGGTCTCCGTGCTCAGGTCTTCTTCCCTTCGTGCTGGGATGGTGTCAACCTTGATTCTGCTGATCACAAGTCCCACATGTCGTACCCCATTGGTGGCAGCTACGACAGCGGCAAGTGCCCCGACTCTCACCCTGTTCACCTGATTTCTATCTTCTACGAGGTCAACTACAACGTTGGTGACTTTGGCAGCATGTGGTACGGCAGCGGACAACCTTTCGTCTTTGCTCAGGGTGACCCTACTGGTTTCGGATTCCACGGTGACTTCGTGAACGGTTGGGATATTCCCACTCTCCAGAGTGCCATTGATGAGTGCACCAACGACAGCGGTCTTTTGTCCGACTGCCCTGTCTTCGACCTGTTCACCACCCAGCAGAGTCAGGCATGTATCATTCCTCCTCAAGTCGACGAGCAGGTTACTGGTGTGCTCGATGCTCTTCCCGGCTGCAACCCTGTCCAGCAGGGCCCTGGTCTCGCCTCTGTCAAGACCTGCGCAGTTACTGCCAACAGCAAGGTCGCCACCGTTGGCGCTTACCAGCAGTACTTCAAGGATGTTACCTCTTCTCTCAAGTGGCAGTATGTTGGTTGCGGTACCGATAGCTTGAGCACTCGCACCTTCAGTGCCGCTTCCACCAGCAGTAACTCCATGACCGTCGAGTCTTGCATTTCCTTCTGCTCTGGCAAGGGATACACCTACGCAGGTCTCGAATACGCATCTCAGTGCTACTGCGGCAACACACTCGCCTCCGACCGCGCCCCTAAGACCGGTATTCTCGGAAACTGCTTCTCGCCCTGCACTGGTGATAGCTCCGAGTACTGTGGTGGCGGTAGCGCTCTTTCCATCTACCAGAGCTGCAGCGGTCTCTCTAGCTGCTCCAACAACGCCTACACCGGTCCCGGTGGTGCCACCGTTTCTGTCGCTTCTTCTGCCGTTGCTTCTTCTTCCGCCGCTGCCTCTTCGTCCAAGAGCAGCAGCGCTTCCAAGAGCAGCACTTCAACCTCAAGCACCAAGTCCGCAACCACTCTGGTCACTTCCTCCAAGACGTCTTCGAAGAGCTCTTCCACCACTTCCACCAAGACCTCTTCCAAGACTTCTTCCAAGAGCTCGTCTGCCTCCTCTACTTCCACCAAGGCAAACCACCGCAAGCAAAAGGCTCCCGCCTCGGCAACCAAGAACGCACGTTTCGCTGCCGCAGTCGCCGAGCACGAGATTGCCGAGCGTCAAGCCGCTGAAGTTGCTGCCAAGGTCGCCGCCGGTAAGGTGCGCCGCCACCTCGCTGAGTTGAAGGCTGGTCGTCACCATTAAAGACACTTTTTATCTTCTCTTCTTTTTTAACGAAAAACTATGTTGTTGTATGAATTCATGGGGACAAGGGGGGGCTTTATGGAAAACCACGGGTGGTTTGGGGATTATATAGATGAGGCAAAGTGGACGAACTTTTCTTTCTACGTTTCTTTACGTTCGTTTCTTCGGTCTTTGATATGACCAAGATTTTTTTTTATGAGAATAGGGGGGTTTAGGGGGATCATCCATAGTGTCACTGCATAAGGATGTCTTTACCCAGCAACATACATGATGTCTGAAAACGACAATTGTCTCATCGACTTCTCCTTTGCCTAGCAAATATTCTCTGACCTTGCAGGATCTGTGCAGTGAATCATGCCATATCATCCTTCCTTCAATTTCTTGCTTGAACCTTGCTGCTCGACATCAATCCTTTGTCTCTTAATCCCTGATCCCGAGCCTAGAGCTTTGGTTTCCTCTACAGGAGGTGGTCCGCCAGGCAAAGGTGGCATTAGCACACCATCAGTCAATGTCCAGCCCTCTCTTTGCAGTCTTCGGAATCTTTGTCCTACGGCGAAGCGAACTAGGTCTCCGGTTGCGCGTGCATCTTCGAGAGAGTCGTGGCCAGCGGCTCCTCCCATCTGGATGTCGCGGCCGAGGTGTCGGTTGGTGAGCATTTTGAGGCCAAAACGGAAAGGCAAACCTCGTGGATGTGGGAAGAGGATGATTGTGTCGATGATATTTGGATGACACAGGCGAGTGGTGTTGAGATCGTTTTCGATGCCATGGCCGATGAGAGGAGTGGAGGGTGTTAGGAACGAGCACAAGAGGTCTCTTGCAGCCGCGGGACTTGAGACGATAGGTAGTGGGCCGCTGGTGGGTCCATCGAGGACGAGGGATGCAGAAGATCCAGGTGGTGGAGGCGGCAGTAATGCGTCCATGGTGGCCTTCTCTTCATACGGCACTGCAGAGCTGTACATTCCTGGCGTCACACCCGACCAGCGAGTATTGAGGTCGAGGATGGTGCCTTGAGGGCGGACGAGAACATCAACCAGGCAATGGCCCTCTGGCCAGGACACCGCGGTCAGACGAATGAGCTCGAGGCCGCACACAGTATAGCCCATCTCGCAATCAAAAGTGACGGCTTTTGGGAGTTTACCATCCGGCCCTCTGGCAGGTTTAGGATTCTCTGGTGTATTGATGAAAGGCAGGATCGAGGCAAGTCGCTTGCCCTCGCTGACTTTGAAGACGTGAGTATCGCATTGTGTGCAACCCGGAGTACCCTGCAGTTCCTGACAACATTGATAAATGGCTTCCTTTGGCCCTTTGATAGCGTCTGTCTTCTCACGTCGTGGTGTGAATGGCTTCGCCCAGTGATATGTGCAGGGTCCGTTTGTTGTTAGGGCACCATCCTCTTCTCTGCGCTCTTCAAAAACTCTGAAACGAGACTTGCAGCGATCGCATACCTCATAGTTGAGAGAGGCTGCTACACCAGCTTTGGCCTCGGCGATTTCCTCATCAGTCGGTGGTATAGGTACGTATCCGTATTTTGCCAGATTTGTCTGGTCGGTAACGAGATGAGGCAGAACGATGTGTTCCAGCTCCAGAGGCAATCCTGTGTCGATTGGTTTTGGCAACTTGGCCTGATCCTCCTGCAGATCGATTCGAAGGTTTGCAATGACATGAGCAATCCACTCATCGACAGCCATCTTTTTCAGTGCTGCAACACGATTTTTGATGATGTTGGCATAGACCTTGTGGTTCTCTCGCGCCAGTTTTTCCTCTTCGTCTAGAGCGACCTTGATCAGTTCATCGGACGTCATGGTCAAAGCAGTTTTCTTAGTATGCGAGCCTTTGGCCACTTCGTTGTTTAAGCGTTCCATTTGAGCATGGAGATGCTTGAGGAAGAGAGTGCGTTTCGCATGACCAGCAGGGTCATGAGGGATTATGCGAGGATTCAAGGATTCTTTGACAGCAGGTTTGGTAGGAGCTGCTTTTGTTGAGATGACTGATGGCTTAGGGGGAGGGCTCACTGGCCTCTGTAGTGTCTTAGGGATCTTAGGTGCAACTGCAGCTGGCGTCGCGGGTTTCTGTTGGTTGACTGTAGTAAACCCATTGGTTGCAAAGCCATTGGATGCGTTGCCAGATGCGACGGTGATAGACGTGGCAGGCGCTTTTGTAGACTCTTCAGTCTCGTCGGGCAATTTTCTCTTCTTGCTTGTACCTTGTTCAGACACAGTAGACACAGCGACGGCTTGTGGTCGTAACTCATGAGAGAAGATGCAATGAATGATGTTGCATCTCTCGCCTTCAGGACATGGTATGCCCTTAAAGAGACCAGTGGTTGAGAACATGGTGTTTCAATGAATGCCAAACAAGGGCTGGTGGACTTGTGTGCAAAAGAATTTAGTGGCTTAGACACATTCGATAGATGCGTACATGATTACCTGATTAAAGTGAGTGTGAAATGGTTCAGAGCATGACCATTTTAGGAACGCGGTGTGTAAACAAGGCAGTTTACTTGAGAGAACTTCACAAGTCAGGAGAGCAAAGCAGCGAATGCCGAATGTTCAAAATCTCGAACTTGAGGCGTCGACACACGCGGCAGTAGCTCCGACACAGATCAAAGACTTCACAACAGCCTCTTCACTCCTTCAAACTAAGGATTCTCGAGCTGCTGGTCTGTCTGATTCCTCAATGAAGAATAAAGTTGGACAAGGTGGAAGCGGCAACATACCGTCACCCGTCGGACTTTGAGAAGCGCCGAGAGGCTGAACGCGCGCGTCATCATCGTTCACCCAGGGACGGGATCCAGTACTTGCAGGCAACTAAATTGTTTCTTCTACCCAAAACCCCTTTGTATGCACCTTTGAGTTTTCGAAGATCATGGACGTATAGCTCTCACAGTTGTTGCTCAAGAAAAATAATTGCTCCACGAGAATCGCAGTTGCGTTGGATCATCACTGCCGACCTCCGAGGAAACAGGCATGGCCGATCATCTGTGTATATTGATCCACGGGTAGACTCTCCTCTTTCTCTCTGCCCTTTCCATGTCGCGCAACTGACATTGCTGGTTAGTCTTTGGGGAAATCCGAAGCACCTGAAGAATCTCGCTACATCGCTACAAGCCGAATATCCAAAAGACAAGCTACACGTTCTCGTCACTAAGAGCAACTCGAACAACTTTACCTACGATGGCATTGAACTAGGAGGCGAACGTACTACCAACGAGATCGAGGAAGAGATCAAGACACTTGAGAAGGATGGCACAAAGATCACAAAGATCAGCATCGTCGGCTACTCGCTAGGCGGTCTGGTCGCGCGTTATGTTATCGGCTTGCTATACGCGAAGGGCTACTTCGACCGCATCCAGCCTGTCAATTTCACCACATTTGCGACACCACATCTCGGTGTACGCTCTCCTCTTCTTGGTCCGCACAACTACCTCTGGAACGTCCTTGGTGCCCGTACTCTGAGTACCTCTGGTCGTCAGCTCTTTACTGTAGATTCGTTCCGCGACACAGGTCGTCCGCTCCTGACCGTTATGGCAGACCCTAGCAGTGTCTTCGTCCGCGGTCTGGCCAAGTTCAAGCACCGTACGCTGTATTGCAACATCCTCAACGATCGCAGTGTTGTATACTACACCAGTTGTATCACCTACAAGGACCCCTTTGTCAATCTCGATGCCGTCGAATTACAGCCCTTACCTGGCTACGATGGTGTCTTGCTGCGCCCAGATGAACCTGTCCGCCCAAAGGCTCGAGCGCCACTCGGATTCTGGGCCCGTGTGAGGGCTACGAGCTGGTCCACTCTCACAGCCGTCCCATTCTATCTCCTGCTCGCTGTTCTTATTCCTGTTGGTAGCATGCTGTTCCTCATAAACAGTGGGATCCAGTCCATCCGATCTGCTCAGCGTGTTCGTCTGCATGAGTCTGGCGGCGCCGCTTTCGGTATTGAGCGCTACCGGGCCAATCCACTACTCGAAGAGGCCCAGAATCTCGAGGAGCGCGTTTATGAGCACCTCAACTCGGACCAAGGACCAGACTATCTACCTACGCCACCCTCGGAAGACGACGAGCGCTTCTCCAAGGCCGAGCATACGGGCGGTCAATTCAAGGGGCAGGAGAAATTCCCAACACTTGCACTTACATCAGATCAATTCTACATGATCCAAGGACTAGACGATGTAGGCTTTACCAAGTATCCCGTATACATCAGCAAGGTACGGCATACACACGCAGCTATCGTCGTAAGAACGAATCGCTGGGGCTTTGGCGAAGGCAAGATTGTTGTTGGACATTGGGTCAAGCATTTTGAGGTTTAGAGTCGATGCACGTCTTACATTTTCGTTCAAGTGTTATGGTCTAGATGGTCCCAATTAGAATTTACATCGATACTGCCTACTCTCTGCAACTTATGTTGAAGTATCTGCTTTGTAGAATCCAATGTAGTTGGTAGTAGGCACGTTGACTTGCGGCGTTGTATGCAAAAGACGATCAGAAACAGGCAAGAACCCCTTTGACAAGGTAGAGGCAGCGAAACGCCGAGATGAGCGGCCGCCGACAGGCGGTCAGCGCTCAACGAGGCTAAATCGCATCGTTTGTCCATAATGTGAGTCTTGTTTCTTAATCGACAATCACTTCACAGGCGCAACAGCAACGCGACCACCAATATGTCGATATACTCGTATATATATGGAGACACCACCCGGGCCGCTAACGCCGTTGACGCTAGCGGGACGGGACGGGCCGAGCCACGAGCAGCAACGCGAGTGCTCCTGTCACCAATCCAGTTTCGCAAGCGTCGCCGAACTCCAAACTCTCCTTCTACCATTTCCTCCTCTGACGACTCTGACGAGTACGAGGACACAGACGAACAAGAATTCTATACGCCTGATCCGGCTCAGAATCTTGACATGGACGCTTACTCCTCTGGTGGCTATACCGGTGACACCAACATGAGCTCAGAAGTTGACGACGACATGGACTTTTATGAAGTTGAGTCGTCTCAACCACCCGTCATGGCCGACGCAGTGAGATCTTTCTGAGTCCCCTGTTCTTGCTCAACTTTTTGATCATTTGCTGACCCAAGATGTTACAGCCACAGACACTTGCATCGAGCACGATGGGCAACGCAATGCGCACAACACAGAGAGCCGATGGCTTCAACACTCCCGGCAACCCTCTCATCAAGGTTAACACGGCCAAGCTCCACGAACTGCGCGCAAAACTGCTTGCCAACCGTCAGGCCACTCCCATCAAGGACACTCCCAATCCTGTCAACAACTCCAATGCTGTCTCCGTCAAAACCGAGTCACAATCCCGACCCCAGAGCCCTGCCCTCACTCCGAACGCTGCTTTGACCCAGGTCAAGCCCGTCGTGCTGCCATCTCAATCCAAAAACAACAGACCCACTGCTGCCTCGATGCTCAGCCAGTCCAACTCAGTTGATGCTCTCTTGGCCGAGGGCCATGCAACTGCGATAATCTCACAGCCTGAGGCCAAGACCCAACAGAAGACTGCCCCAACCGAGCAGCTCAACACAACAGAATCTACAATCAAGCCACCCGCCGCTACAAAACTTGCTGCATCCAGGCCAGCCCAGTCGCCCGCTGTTCCTCGTACCCAACCCAATACTGCTGAACAGACCAATGCAAACAGCGACAAGTCTCCGTCGACTGCCAAATCCCCAGAGACTCCTAACCAACAGAAGAACACCACCAATAACTTGACCAGCCAGAAGACCAATGCTGCTTCTACTGTGCCTGAACAAAAGCTTCCCAAGGACAAGACTGTCGATGTGACCGCTAACCAACCTGCCAATGCAATCAAGCCCGTAAACTCCTTGTCTAGTGGACCTTCACACAGTCATAGTCTAGGTTTGACAGCTGAACCTCGTAAGGGATCAGAGGATGAGTATTTCAAGGACGTCGATCTTTGGCTCCAGATCACTGGCTTCCATGACACGTCGTTCCGCGAGCAAAAGCTCAAGACGTACAAGATGCGTGCTGCGCTCGAGGAAAAGAAACGTGCTCTGGAGCGTGAATTCGCCGAACTTGAACGTCAAGAGGCTGCTGCGGCTAACGACCCTAGCACCAAGGACTACACACGTGCTGTCTCGACTGTTTACATGCCGCCTCCTCCCCTTCCTGCCTCGGTTTCGACAGAGGAGCAGTCCGCTCCCGTGCCCAAGGCCAGTCCTGCGCCCTCTCAGCCTGCCTCTGCTGGAGCTAAGCGTCCTCGCTCGCCATCCGCTCCAGTGAACAACAATCGTGAGAAGTTGAGCCGCTTGAACACTTCTGATCGTGCTGTGCGCAAAGACGATCTGTTCGACAGACCTCTGTCCGCCAGCGCCTCCAGACGTGGTTCTGATCAGAGGTAACGTGACATGCGCAAACATCTGGGTCGAACGAGGGCTTCCTGGAACTAGCTAATCCTGTAACAGATCTCACTGTACCAGCGACAGACCCGACTTCCGTCAACGTTCTGGTTATGATGCTTCTCCAACTCACCATTCTATCTCTGTTCGTGGTCAGGCCTTCCGTCCTGATACTAATCCCTTCAATCGTCGCAAATCCTGGACTCCCAGATCTCCTGAGCAATGGTCTGCACGTCCACATGGTTGGAACACTTCGTTCTCAGATGTCAATGAGCAGCCCATCGGCCAAGGTGGTCACTCAAGCAACAAATGTGGGTACAAGCCTTCCAACACCAGAACCAGATACAACAGATAGATCTGTTCCAGACCTGGCTCTTACACAAGCACACAATCCAATCAAATACTTGGCGTTTATTTGGAAGATCTAGAAAAGGTTCTTCCAGAATGATTAGCATTTTTGATAGCAAGGAGTTTTGGGGATATTCAACAAATGCCCGACACGAATAAATGCTTTTCTGTTTTACCCATCTTGATATTATTACCATCCATCACATCGTTTTATTGCCGAAAGAAAGCATACGTGCATTCAGAGCATACTCGCTAACTCGAGTACTCCAACAGCCGTCCAGGAACGATTCTTTATCATAAAATCCTGGAACATGCAAAATGTCATCGAAGCGCAAAAAGATGGTGTCTGGGCAACCCAGGAGAAAAATACACGGCTCTTCACCGACGCCTTTCATTCTTGTCGCTCAGTGGTGTTGCTTTTCAGCGTCAACAAGAGCATGGGCTTCCAGGGTGCTGTAAGACACTCCTCACCCATCTCACGGTTTTTTAAATCTAACGCAGTCACGTCTTAGGCCGTCATGACAAGTCCACCTTCGACAACAGTTCCACAACCACTCTTCTGCAAAAAACTGAAATGGCCTTGTTCACCACCTTTCCGCATTCGTTGGATTTGCACCACGTCAGTTCACTTTAAATTCGTGGGTCACCTCAGAAACACAATGAACCCTGGCGAAGACGGCCAGCCGCATGCTGTGCTTGTTGGTAAGGATGGGCAGGAAGTGAACAAGTCTGCGGGAGAGGGCGTCGTGGAGATTCTGAGACAGCATGATACGGATGCTAAAGGAGAGGATGACAGACCTTGATCTGTGGTATCATTGGCAGTGTTCCAGCGATGACTGAAAGGCTCTTGCTGATGCTTGGAGCTCTACGTGAGACATCAGATTAAGAAAGGGTCATGAGCGTATACTAACAAAAGTCCAGCGAGCTGTATGAGTATTTGTATACCTATTCATGCTCTTGTTATGCACATGTATATATTGTTCATAATCATATATTGATGCATCTGATCTGCAGAAGAAAAATTATGTCAAGCCGACGCGACGAAACGCGTTCTCTCGACGCGGGTCTCAGGCACCATGGCCGTTGACTTCCGAACATGCACCAATCGTCTTAGCATTTCTGTTGTCAACCAGATGCTTTGAGTATTGCTCATGAGCATTGTGTCTTACTTTTCCAAGCCATCTGCCTCTTCTAGGCTCAGCCTCAAAGAACAGAACAGACTCAACGAAGCTGCAAAGATACGCGTTGCGCATATCTTGGGCGTCAAACGGACTATGATTGATCTCACAGACGACGAGCCCCCGAGAAAGGTGGCTCGTCTTGAACAAAACAGCCGTACTGGATTCAGGAATAGTATTTCATCAGCAAACGCTCCTTCCCCAAGCATGCCTGCCGCAAATCTTCAAGAAATCATTCGGACTCAAAGCATTTCCTCACCTCGAAACTCTACCAATAACCAAACATCCTCGTCCAACATCGATCAAACACATAGCAAAAAGCGTACTGCATCGGGTTCAAAGCCAATGTCCAGTGCATTACTCGAGAAAACGATGTATGCTCCAATGCATTATCTCGGGCGACCTCAATCTGAATCCTCCAATCCTCCATCTCGTCCTACCCACCTCCCGGGCCAATCGCCAATGCCTGGTCCCGCTCTTCAGAATGAATTGCGAGGACTTGTCGGTTATCAGGCTCCAACTCTCCACAACGGTCCTCAAATTAGTCCTCAGGCGGTTCAACCGCAAGTTCCCAACTCTCGGGCTCAGAGCCGATATAATAGCCCTTATGTTAGCCCCCAGGTAGCCCAGACGCAAGGTCCCAATGCTTTGGCCCCTCAACCTCAGTCAACGGACCTCGCTCACCCTCTTGATCTACTCAACAACATCTCCCTATCGGTGGCTTCTCTGGAAACATTCCAGCTACAACAGATCCTCTCAACAGCAGCTCTGAGACATCCAGATGTGTTGGAACATCTTCGCACTTCATTCAGAATACAGGAGACGAACAAAAGTACAGCACATCAGGCACTGTTGGACCTCCTGCGTGCACAATCTCAAGGAGAACTCCGGGTTGCGAGACTACAGGAAGAGCGCTCCAGAAAAGGTTCTGCATATAATGCTAGCCCCTATGGCCCATCACCATCGAATGCTCCTGCAGCACCGGCGTATACTGCTAGCCCTTATGGTCCACGACCGCCCAATACTCCTGCAGTACCGCCATATGCTGCCTCTGCCGCACCGACACATGCACCTGGCCCAGCGTCCAGCCATGCAGACCTTCCGCCACAGGTAACGCCAGCCAGTCGAAGCTAGCATCGTTATTCTGACGTTCTCAGACTGCAATTGCTCCAAACTCGACTTCAGGAGGCTCCCCAGGTCCTAACTCCCTGGAGCACGAGCAAGATGCACTGCCTTCAAACTTCATATCGAACACCCCGCCCTCAAAATTTTCACTTCATGTAATCAGATTCCACCATGCAATCGATCAGATCTCCGTGACTAGAGATCAGTTGACAGACGAGGCCGATCTCGACGCCTTGAGGTCCTTGATCAGTCTGGCGTACGACATTGTGATGGTTGCAGATAAAGCTGTCAAGGCAACATTGAGGAAAGATGAGACGTTTACGAAGGCTTGTTGGCGTATTTTCAATTTGACCCTTGAAAAATGTTCAACCAAAAGCCGGATGATGTTGAAGACACTAGTAAAACGATTCGTTATATTGGACAAGGCACGAGATGGTTGTTTCGCCGGATACGCTGAGTTGTTGTCGTCTTTCAAGAACAGAGCCATGACTGAGTGGAGGAAAGGCGTACGTGAGTTGCGAGAGAAGGGGGAGATTGATCAGGTCTTTGACCATCAGAGTTCTTAAGCAAGCCAACATATGTCCTCACTGTCTTGACTGTGTTCGCTGTCTCTTATGCCTGACGACAGATACACCCAACTAGCTCGTCCATGACCTTCCCATGTGCCAAGTCGTGTCACTCGGGTTACTGCAAAACTGCACCATTGCTCCGCTAAAAAGGAAGTCACTCTTAAGAGTGGTGAAATTCTCAGCTCTTAATGTGTTTAGCTACTCAAGGTAAAGAACTACATATCCATCATGATAGCCTCAAGTGTCGTGAGAGGGATCATAGAGATCATCACATGAGCAGGTGGAACAGCGACAAAATGTTCACTTCCTCCTATCAAAGCGTCGAGTAATATTCCTCAATATACACAGTCGTTTTCAACTGGTGGATAAGTCCATGTAGAGACACCGGCATCACTACTCTTAGCGGATACCTCCTCTTTGAGAAGGAAATTACTGTATGCATCTATACACCTGCATGCGTAAAACACTTTTTGCACCTAAGTGAGAAGGTATTAGCGGGACACTCATCGAGCATTCTCAGCCTCTGCTTTTGAGACAGAAGCCCATGTGATATATTGTCTCTTTTCATCTGTGTAGATCACACTTCCATGTGCTGTACGGTCTCGTATATACTCTGTAGATCACACTTTACAAAGTTATCAGTGTGAGATAAATATCCTCGTCCGTGCGTTTCCTGACTGAGTCAAGAACTTCAGGGTAAGAGGATGGCAACGATGACTGGGACATGGCGTGGAATGACTCGTGTACATGACTCTGTGCGATGGTTATCAGTGAGTGTCTATCAGAACTGGGGTGTGTTAGGATACTAGCTTCCGATCGACATGTTTGACAGTACTTTGATTGATGGAGGCTACCAAAGTGACAGAGCTTGAGACAGCTTTGATATAAACACGAGAAGATCGTCTGGATCCTCCACGGATGAAAGGAACGATGGCGGTGTAGTTGTATCTTATTGTCGATCTTAGATAGCGATGTGGGATCTCAGACATGGACGACATGTTGTCGAGCAAGTTAGGGCAAGGACGATCGAGTATTGGATGACTGGCAGGCACTTGGCGGTAGTAGATTTGTCAATCCGAAGAGGACAAAAGAAGAGCACACTAATTGTAATCATGAAAGTGTCATTACGGAGAGAAAAAGCAAGAGCAGTTCTGTGGTGGGTGCAGGGGTATAGGAGCTGACAAAAGAGAACAAAAGACAAAAGAGTTGATCTAATCCGTCAAACAAGATGCCTCTCCTTGGGAATCGAAGCGGTCGAACTCTGATCGACAGACAAACTCATATCGGAGGGTTTAGATGACAGCTCTCGAGTCACGATGGTAGTCATGACCCTGATGCGTCCATCTTCAGGTTCGGTGTCTACCATTGTTAGACCAGCCTCTTCGTCACTGGTCCTCGATGTATTCTTCATAGCTTCCATTTCCATCTTGTGAGATATCTCTCTTGCCGCACCATTTTGTGTAGTGAGGCCTTGCACCCAATCTGCCTGCGCGGCATGGGACGCAACAGCGAACTTGGAAAAGCCGCTCGTATCGTTGTTGGTGCGTGACTTTGTTTTCGGTCTGCGTGAAGGTATGTATCTATGCTTCGAGTCCGCGTCGGAAGGTGAAGAGAAGAAGCGAGGGAAGAAGCGAGATATTGTTTTACGAAGCGTGGGTAGACAAGCGGCGACGACGGAAAAGTTGCATTCTAGCGAGGACCAATAGGCTGCGGGAGTGTTGTCCCAGGTTACGTCTGTGGAGACGGAGATGTCGTACAGTGCTTTGAGGCGGAGGATAGACGTCAGGCACACGAAGAGGCCTAGGCAGAATACAGCGATGAGGGCGTATTTTTGCTTGCGTGGGAGTCGAAGTTTGTTGAGGACAGGTACTGGCATCAGGCATATTACAACATCGGTGATGATGTTCAGGGAGGCATTGGCGAACCAAACTCCCAAGCGACTCAAACAGTGGCCGCCTATGCTGTGATCCCAGAAGTAGGCGACTGGCGTGCACATGAATGCAGTGCTGAAGACAGACCAGAGTCCGTAGACAACGATGACTCCGATTGAACCTGTAATCATACGTTGAATTTCGGATCCAACGAAGACCCGTCGATACTGAAGCAGGATCGAGATCTTAGTCAAGCTCAAGCTGGCTTGATAAATAGGGACACTGGCCCATAACGCCTTGATATGTGTCAGTAAACATCATGTTGGAAGAACATGGTAGACCCACCTTGTTCAGTTGTTTAAGTTCTTCTGCAGACACCGACGAGTAGTGTCGACCTGAGCGAGATGTTAGACCTATGACGATCTCTAATGTGCTGGTTCCATAGCCATACCTTGCCCATGATGCACCTCAACACCAATGAGAACTGTTAGTGCGACGGAAAGTGCAAAAGCGATAAGCACAACATAGTCCTCGGCTCCCACATTGCGAACGATCATAGTTCTTGTAAAGATTCTCAGGCCGAGCACAACAAAGGCGATGGAAGTCGAGACAATGGCCACGATGACGCATGTAGAACCCCTCGATCCATAGCTTTCGTGATCCATCATCATTCCAGTAGCCTTTTATCTTTGCGGAACGAGCTTGAGGAACCAGAAGGCCAGAAGTATGAAGGGACCAGGAGAAACGAGAGAGTGGGAAGTGTAAAGAGCGAACGTGATTATAGTATAGAAGACGTTCGGACGTCAGAGAGCAACAACAAGACCCGGTGCTTCGGACCCGACTCCTGAACAGTACCGACAGATAGATAAAACGAAGAAGAATGCAAGAAAGGTAAAACGAACCCCTTAAGGGAGAGCGAAGGTACATATTGCTGCATATGCAGGCACCACAGCTGCCACGAGGTGATCTACATTCGAAGGACCTACCTTGAACGGGATAGACGGCGTACCAAGACCCACGTCGTGACGCCAGTGAGGATGAGTGAGCCAGTGTGGAGCTGGCTGTGTGAATTGAAGTAGCATGATCGATGCGATATGTTGCCCTATGAGGACTGGTAAGTCAGCGGGGCTCGACGGGCAAACGGTTCGTGCACTATGCTTTCGGAAGAATGGCAACCGGGTTGGTGGACGGTGCATGCTGTGGATAAGGAGTATAGACGTTATTAGCGAGCTTCTACAGTAGATCCATGGCCGTAATCACAATACATTGCTGTTGCGTCAGAAATGCCGCTTTAAATTTGTCCAGTTCGTGCTTCTGTTCGGATAGAGTGAGTTCGCTTACAGACTGTGTACTGAACTCACACCAGTGACATGATTATCCCTCTTGCTTGGGCTGCGAAGGGTCAATGTAATGTGGCGTATTCAACAGCATGAGTCGGCAGTAACAAGCAAGTAATCATCTCTTTTCTTAACGGTTGAAGAGCTGAACACGCCCTAAGGTATGTAAGGATCTTGGTTGAAGTGGGCCCTAAAAAGCGGCTGGGTCAGTAGTATGGCGACATAAGGACATGATTTGTTTAGAACATGGCGTTTCAGAATATTGACTTTGAGCCCTAGCAGTCATGCTGAACACTGACTGACAACTCTGAATCATACAGCAAGATCTGAGATGTTGGGACCGTTCGCGGCAAAAATCAGAGACGCTTGTTTTGGCGAGAAAGTGACTGTCAGAGAAGGAGGGACACGAATCGGCGCGTACCGCGCGAGCGCAAGGACCCATGGGATGGTGTCTCAGCTGCCGTGCCGACGGGAAGAGTAGAGAGGCTTCAACATCTTGGCAAGAACGATGACTTCTGCTGTGTCAGCATCCTGCAGGATGAAGCTCAACCACAGGAAGGAACAAAAACTTGTTCAGCCTGGTATAACGGTTGACTGAAACCAAAGTCACAACGTTTCGGGTTGGGTGCGACTTCCATACGAAACGATACCTCGGTAGACCGCGTGAGTGGTGTGGAGAATGACGACGTCTTGGCAATGATACTGGAAAGCGACTTCCTTTTCAAGTTATTCAGCACTCAGCAGACGGCCAACACAGCTGTACTTTCGGGAAAGGACAACAATCATGTCGCTTGAATCGCACTATCCTTCCAATTGTCCCTTTTGTCGTATCAGCGAAGCCTATCCTGCATCTCCCGACACGCCCATACCCTCGGCTCCCGACGAAACTCTTGTTGATCCCAATGCCTTCATCATCTTATCTTCTGACCATGTCCTTGCCTTCCTGGATATCTTGCCCATGACAACCGGACATGTTCTGCTTACCACGCGCGTGCACCACGAGAAACTCAGTGAAGTGCCCATCGGCCCTACTGCCCAAGCCCTAGGATACTGGATGCCACTAATGTCGAGGGCACTCGCTAAGACACTGGATGTCGAAGACTGGAACGTCGTACAGAACAACGGAATACGTGCCGCTCAAGTTGTGCCTCATGTGCATTTCCACTTCATCCCTAGATACCCAGAAGGCCGTCGACCACCATCCAAGAAAAGCAAGGTTGACACGTTCGAGGTCAAGAGCTGGAAGATGTTTGGCAGGGGTCAAAGAGAAGAGCTGGACGAGGAAGAGGCCCTCGTGCTGGCTCAACAGATTCGAGAAGCTTTGAAACATGAAGTCGAGGCTCTGGAAAAGGATACCGTCAAGCTATAAGCAAGGCTCTGAATACGTGGTACTCTACGCACCTTATAACGAGCCACGTATGAGACAGCTCGACTATTCTGTGTCGCCAGAGTCTTGTATTGGTCACCCTTCTGAGCCTGCGGACATCCAGACAACTTCCCTATGTTGAGACTTGCCATCGGTCTGAGTCCCAATATAAGTAGAGAGCCTCTACTGCTGTACGACCTACAGCGCCTTGCAGACCTTCGAACATGACTAGACCGACTCAAGTCTCCTCACCAACTGGAGTTCAGTCTGTACCTGCCCTGCATGGGAGCCTTGATTCAGGTTCCTCACAAGGCAGGCGAGATGCACGGTGATCCTGTTTCGATGTTTTCTACATTACAAGCCACTCGTAAAATCCAACGGCAGCTGCCATTTGGAACGCTATCCCCATACGACGGAAGTTGGTAGACAATGGTACAAACATCCGGAACGGCGGAAGAGAAGCATCAAAAGATCAGGAAAAGTGCAGCATCAGATTTTGATTCTATCTACTCTGACAACAACTCCTCCAGGACCTCAGCGGCTGTGCGCTTCGGAGCATACAACTCCAGTATTTCCTTGCTCGTGGCTGCGGCCCTGCAAGTAGGGTCCTTGTTATTCTTCGGAGCGTGTTCAATGGACAAGATGAGGTTCTTCGAATGCGGGCCCTTTGCCATCTCGTTCAGGAACGATAGATCTTCAAAGATGACTTTGTCCTCATCTACCTTTGTTCTGATTTTTTGCTCAACCAGCTCAACAAGCTTCCTTCCAGAGAAGTCTTCAGGGCCATTGACAATGTATTTCTTGTTATTGTGGGGTGTAACGTCTTCCTGAGCAAGAAGGTGACCAGCGATAATGCCAACGTCGCCAGAGTCGACCAGGGCATAAGGAGTATCGGCATCGATCATCGAGGACAAGGTGCCCTGCTCTCCAGTCTTGCGGAAGTTCTTGATAAACTCGACAGCAGGACCCATGAACATTGAGAGAAAGCCCTGCGGCTGGAGAGAAGTCCAAGCCAGATTCTTAAACTCGGGCTGGCTTAGCATCATCTCGATGGCCCAGTGGGTACGAGGGTAGTAGGCTCTGAAGGCTGGCCTAACGTTATCGTGGGTAGTGGAAATGCGAACCACGTACTTGACACCAGCGACTAAGCAATTGACGTAGAACTGTCCTTCCTCGGCGAATTGTTGGGGTTCGTTGTGCGAGGCGACAAAAACACGCTCGACATTGTGTTTGTGTAGCCAGGCATCATCGATCTCAACCCAGTTCTGCTCGACGATCTCGACAGCGGGAATCTGAGCGAGCCTTTTAGCGGCATCACTGGACGCTGAACGAGTGAGGCAGATGATGCGGTGGTTGGAGAGCGACGAAGATTGCTTGATCAGCTCGGGCAGTGTCTCCACGACTTTCCTGCCTGTATTGCCAGTTGCGCCGACGACGAGGATTGTGGGAGCCATTGTTGGAGGGGAATTTGGTGGCACGACAGTTATGATCAAGGTTGTTTTTTGAGTAAGAGATGCGGGATGAGAGGAATGAGAAAACTTGCCTTCAGAGCTACTTATATATGCAGAATACAGTGTTCAACGTCAATGACAGCTTTGAAATCAATGGCGAGAAAGGGATTGTTAAAGGGTATGAAGAGCCAGCTCCGTTCATATATGGAGTCTCGGAAGCAAGGTCGGGCCCCGGAATGGCAGCTTGCCGCACGGGCCGGCCGGGTTCAGAACTTTAATGGTGGAAGCTGGAGAAAATTGACCTCTAGCGATGCCCAGGACGATTCGCACTTTTGTTCCTCACATTGACTGTGACAACGAGACATGTTCATCATTTCTTCTTGTTCTTCGTTGAGCTTCTTCCCTTCCACACTTCATACACAGGTCGGTTATCGCAGTCGTCACACCACTTGCCATTGCCTGTCAAGCAAACATCGATTTTAGAAACAGATGCAGTATCCAAAGAGCGTAGTGTAGTATAGGTAAGTCGACCAAGGCTTGATCTTGAAGTAGGTTCTTTTGTTGTTCTGTTCCATGATGAGTTTGCTCTTGTATGCCGAGGCGTCGAAGCATTCGTGATGAAAAAGATCCCCTCAGTTACGACCTTCCTTCCCTCGAGATATCTCCATCTGATGCCTCAAGATTCCTTGCTCCAATCATTGCAGTGTGGTTCTTCGCCACAAAACATCGTCTCACTCTTCCGCCTAACATACGGAGTCCTCGAACATTCAACCCACTCGATTTCAGAGCCTCAGGGTCTCATCTTCCTCATCGTTGGTCTCACGACTCTTCAGTTTCCTTCTTCTCGAACTCCACATCAAGCACATCTGCCTTTCCAACAGGAACCTTGCAAAGCACAACGCGAACAATGTTTCCATGCTCCAATCCAATCTACCCCTCTCATCAGCATACCTTTTTCATCCTCCAGACTTGAACCTCTCGACTTACCTGATCAGGCGATTCCTCAGGATGCAACCACTTGCCCTTTTCCTCCCACCAGTAGCCTTGGCCTGCAGTCATGATAGTGCCGAACCTAGCTTTTCTACGCATCGACTCCCATGTGGTATCGAACTCCATGCTGCAGGTCGGATCGGTGTTGGGACTGATGACGCGGATGACGATGAGAGGGCCAAGGGGATCATTGGGGTGGGGGTCTGGCGTGAAGGTGGGCATGATGTAGTCTTCTTCGGTACGGTCGGTCATTTGGAGAATGTATGCGTTGTCCATTGTTGAGAGTGGGTTATGGATGGACTTTGCTGGAGTGATTGGAGTGGTGGGCGATGGTGTTGGATGGGGAACGCGACGCAGGCTATATGCTATTGTATCACAAAGAGCTTCAACGGGCCGAACAAACGAAGTATAGACATGTATGGAGATATCTAGGGAGCTCTTATGCATCTCTACGTGTAAGAGATGCCTCCTTTCCTTCCAAAGCCAGACAAAAGTATAGCCATTGAGGAATGGCATAGATTACGGCAAACATGTCAGACTCTCGTACGAGCAAACGTTGCCATATAACTAAAGCAAACACAATCCGCAGAGCAAAATCATGTGTCTGGAGAGAAGATCGTAAACAAACAGTCTGGGGCATACTCCTAAGCATATACAAGAGTATCTAGACCCTGCTTACCGCAACACCAACATCCTTACCCTTCAAACTATCCCCATCTCCATGCTCAGAAACAGCATCTTCACTCTCCTGCACCGCATCCCCATGCAAAGCATCAGCAAACATCCTCCTCTTCGGCATCAAATACCTCACATCCACAAACCTCAACACACAAGTCATGACAATAACCACCAACCACAAACTCAACGCAGTCTGCCACCCACACCTATAATACGGTGCTTCCTTAGCGGGCCAAATCAAAATCCCAGACCATGCTGATACTGCATAGTATCCAGCAACACTGGTGCCTACAATCAGGGATCTGGCTTCAGGGTCTTGGGGTATGAGTTCAGAGAGCCAGGAAAAGATTAGTGGTGCGGTGCCGAGGGAGAGGTAGGAGATGAAGTAACTGGCGTAGGCGGCTGAGATGGGGATGCTGGAGGGGTTAGACGTCCAGAGTGTCATTGTTATTGCTGGAATGAGACCGATGAGGGCTTGGGCGATGATGAGGGTGTGGCGTGTGCGGAGGGTGTCGGAGAGAATGGCCCAGATCCAGACGAATGCTACGGCGATGCCGCCGCCTGCGATGGGGATGACGTTGATTTCTTCGGTAGACCTTTGCATTTGCGTTAGTGTGGGTTCTGCCATGATTGTGGAGATATAGCAACTTACCAGCGCTTGGAGCCATCAGGTTTAGTGAGGGACTTCAAGAATAGATTGAAGTATTGGTAGCCTCCCTGAGCGTGTACAGTGGCGATGTATAATGCAGCGATAAAGTATAGGGTCCAGCCGGAGAATGCACGCTTAGTACCAGCCCAGGATAACTTCTTTGGTTCAGCTCGTCCATGACGAGCCAGTCGCTCCATAGCAAGCTCTTGGTCGATCTTCTTGAACCAGAATGCCCTAGGATTAGGGTTGTTGGGTACATCTGGCAGCATGAAAAATCCCAGGATACCCCAAACGACCGTCATGATGGCATCTGCAGATTGGTCAATACCTACGCACCTTCCAGAAATGAAAATTGACAAACTTACTAATCACAAAGAGCCATCGCCAACCAGACAACCCTTTACCTTCAAGAGTGGCAATGATAGCGGCTTGCAATGCACCAGACATCATATACCCCAACGTCTGACAAGACTGATAAAAGCCCATTCTCTTTGCAAGTTCCATAGGCGTATACCAATGCATAAGCAAGGTCATCATACCAGGCCACGCACTGCTCTCACATAACCCGAGAAAGACTCGCAAGACATAGACATGTCTTGCGCTCTTTGCTAATGCCATTAATCCTGTGATGACACCCCATGTGATCTCCAAGCCTGTGAGCCAGTAGCTGGGTCGTACGTATGTCATGATGGCTTGTGAGGGTATGAGCATGAGACAGTAGGCGATGTTGAAGTATGTGGTGAAGTAATTGAGTTCGTTTCCGTAGAGGTTTAGATCCTCTTTCATGCCCGAGACGTATGCATTGTTGATGTTCTGTTGATCTAGGTATCTGGCAAGACTGTTAGCATCTGCATGTTTGCACTTGTAACAGATTTAATCTTACTTGATGACTTGACTGATACACCCAAATGTCAGAAGAAACATGTCAAGTCTTCTGACCAGAGCTTTCTCCTCTGCAGATCGCTGCTCCAGTTGTATGGCCGGCTTTGCCTTCCTGAATATAGATGATAAGCCCATCGTATTTATGCCAGAGGTTATAACCGAGTAAACTGAGAACGTGGAACAGGCACGAAACGATAGAAATCAAGAAGATGTTATAGACCTTTTCGGCAAAGCATTATCATGGCGTCTGGAGGACTGCAGCAGGGGAGTGATAGGCGAAGCCTCCTCTGCGCTACCAGGATCTTGATAAGACATGTCTGTCCTTGTGATACTTCACGCCGGGAAGGTTAATTCGCTTCGTAGTAATTGACCGATTTGCGATATCGGTGTATCTTGGTATCAAGAATAGAGAGGGGTTGTTGCATGGTTGGAGTTAAGCATGTCTTGGCAAGTCCGATCGCCACCAATCAACCCTTTATCACCGACAGAAGATCTTCCTTCGAGTTGTTCGGCCACCGGCCAAGGTAAGATAGGCACTCGGTAGAACAGGAGCTGGCCGTCGTAGCCGGTCGAAAAGCCACAAGATCGTAGGAAGGAAAGAAACATGATATTCAGGACCAAACATCTACCAGCGACATCATTCACCGAGGTCCACGGTTAAACGACTATCCGTTCAAGAGAGGAACATTCTGTATCTAAGCAGTCGGGCTTTTGGAGTTGACTACCTGTGTCAAGATGCCATCAGCACAGCTAGCAACACCTCCTACCACCCCTCCTGGCCTGGAGCCATCTCTCCCTCTACCTTCACCATGTCTATCATACTGGCACAAAACAACTCGCGGTTTTCCCCATCTCAATGCCAACAAGAACACTCCAACACCAGAAACAGCCGACTACATCATCATCGGCTCGGGCATCTCAGGCGCCTTGACAGCATTCTCTCTAATCTCATCCGGCATTCCCAGCAACAAAATCCTCATCCTCGAAGCCAGAGAAGCAGTGTCAGGAGCTTCAGGCAGGAATGCCGGTCATGTTCGTCCTGATGCTTTTCGAGGCTATGCTGCCTACGCCGCTGTTCATGGCCCCGAGCAAGCGAAGGAAATCATCGTAGAGGAGAGAAAAGTGTTGCATGCTGTTGATGAGTTTGTGAGGAAATACGATGTTCCTTGCGATTTTGATCTCACGACAACGTTTGATGTATGTCTGACGCCTGAGTTTGCTGCGTATGAGGCGAAGAGCTTCGAGGCGTACAAAGCGGCTGGTGGAGACGTGTCGCATGTACAGTTTTATGATGGCGATGAGGCTAAGAAAAGGACGAGAGTTCCTGGAGCTGTTGCTGCGTATGAGTGGCCTGCTGGATCTAGTCATCCTGCCAAGTTGGCACAGTGGCTGTTGAGCAGTGTTATCGACAAAGGCGCACAGCTGTTTACACACTGTCCTGCAATTGCAGTGACCGAGTCGAAGCGTCAAGGATATCCATGGGATGTGCGTACGCCTCGAGGAACCATTGCAGCTCAGAAGATAGTGCACAGCACCAACGCATATGCCGCAGCATTGCTCCCTCACCTCAATGGCTATATAACGCCAAACCGAGCACAGGCACATTCGCTCGTACCAACCTCTGCATCCAGTGCCGAGAACGCCTTCACCAGCACCATGTCGCTCAGATACAGCCTCCACCACTTCTACTCAGTCATACAGCGACAAGGCGATGGAACAATCATTCTCGGTGTCTCCAGATCGAACCCCGAGCTCAGTGCAGAAACATTGGCGGTGCGAGAGAGTTTCGACGATGGTGCTTTCAACCAGGAGATTGTCGATGATGCACTGAAGCGCTTTGGCATCATGTTTCCAGAAGGCGACGCAAACAGTGAGCGTCATGGCGAAGGACTGGACCACGCATGGACAGGGATCATCGCCATGACACCTGACTCAGTGCCATATGTTGGGGCTATCGAAGAGCTGCCTGGGCAATACATCTGTGCTGGGTTTAATGGACATGGGTAAGTAATTGTGATACCTCTGGAGAAACAGATATTGACAGATTGCAGAATGGCGAGAATCTTCACTTGTGCGCCAGGTCTGGCCAGATTGATGCTAGGCGATACGTGGGAGGAAACGGGACTCCCAGAGTGTTTTCAATACGGCAAGGAGAGGCTGGTAAAAGCTGCGCGCAAAGGCCAGAAGGGAAGTGTTTGGTAAACTAGTCAATGAGTAAGATCTTCTAGATGTTTGCACGTTTGCTTTGCCTATCATGTGCTTGATTAGACATACTCATGTCTTTGCGCGATCCACGGGACAAGCCGTGTGCAGTTTGAACAGTGATTAGTTGTGGAGCCGACCGTCCGTTCGGTGTTGCATGGCACTCGCGATGATGGTGAAATGTGAGGATCTGAGATTAGGAAGTCATGATTTGGATTGTTCAAAGAAAAGCGCCTTGTGGATTGGTATTTTGTACAAGGAAACAAGCAGACTCGGGCGATTTAGTTGTGTGCCTGAGTCTTGGGGGTGTGGGTGTCGCGCTCGTAGTAAGCCCATTGGCCCTGGTTGGGCGACTCCTCGAGGTCCTCCCAGACCTTGCTCTTGTACATCTCGTCGACGAGAGCGGTCTCGGCCTCTGCGACCAGGATGATCTCCTCGATCAGGCCAGCCTGGATCTGTTGCTCAATGTGGTTGACCCTAGCAGACAGGTTAGTGGGAAGTAGGCTTCAATGCGAGAAATATGAGCTCACTGTTCGGCGGAAAGAGGAGGCTCGGGCTCGATGCGAGGAATCATCTCGTTGTCGGCTTGGGGGTCTGCCATGAAAGATTGCTCCTGGTGGGCCTTTTGCGAAAGGAGTCTAGGGCCCTCGGGCTCTTGCTTTTGGATGGGCTCGTCCTCGTAGTCCTCAGTCTCCATGCCCTTGATGGCGCTCTCCTTGTAGACAATGTTGACCTCGTTCTTGCTGTTGGACGAAGCGATTGAGCGGAAGGCGTTGGGGTGTGCCTCGACGACGGACTTGACGCGAGTTTGCCATTCCTCCAGACCTTCGGGCTTCACGGACTCGACAATTGACAGACGGTGCTTGGTAAGAGCCTCAACGGATTGGCGGTAGACGGAGTGTTCGGGGAACTGCTTCAGCTTGTCCAGGGTCGAGTTGTAGAGGTAGAGGAGGGTAGAGCGAGGGGCGGCGTGGGTCAAGACACCAGTCAGACCAGTAGGGGCACCAGGGGTGAGGAAGCGCGAGGCCTGGGCAAGCAATCGGGATGAGGGTCTCATTGTGGCGTGGTGGATGTGTGTGATGGAGATGCAGACAATCGTCAATTCAAGCACGTCAAGACCCGACGCCCGCGATTCGACTGCTGCTAGCCCATTTGCTGACCACCGAGAGCAAACAACACAAACAGCACCAACCAGTGCCAAGCGCCCTCCGCAAGTCTGGCCTGAGCATGGGTCTGATCTCAGCCGTCTCCTATTATTGACTTTGAAGCTTCGATGCTCTGACTTGCATTTCATTGCTGTCGCATCTGCCTGTCGCTTTTTTACCTGATACTTGGCTCCTTCTGGATACTGGTGTCCTTCCCGTCCTCCTTACACAGCCGAGCAGTACGTCTTTCTTGCTTTCACCAACCTTCCGGACTCTCCCAACTACCCCGGCCTAGAGCGCCTGTGCGCCTCTCTCCATTATGCGGTCGCTATTGATATCGCCTCTGATTGCTTTGTCTTTCGCCGCCTCGGTCTTTGCTGCTCCCCCAGTCACAAATGATGCGCCAGCCCTTCCTCCGCCCAACTTCGCCCGTGATGCAGCTTTGATTGCTGCAAGAGATGCCCCCGATGCTCCAGCATCCCCTGCAAAGGATCCTGAAGTCAAGGGCGAAACGAAAAAGGCTCCTGTTACCGACGGTGCTGATGCTGGTCCCAAGGGTACTGTCTTCAATGGCGTCAATGTCCCTCCGATCACTGAACTTAGTGGAACCACCCTCGACAAGGACATTGCAAAAGGCACCTGGCTAGTCGAGTTTTTTTCACCATACTGCCACCATTGCAAGGCTTTTGCACCCACATGGCAGACCCTGCACGAATTTTACTACACCTCGGACCCTCTGCCTGCTTCCAACAAGGACTCGTCCGACTCTCTCAACTCTTTCACACGCTACTACGATTTCAAGTTCGCCAAGGTCGACTGTGTCGCTTTCGGCTCGGCATGCGGCGAGCACAACGTCAACTCGTACCCTTCCGTTATTCAATTCAAGGATGGTAAAGAGGTGGAGCGCAAGGTCGGTGCTTTGGATATAAAAGAGGAGGCCAAGTGGATTGAAGGTATGCTTGAGACTATCAAGCCTGGTTCGAGACAAAAGGATGGCCCCAAACTTCCCAAGGTTGGAGCCTCCTCTTCGCCAGACTTCAAGGGTGCTGCTGTTGTTGGTCCTGCTAAGGAAGCAGATGCTATCGCTGAAGCTACCAAGTCTACCACCTCCTCTACCCCGACCAAATCTCTGCTCAAGGCCACAAAGATCGCAAAGGAGACTCCCAACCCCGCTGGAACCTCCGTCCCTCTGACTGCTGAAAGCTTCCAACAAAAGGTCACGACCACCCACGATCCCTGGTTCATCAAGTTCTACGCACCTTGGTGTCACCACTGTCAAGCAATGGCCCCTAGCTGGCACGCCATGGCACGCGACATGAGGGGAAAATTGAACGTTGGTGAGGTCAATTGCGAGGTTGAGCGTCGCTTGTGTAAGGATGTCAATGTCAAGGGCTACCCCACCTTGATCTACTTCCAGGGTGGTGAACGCATCGAGTATGAAGGTCTCCGTGGTCTCGGTGACCTCATCAGCTATGCAAACAAGGCTGTATCAGCTGGTGACGGTGTTGTCGATGTCGACGCTGCTGCATTCGAAGCTCTTGAAGAGAACGAGGAGGTTATTTTTCTCTACTTCTATGATCACGCGACCACTAGCGAGGATTTCCAAGCTCTTGAGCGTTTATTGCTGAGCTTGATCGGCCACGCCAAGCTGGTCAAGACCAAGGATCCTGCTCTTGCTGCTAGATACAAGATCTCAACCTGGCCTCGTTTGATTGTGTCTAGGGATGGCAAGCCGACATACTACACACCTCTGTCCCCTAGAGATATGCGCGACTTCCGCAAGGTCTTGGGCTGGATGCAAGCCAACTGGCTGCCCATTGTGCCTGAGTTGACCTCTTCGAACGCTCGCGATATTATGGACCACAGACTGGTTGTATTGGCCATCTTGAGCCGCGAGCGCAAGGAGGACTTTGTCATCGCAAGACGCGAACTCAAGAGCGCCGCCCTGGAATGGATTGATAAGGAGATTCAGGCCTTCCAACTTGAAAGACAGGAGCTCCGTGACGCCAAGCAACTTCGCATCGAAGAGGCCGAGGACCGCAATGACCAGCGTGGATTGCGCGCAGCCAAGCAAATCAGAATTGATATGAACGAAATCGACCGAAAGGAGGTCGGCTTTGCCTGGGTCGATGGTGTTTTCTGGGAACGCTGGCTCAAGACAACATTCGGTATCGACGTAAAGGATGGCGAGAAGGTCGTCATCAACGACGAAGATGTAAGTTGTGAATGATTCGATCATAGCAAAGCTGTGAATACTGACTTTCGATGACAGAACCAACGTTACTGGGATCTTACAACAACCGGCAACCCCATTGTGCCATCGCGTGTATCCATCCTCGAGACACTGCCCAAAGTGGTGGCGTCTCCACCAAAGATCAGTCCCAAGCACAAGAACTCGTTCTTCGGGCATCTGATCTGGACAGTGCGTAGTGGCATGTCCGCACACCCTCTCATAACACTTGGATTAGTGATCGGTCTGCTTGTTGGAGCCAGCATCTGGGGCAGAGGACTTATCAGAAGAGGAAAGGCATTTGGTAACACAGGGTCTTTCTTCACGGTGGGCAGCAACGAGAAGGACGGCCTACTGGGAGGTGCTGCCACTGGCGGCAAGGTGGATTGAGTTGGTCAAGATTTTCTGTTTCTACTTCTAAAGGATATCACCCTGTTTCAGTTCTATAATGTTCATGTCATCATTTGCATCAATAATATAGTAGCAACGAGGAGTTGCGGAGTCGGATGCGGAGGACGTCTTGGCGAACCCCCGAAGGTCGGCGGGCGATGCGATCTTGATGATGATTAGACATTCTACACAGCATTCTCAGTACCTGTGCGCGGCATGATGAGAGGTCAATTGCAGTGGTCCCGAGCGCAGGCAGCACGGAGAGTTGTTCAATTCCATGCGCGACCAGCCTTCCGACAGTCCCAACAAGTGCGCCATGCATCCACCGAGCTCAAGCAAGAGGTCGCTCGCAACGAGAAGATCGGAGACGCACGCTCAGGTCTTACCCGCATCAAGAACCTGCTAGTCGGAACCTCGATCGTCGCCATCCTCGGATTTGGATATCTCTATGTTACCGACACACGAGCAACCTTCCACCAGTGGCTTGTGCCGCGTGTGTTGCGCACTATATACCCCGATGCCGAAGACGCCCACAAGACCAGCAACAAGATTCTCAAGGCTCTGTACTCTGTCGGTCTACACCCTCGTGAAAGAGGCAATCCGGATATCAATGGAGACTTGAAGGTCGAGGTGTTTGGACATATCTTGGACAACCCCATCGGAACATCTGCTGGTCTGGACAAGAACGCAGATATCCCTGATGTCGTGCTGGGCTTTGGTGCTGGTATTGTCGAGGTTGGCGGTATCACTCCTAGGCCTCAGGAGGGTAATCCCAAGCCTCGTGTCTGGCGTATCCCTTCGCAGAATGCTCTCATCAACCGCTACGGTCTCAACTCTGAAGGTGCCGACAGTGTTGCTACTCGTCTTCGCCAGCGACTGCGCGAATTCGCATATGCTCTCGGTCTTGGTCTTGACCCTGTGGCAGAGCAATCTGTCTTGGATGGTCACGCGGGCGTGCCTCCTGGCAGTCAGATGCCCGGTCGCTTGCTCGCTGTTCAAATCGCCAAGATGAAGGTTACTCCCGACAGCGACATCGATGCCATTGCTCAAGATTACGTCTACTGCGTCAACCAGCTCGCCAAGTACGCTGATATTTTGGTTGTTAATGTTTCGTCGCCAAACACTCCTGGTCTGCGTAACTTGCAGCAGGCTGCTCCTTTGACTAAAATCTTGACTGCTGTTGTTGACGCTGCACAAGCTGCTGATCGCAAGACTAAGCCTGCTGTGATGGTCAAGGTCTCTCCCGATGAGGATAGTGATGAGCAAGTCAGTGGCATCTGCGGTGCTGTCTGGGCCAGTGGCGTCGACGGTATCATCGTCGGAAACACTACCAACAAGCGTCCGGACCCTCTACCTGTCGGTCATCTTCTCCCTCAGAAGGAGCAGACCATCATGCTCGAGACTGGCGGTTACTCTGGTCCTCAACTGTTCGAACGCACCGTTGCTTTGGTGAAGAAGTACAGAGCTGCTCTGGATAAGGGACCTAATGAAAGCAAGCCCGAGACCAAATCCGAGACCAAGCCCTCGCCCAAGAACATCGAAGCACCCAAGCAACCAGAAAAGTCCGAATTCCAACTCGAGACCGAAGCCATGAAAGCCAAAATCAGACAACAACTGCACCAAAAGTCCGACTCGACCAAAACCGCCGCTCCCAACAGTCTAGACGCCGAAACAAAGTCCGCGATCGAATCAAGCGTAGAACGCGATCTCAAGAACTTGAAACCTAAGACTGAGGGTGCCGATAAGGATAGCCGCAATCAATCCATCATTCAGATTCCTGATAACCATATCCCATTCCCTGGTTCCTCGACTCCGACCACTACTCCCGCAGTAGTCACATCCTCTCCTTCAACCATCAAATCCGCAGTGTCTTCCGCCGTCGACACCGTTGAAAAGACACTCACCCCCAACTCCAAATCTTCCTCTACACCCGCAACCTCGACATCTACAAAGGCAACATCTCTCTCCACACCAGCCCAACTGCTCACCAAGGAAAAAGTCATCTTCGCTACTGGTGGTATCACCAATGGCAAACAAGCTTTGGAAGTGTTGAATGCTGGTGCTAGTGTTGCTATGGTGTATACGGCTATGGTTTATGGAGGTGCAGGTACCATTACGAGGATCAAACAGGAGATGAGGGAGGAGATTCATGGTGAGGAGGCTAAGTTGCCGAGTTCTGCTCCTAGGAGTGAGAGATGAATGTGGAGATGGGAAAGTGCTTTGGTTGGAGGGAGACTAGGTTGGTCTCGGAGGAAAGGATGGGGGAATGGGGGGGTTTGTACAGTATGAAGAAGTTCTAGATTATGCATCGTTTTTTATTATCTAAAATCAGTCATGTTCATGCTATCCCTTCGATGCTATTCGAGTCTCATAAACTGAGCTTGAGATAAAGTGGCTACTCAACATGCACTTTCCCCCTAGCTCTCAACCCCAACAAATCCTTTCCAAACGACACAATCCACGCAGTCGTAAACATCAACAACAGCAAAGGCGACAACACAATACTCAACCCCTGATGCACCCTAGCATACGGCAAATGCCCACCCCAAAACACGCATAACGCGCCGTAAATACCCCTCACCGGCCTTGTATTTTTCAATCTTTCAAAGATCGAGTTTTGCTCAGGAGGACCATTGTTGGTTACTTTGTCAAACACTGATGGCAGTAATGTAGCGTGGTATTTCTCTCGGAGGGCGGAGTAGTGGGGTTTATCGTAGAGTGACCAGAATTCTGGGCTCGTGTAGAAGGCGTGGGCGTAGAGACATTTTAGGCCGTCGAGTTCTTTGGTTTTGGCTTCTATAGCGCGGTTCGCAGCGATAAAATCGTTGCGGTTGCGAGGGCCTGGGCCCCAGACGCCTATGTTGATGACCCTCAGACTATCTTGGGAGTAGTGTTTTCCCTTCGGTGTGAGGGGGTAAGGAGCGTTGAGTTTCAAGGGACATAGCCAGAGTGGATACAGGTTAAATTCATCGTCGAGGTAGTTGATAAAGTCTGGTGTTGTGGAGTAAGGAAACCCTATATCTTGGACGATGAATTCGTTGGCGAGGCCTGATTCGTGGAGAGCGGTGTACATTGTTTTTGTGTGGATGAGATCATCGAGGAGGTAGCGGGTTAGGTTGTTGAAAGGAGCAAAGTGGTATTTGAAGGCGTGATAGCCTCCCCAGAAAGCGCCTCTGTCGAAGCGGAAGAGGTAGTCTTTGATTGGGACCACTTCGGTCACAGAGCGAGAGGAGTTCCAGGAATGGATGCTTTGCTCGAGAATCTCTTGGGCGTGGACGTAGAACCAGGGGTCGGATCTCGAGAGGTACTTTGTCACTTGGCAGCCTGGAGTAGGTGTATTGACCATACGACCTGCGATGATCAAGCCGCTATTTTTGGAGAACATGATACCATCCAGATATTGGATATTATCGTCCGCCGTATAGGACTCAATGCACTCTACTGCCCCTGCAGCACTCGTGACCTCCTGGTATTCCAGCTCCATGAAGTTGCCAGCCTCGACCAGCTGGACCTCAATCTCGGTCACAACACCCAATGTTCCAAAAGAGCCTGCTGCGCCGTGGAACAGATCCGAGTTCTCAGAGCGAGAAGCACGTACAACTTCTCCATTTCCCAGCACAATCTCGATGCTGTTCACGATGTTGTCGAAGACGCCGTGTCTGAAAGACGAGCTCTCACCAGAGGTACCGCTAAAACCACCGCCAACAGTGATGTTCCTGAACTCCATGATTACAGGAGCGACAAGTCCATATGGTAATGTGGCATCGACTAACTTTTCCATGGAAACATTGGGTTCAACAATCGCGATTCGCTTCTCAGGATCGATACTTAAGATCTTGGTGAAGTCGCTGGTGGAGATCATTTTTTTGCGGTCTTTCTCCTGGCTTCGTGTACTGCTGGTACTGCCGTGGAAGATCCTGAATGGTTCCTTGCGGTCATAGAAAGAGCGGACTTGAGTTGCGACCCGCTTTGTTCGCTGGTTGTGAGCCTCAAGGGCCCGGTCGTTTTCTGACATGGTTATATAGCTGGGATATCGCTTTGACAGTAGATGGATGTAGAAGATCTTTCCTGAGATCAGATGCTCGTTTGTTGTGTAAGTGTTCGTACGAAGGTTGCAAGGCTGGTAAGATGTTATAGTCGGTGCTTCAATTGAGACTTTGATGTTTCGACAATACGAGTGGTTGTGAACAAACTGTACCAATGTTAAAGATCAACTGGTAGAAGATGTAGAACACTCCAGGTCCAATCGACTGCGATGGTTTCTGTTAGTCCTTGTTGGTTGTTACGTCAGGACTTTGGCGATTGGTAGCCGAAGCTTCCGAGCTGTTCGTAAGGATCGATATCAGAGCACAATTGCAGCAGAGTAGCATTTGCACATTAGCAATCAACATCTTGCAAAGTGAGATTTCGATCCCGCTACATTCAGTGTCAATAGTGTTTGAGAAGAAGGGTCGTACATTGGAATAGCATTGGTGTGTTGAGAACTTTGCGCTTGGCGTTTGTTGAGGACGTCTGTCGCATGTTAGTAACGACTTCCTCCCCAATGAGTCTCCTTCCCAACGCGTCCTGCACTTCCAGCCGCCACCAACACACCACAGGACATCCAAAGCCATGTGAGGTGGCTTTCCGGACAGGATGCATCGGACCTCGTAGCAGGGATCTTCGCCAGTGTTGCCCTTGACGCCACCGGCTGCCTGGAGAACGAGGCTGTGGGCATCCATATCCGCACATCGTTATCGCAGCCTTTTTAAGATCGATGCCCAATTCGCGGAGCCTTTGCTGATGTCGCATACATGCTCTTCGTACCCTACTTGTTTGATCAATATGTCTGCAGGCATGGTCTGGGGGCGTCTTGATACCTTCAGCTCCTGATCACATGTTATGATTTTGTCATGCATGTACATATAGCTCGACCTATGAGAACGAAGGAGGCGCTTCGTCAAGTAGGTTATTATCTGAGTACGCGGCTACAAGTCGCTGCCTTTCTCTTGCAACCCGACCATACCAGCCGCTCGAAGATGTGTCTATCGAATTGGCTGCAGCCCAGTGCCTCAGCCCTGCTGACATGGACCAAAACGACCATAGTATATATTCAGCCGCCATACCACAAATATGGGACAAAGACACCAGACAACGTCCTTGCTTTCATTTGCTCCACTATAGACGAGTCACGGCATTTGACAAGCATACTTTATCTTTCACCATGAATCGATCCCCGACACTCCCAGTACCGTCTTTCTCTCGTTCTCGCAGCATAACCCAATCTGGCCATCACATCAATCATGATGGTTCGCAGGAGCATCCCACCGTTGCTCCCCAAGAACCTCTGCTCTCGTCAACAAATGCTCAATCAACGTATGCCCAAACTCCTCCACCTTCCTGCATGAAGGTAAAGCTCACTGTAGCAAACAGCATACCCCAGATCCATACAACGACAATCGCAGGTGGGAAACAGCATCGTGGACGAGTCTCTGAAGCTTTAGAGAGACTAGAGAGGACATGGTACCTTGAGGCGTTCTGCCTTCTCTGCAGCGCCGCTTGCGCAGCCCTCATCGTCATCTTCCTCGTTGCCCACAACAATACCCACGTTGATAGTTGGCAGTTTTACTTCTCTATCAACACAGTCGTGTCGTCGCTCGGAGTGATCTTCAAGTTGACTCTTCTCTTCGCAGTTTCGGCTGCTCTTGCTCAGGGGAAGTGGACATGGTTTCGAAAAAGATCCGACACCCTGAGCACATTCGAAGCTATCGATGCTGGGAGTCGCGGCACGGTCGGAAGCCTCAAGCTTTTGCTGCGCATGCGTGGACAGTAAGTTCTCATTTGTCGCCCAACCGTATACCGTATCTAATGCCTATCTCAGACGTCTAGTGTCTGCAGGAGCACTTGTCGTAGCCTTCGGGTTCATGGTACAGCCTTTCCTCCAGGCAGTCATCTCCGAATATGGACGCCTTGTCGATGCGGATCCCTCTGGCACTAGCGGCATGAGTGCTACTATCGGCAGGTCAAGAAGACTCGATGGTGGCACTCAATGCATTTCTACCTACGCGGACGATTATCCCAAGATCGATACCACACCTGATTTTGTCATCAGTGCTTCCCTATACGATGGTTTGAACGCGGCGGGCAGCCATGGGTATCAAAATGTCGCCTTCACGTGCTTTCTGGGTAACTGCACATGGCCCGAATATGTATCGATAGCTATACGCAGCACCTGCTTTGATATCTCTGATCACCTCAAGAGGACGCCTCCAGAAGCACCGGGCGAGACAACTGTATCTACAACTCGAAAGTCGTCTCCATCGACTTCGTCGGCTGCGGCGGACTCCGCGGAGACTTCTGCGTCAGGTACTGACCCAGAAATGGCAATGTATCCTACAGCAGCCCCACTGTCAGCGTTCTCTGATCATTCCACGGTGAATTCCATGGTAGCGTCGCTCCAGTCTATTGCAACTCCAGCAGCTGTGACTACTTCCACAGATGTGTCCCAGGAGTCTTCTGAATCGGAGGCGCCAGCGGGGTATGCTACAGTACCTCTGACGGTTCTGTCAGCTTTCGACGACGTTTCAACAGTCAATTCCATGGTAGCACCGGTCCGGTCTACAGCGACTCGAGCGACTGCCGGATTAGACAAGAGGGCATCTTCCCGTATTCAGCCATCACCATCATCATCATCGTCATCAATAACACAAGCTTCAGCCTTGTGGTCTGACTGGACGCTGGACTATCTCGATTTGACTCTGTCGAACACAAACAAAGCATGGCGAAGCGCAAACACTTTCGCTGTTCTTCAAGCAGCCGTGGTGGCGGATCCAAATCTCACAATCAACTTCAAGATGTCACAGACATTACTGGCTGCATTTACGGTGATCCGAGCCGACAATAGTCACACTCTGGGCAGCGCGGATTGGGATGCTGCAAATGCGTCCGCTATGGAGTGTGGACTAGAGCTAGCTCTCAATGTCTACAACTCTTCCGTTGTCAACAATGTTTTACTAGAGCAAATCGTGGCGAGCGTTTCGCAGAAAGTCCCTGGATCGTGGCTGCCTTCGCCGGGGGTCAATCAGAGCGTGGTACGGCCCAATGGACTTAAGGCCGACCCGGGGACCTTGGACTCGAATCCAATCTATCACGATACCTTCCTGTACCGTGCTGACTATGCTCTAGACCCTGCTCCTTTACAAAGAGGGGACGTAGGCAACTTCAGTATAATGCAAAGGACTCTGCTTAGCACGGTGGATTTCTTGACCTCATTAATCAAACAGAATAACGACAACGCAACAGTCAAGGGAGTGCTTCAGCCTGATCAGTCTGTACTCCATACTTACGGTAGTCCGATTCTTCAACCGCTTTTCAACCAAGCAGACACGAACGCGACGTTCAACTCCATAGCCAAGAGTATGAGCAACGCAGTCCGCAATCTTGGGACAGAGCCAATAACGGGTACAACGAAACAATGGGTCAGATTCTATCAAGTCCGATGGGCGTTTCTAGCTCTACCTCTGTCTTTGTTCACAAGTAAGTCACAACGGGCTCAGCAGATTACGTGTATACGTACTGATTGTTTCTTCTAGTCGGTACTATCTTTTTCATACTTACGATTGCAGACGCGCACAAAGCTCATGTGCCGAACTGGAAAGCCAACAGTATAGCCACAATGATGTATGGACCAGACGAACCCCTTCAACGCCACTTACGAACTGAAGCCCATACACAATCTTTAGGTGTGGCTAGCGAAACAGTGGCTAAGCTTGAATGGTTCCCCGAGGGCTTCGCTCTTACTGCTGCAGATCAACCTGCGACCAAAACATCTCGACCAACGACACCAGTCAGGGACGAAGAAGAGCATGAGATGAATGCCTTGGGAATCCCCACTACACCTCAGACTCCTGGTTCAAACATCACTTTGGTCGATTCGCCGAATGTTGGAGGAACGGAACGAGGAGATATCCGTTCAGTGTCGCCAGTATTTACTGGTCCTGGCTGGAGTGATGTCCAAATTGATGATACATCGACGCCACTGGGAATCAGAAGAGCTTTTTGAAATGTTTACTGTATTAGCACATCTACGGCTATATCCGCTTATTTTGACAAGTAGCCTGTCTCGATCAATCTATATGCTTAATCAAAAATGGTCGTACCTTCCCCCGGACACTCTACATACGGCGCAAGCCAAATATTAAGCCGCAGCCACACCTATCTGCTTATACACGATCATTTAACTTCCCCATGGTTTGAGTGCTGAATTTGCAACTACCGAATCAATATCCCCTTCAAAGTGATCTTCGCTATCTCGAAGCGCTATTGCCATACCAATGGCTGTTCTTACTTGAGACATGTACCTAAGGATTGAACATCTACTTTCAGCACACATTTCTTAGCAGTCATTTATAGTCTCGTGTTCAACAATAGACATCTTCTTGGCACAAGACTTACAACCAAAAGAGGAAATCAGTCTCGAAAGACTATCTTGTTGATCCAAAGATAGCAAAGTACACTCCTTGAATTACCATAAATAGCACATGCATTTCCATCACACACATCCATCCCCTCTCGTTTGGCGTAAAACGTAACAGGTACATGTAAAAGATACAAGCACGACAAACATGACATTCATCGTTCAACCATCGTCCAACATGCATGAACCCATTCGAGTTCAAGCAGCAAGCACTCTTGACATGTGCTAGCCACACGAAAAGGGGCTGACACTTATACCAAGTAAGTCATAGCAAGGCGCAAGGCAAGCCACAAATCTTACTGTTTATCTCTGAGCAGCGGATCTTTATGTAGTGTCAACGGGTGTAAAGAGACTTTGACGGGTCTGTCAAGTAGATTTGTTCTTGCAAACGTTTGTGCAGCGTGGGAAGGTACAAAGGAGGGATGAGCGATCTTGGGGGTTGAGAACGGTATCCGACGACGGAGCCAGTCGCGTGAAGCGAAAGCTATAGTGGCAGTATTGATTATGCAAGCTATGAGGTGCTGTTGATTGAATATCAAAACGAGAAAGCTATAGATGGAAATTCCAATGGTGTCAAGAGCTATTGGTTTATGATAAGATGATCACTTTATACGAGAAATACGGGGGAGGAAAGCGAAGATGTACAATGCAAGTGTTTTACTTGAGACAATAGATTGTGGAGGTTGCAAAGCAGATCTTCCTCTTTATCAAAGATGTGATGGTCAGAGCCTCAGAGGTGGTGGGCTCATTGATCTTCGACCAGCAATCTCAGGTCGCCTGGAGTTGCTGACAACAGAGTGCAGAGACCCATGGCGTACATCAAATATCAAGCATACTGTGCAGGCAGATCAGGGTGCTCGAGAGATGAGGAGGGGAAAGGATAAAGTCATGACAGGGGTAAACAGAAAGAGCACTTGGCCAAAGTGACGCGGGCTACAGGGGCTCCACAGCAGGGTAAGGAGAGAGCTTGAGCTTGGGCCACTCGTTCGGATGTCGGCTCGTCGTCGATTGACAGTCGTCGCGTGGGAGTTGCGTATTCTCTGGAAAGTCGATCGTGAGCAAGAGAACGAGCAACCTCATTCGCGACCTTTTCTGACTTTGCCTCTTTCTTATCGCTAGTTCCGCAATCGCTGTCTGGTCTGGATAGATAACATGGCTCAAGCGCGTGCTGGAAGTGTTGCTGGTACTGGCGCGTCACCGCATAGCGTCAGTTTAAAGGTGTTGAGGTAAATCATGAATGACCGTCCGCTCTGGTGCTATGTTGGATGAGCTGCTTGCTGACAGGGAGTTCTACCACTCACACAGACTATCGCATCCATCACTATCACCCGCGCATACGCTACCAGGCACCGATCATATCGCAAAAGCGTCGCTACCATATCCTGCTGCACCAGCAGATGCGTTTCCACTCTCACCGTTACTGGCACTACCTCCTGCTTTTGGCGCTGCCTACGTGGGTACTGTTTTCTCTTGTACCCTGTGCGCGAACAACGAATTGCCGCCTTCTTCTCCTGTCGTCGTACGAGACGTCCAACTAAGTGCCGAACTTCAAGTGCCGAACTTCAAGTGCCGAGCGGCAGCATCGCGTTGCCGCTTGAAGGTCCAGATGCTGCAGAAGAACAAGATAGCCAACCAGCACAGACATTGCAGCGGGTTGTACGGCATGAGCTACGCGAAGACGGTCCTCACGTACTGGCCGTCACTGTCACCTATCAAGAAACGCGAGATGACGCTACGAACAAGCGGACGTTCAGAAAACTGTATCAGTTTGTCGCACAGCCTGCACTCGGCGTAAGGACAAAGGTAGGCGATCTTGCAGCCAAGAAGGATGCGTCAGATATGCGCAGATTTGTATTAGAGGCTCAACTGGAGAACCTCACCGAGAAGTCGGTCGTCTTGGAAAAGGTCACTGTTAGCACGGCTCAAGGCTTGACAAGCAGAAGTCTGAACTGGAGCGAGGTTGATGACAGGCCGATATTGAATCCCCAGGATGTCATGCAAGTCGCCTTTACTCTCCAACAGATGCAGGGCGAGGAGCTGGACGAGAAGAATGGCAGGACCATCCTCGCGCAACTCCATGTCGACTGGAGAAGCCCAATGGGGGAAAAGGGCAGTTTGACCACAGGCTGGCTGGCCAGTAGAGCCAAGTGATGACGATAGCCCTTGGGTTCGATTAACACACGAAGTCTATCCGATTCATGCTCGGCATGTTTGTTGGATGAGACGTCGGGAGAGGCGTGGTTGACTTAGTCCTCGGAGTGCTACAGAATCTGTCTCAGCCGCTCAGGGTTCATGGTTGGCTGTGGTTGCCGGCTACCCGTGAGACAGAAATAAAACAGATTCAGGTTCAGTGCCAGACTGAGCTAACGTGGTGATTACACACGGCGAGAAGGGTTAGCAGCCACACTGAGGCGCACTCGAAAGTATGGTTCAAATACGTATCGCGTTTCTACGTCGACCATGATTGCGGAGGATTTTTGTCAAGGTATCCGTTGGCCGAGTGGGAGTGGTGCTAGCTTGAAACATGAGGGGCACCCTCCGCAGATCTCGTTTGTGCTTTCAAAAGTTTAGAACAGCCGGGATTCCACGTGCGCTCTCCCTCTGTGTGGGTGCAAGGGGGACGCGGAAGGGGCGCTTAGAATCAGTTGCACATAACTCGTGTCTCTGATAGAGCATCGCAGGCATGATGAGGCGCACAATGATAAGCTCCTAGGAGATTGCGGCGTGCAAAGAATGGATGTTTATTATTGCCGATCGTGTGTGCAGCAACAAGTGGAGAAGGAAGAAAGGGTCTGACCGAAACGGGGTAGAGGACCACTTAAACAGCCGTATTCGTGGTTAGCCGGTCGGCTTGGCCTGGCCAAAACATAGGAGAAAAGTAAAGTGATGGACAGGTTCGGCACACGGACTCCCAACACTGCTGCTATACTTGTATTAGTGTGAACAGGCTGCGACGGAGTGGGTAGAGGGTGTGTAGCAAGGCAAGAATCCCTCGCCATAGCGCGCGCGCTTACGAGTGGATGGGCATAGCAGGACAGGACGCGTCTGCAATCTATCAGGAATCGAACACGGCGTCAGGGTGGAATCGTATCGTGGTCAAAGGAGTTCGGTTCCAATGGCCCCAATTGCGCACAGACAGGCCGAACTTTCTTGTTCCCTTGGCTGGAGTGTGGCCTTTGATAGATTCAGGATAATGGCGGGCAGCGGGCGAGCAGCATAAACCACCCGGCATTCAGGGAAACCGTCGTGCCTTGTGCTTCCACAACTGCCACGCCTGCTCGACCTTTTTCTCTCGAAACAGAACCGTTTGACGGCTAGCAAACTGCACCAAGGATCGTCAGGAGTTTTTGATCGCTTCTGCCCACAGCTTGGATATTAGCATTTGCGATCCCCTTCAGCTCTTCTTTTGTCTTTTACTGTTGTTCAAGAAGCAAGAAGTGCCAAAAGCCACCGCCAGCTTTCCTGCGAGTATCCCGCTCAACAAACTCAACCCTAAACTTTTCTCCTCACGACGACCGTTGTCCGTCACGAAAGCCTCGCGAACCCCCTGGAAACTCAAGCATCATCTATCGTCAATTCATACTCAGTCACTCCTTTGGATATCCCCAACTCTCCCACAACACACCCCTCCGATCAATGGAATAATAACACAACACAAGACACAAACACAACAACTCAGCATAATTACACATGGCGCCCACCAAGACCAAGGAATCAACTTCGGTCCCGCTAGCAGACTATTTCTTCATATCCGGCATAGAGTCGACGCAGATCTACGATGAAAGAGAACATGCCGCCGCATCCCCGCCGCCGGTAGACGAGACGATTGAGGAGGATATCGCTCTCGAAACAGACAGTACCACATCGCCCAGGCCTTCGACACCGACCTCGCCCAACACAACCAAAAGGCTATCGACTCGCTACAGCTGGGAAGCGCGCAAGAGCATTAGCAGTGTCATTGGTCCTGGCGAATTCAAGCCGACCCCCAGCAACCGTAGCAGCGCGACCATCAAGGGTATACAAACAGAGACTCCTGCTCTCAGCGACGAAGACTTTGAGATTGCGCTTCGCAAGTTTGCTTCGGAGAGGGAGAACTTTCTAGAGGAGATCCAAGTACAGGCAGGAGCAGTAGTACCGCAAACCTCGCGGACGCCAAAGTCTAGACCGCGAACAGTGCGCATCACAAGCTCGGAAGATGCAGCAAAAGACGCGGCACAGAAGGGTGGTATCGGAGGACTAAGGAGGCGCCTGTCGACCATGAACAGCATGAAGAGACAACCCTCGGTCTCAGTATCGAGACAACGTGAGTATCTCGGCACGTCAATAAGCCAACCAACTGACCGGGCCTCTCTAGCCTCCACGCGCACGTCCAAACGACTGAGCGGCTACAACTCTGTCATTCCCACGCCGAAACCTTTCAAAGCCTCACCCGACATGCACCCCCTGAAACGACGATACGAACCCGTTCTGCTTGACAGATACCCCCCGAAAGCCCAAGACAGCGAGACGAAGCGAAGATGCCCTTTCCCCGACTACGTGGCCATGTTTGCCTTCCCCAACGACGTCGTAGTCGTTTCGTCCGACGAGCGCCCAAGATCGACCTGGCACGGCTTTGCCATGACCACAGGAGACGGTTCCAAGCTGCATGCCATCTGTGTTACAGTGTGGATGCCGTTGAACGAAACAGCGTCGGTCGAGCTCGAGCGACAATGCGAAGCATGGCGCAAGGCAAACATGAGCGACGAAGAGAGGGAACTAGCAAGCAGCTTGGGAGAACGTCTGGCAGGTGAGAGAGCAAAGCTCTCAAGACTACTGGCTGAACTCCCCAATGCTGCTCAAGGCTCAGCCGAGAGAGACACGCTCGATGATCAGATCAGTGCAGTCGAGGAGAAAATCTCTCTTATGGCTGATCTGTTACGCCCCGTGCGACATGGAGCTGCTTCCAAGATTGAAGGTCTTACTGATGGTGAGAGTGGCTTCTGGATCCCGCGATGCTATGGAGTGCTCGGCAAAGACGGCGCCATGACGAGTTTCTGGAAAGAGTGGCTCAAGGCCATTGTTACGCCCATGACAAACGGTGCTGTGCTTCGCGTACCTCCAAGCTCTCCCAAAATTGGCATGTGGCAACCGCTCGAACGATACGTCGTCAATTTGTGCGTAGAGGCTCCGAGTCCTATGTCCTCCAGCACTCAGATTGAAGTTGCTATCCGCGAGTTGCGCTTGTACGCCAGGAAAGAAGCCGAGAATGAGATTCCTGGTTCACGAAACGCCGACATTTACGCTCTCTTCCGATCCCTTTCTTTGAACAACATCGTCACGTTGTTCGAGTATGTTCTGTCCGAATCACGCGTCATCTTGCTCTCCTCACACACATCTATGCTGCATCTTGCGAGCGCCGCCATCACCAGTCTGATCTACCCTCTGAAGTGGGCTGGAGTTTTCATCCCCGTTCTTCCAGCACGTCTGATCCAGGCTCTCGAAGCACCTTGTCCTTACATCGTGGGTGTAGAGCGAAGATATGAAAACCTTGAATTTCCAGATGATGATTTCGTCCTTGTGGATTTGGATCAGGACACTATCGAAAGTACAGCTAGACCAACGCTCCTGCCTCGCCAGCAGCGCAGAAAGCTCGTCGCTTCACTACAGTCAGTCGCGCCCCACCACATACGCTACGGTGTGCCCGTCGGTCCTCCCTCGTACGCCATCGAGACTTTCCCAAACGACGCCTTTTCTTCCGAGAATCCGCAAATTTACAGCCAAAGAGCCACTCCCTCGAGTTTGGCTTCCTTGGTCGGTGCCAATTCTGCCGCTTTTGCAGAAATGCCTGTGCCTGTACAAAATCGCAACATCATTCTTAATGCCTTCCTTAACTTTAGAACAACCTCTCGAGGAAGCGAGCACCCATCGACAATGATAGAAGCCCGCCGATCATCGTCTACCCGATCTCCGCCATCTCCCACCATTCCTTCTCCATTGTCGCAGACCTTCCCCACAACTCCTGTCTCTCGCAACGATTCTGGCTACAGCATGCAAACATCACTCCGTGAAAAACGTTCTGGACATTTCGATGTAGCGAGCAGGCGTAACTCTTCCTTCGGATTCGATCGTATGGCAAATCTGAGGAGACCCAGTGTTGCTAATGGCACTCAGCCTTTCATCAGCCATAACAGCAGCATGTCGGGATCGACTTTAGCAAACTCTGCCGGTTATGCGCCCTCTGTCTATGCACCATCCACTCTCGCCGCTTCTACCATCATGCCAAATGCCGTTCAGCCTTCTTGCCCTCGTGACACCGAAACTACGAAATGGGTCGAAGGCCATTGTCTGGTTTGGCGTCCACGTGAAGACAAAACATACTGCAGCATCTGCGATGACAAGTGCGAAGACGGTGTCTACCGCTGCGGTGGATGCAACACCAGCGTCCACCCACGCTGCCTGCACCAGATCTCGGTCGTTTGTCCTCTCGCTTTCCGCCCTGAAGCCGTTCGCGCCGTCTTCGTCCGTTGCTTCGCTTCGCTCTTGTACACTTACCGTCGCTTCATGCACCCGGCATCAGGCGACCGCAGAAAAGCAGGCATGGTGTATCACTTTAACATGGATCAGTTCATTCGCAGTGTACCTGGTGAACAGACCGAACACATCACCATGATGCGCGAAACTCAGATGTTCAACGAATTTATCCACGAGCGTGAGTCTACTCGTGCCGAGAACCCGTCCATCAAGCTCTTCGACGAGATCATTCTCGCCAAGCGAAACAGAGGTCGTGGCTCCATCTTCTCCAAGCACAACACCTCTTGGTTGTTCGACACTTCTGAGCACCTCTGGCGTTCCGCGTCGACTGCAGCACCCAACTCTCGTTTCCCTGGTGATTATCGTCAGGTCGTTAGTAGAGTCCCGGCGAAACTGGATACCACGCTCATGAAAGAGCCTAGAGCAGTACAAGGTCTGCCTCTCCCACAAACACGCACAAAGCGCAAGCCTATACCATCCATGATGGGCTTGAGTGTCGACGAAGAACAGACTGCATGAAACCTCGACCGCAACTGATCTGGCATACACTACATACAGGCTGCAACTTAATACTGCGCCTCTTTCTCTCTTCTGCATCTTCTGTTTTTGTATTCTTTTTTCTTTATTACGCTCGCTTTACACCACACAGCCAACTTGAACGCCAGACTCGCTATACCCCAATACCCATTCTCCTTCGCATCAGCTGCCTTTGCTCTTGCATTTACGCCTTGGCTTTGCCGTACTATACCCCGGTTTCTTGCCTTTCTAGCATCTCATACCTGTTACGCACCCTTTCTCCGCTTTCCTCATCGTCTGATCAGATTTATAATTGGCTTGGCCTTTTTCTGGATATTGGCAACATCTCTTCTTTGGATCTCTTCTCTTTCTTGTTTCAGCGATGGAGTGAATGTGGAGTTCTTTCTTGTCTGTTTGAAGAACTAAAAGATGCTTCTATCTGCTCATTCTCTGGCTCCATCTTGTCTTTAGAATAAACCTGGAGTTCAGGATGGATTAGGAAACACAAAAATGAATTTTTAATGTCGTCTTTATTGCCTCGTTTCTGTTGTTGGAATGCGTGCTGTGTCAGTGTCATGCCTCGTCTTCGTAAAGTATCGGCGTTGTCTCGTTGACTTGTGGTGTTAGTATCAGTCAGATTCGGCATAGCATCCTAACTCTCTCAATCATCAGGTGAGGCAAGAATACATATGCGAAAGCACATTACACCAGATGATTGGACTTTGGGAACAGAACAATCAAGAGCTTCGAGGTAGATTTGTATCCTGACTTTGACTTCTCAAAACTTTATCTGTAGACGAATGAAGCAATTCGTTCTTCCTCTTTCTATCAACTTGTTTCTTCCCTCTTAAGACCGAGTCTGTAACTATTAGAGGTCTGCAAAGATGAGAATGTGGTATGATAAATGTCGTAGGCAGGGAGGATTGAAATTGAAGTCGAGCTTCAATGTTCAAGTTAGGCAAACGATAATGATACCAGATCCATGGAAGTAGTAAGAGTTGAGTTTTCTATGTACCCTATTGTTCAGAGTCAAGGATAGAGTAGGACAGATAAGAAAAAAAGATAATCATGGATGGAGAAGGGACGGACAGGGTGGTACCCACACCAATACCTTCGCGACTAGAAAGAAATATGTTACTGGAAAGGAAAAGATAAGTACACTTGATCTAGCAGTCTAACCTCTATAGAGCGATTCGGAAAACTAGGATATAGCTGTTTTCAGTAGGGAGTGATTGATGTTTGTCTTCGAGATTGGATGGTTGTATGGGGTGGCTGCTTTTCCGTGATATCCATCACTCAAGAACAGCTAACGACTTTGAAGGCCAATGATGTCTCAGGTGCTCTACAACATTGTGATATAGATATCTATGAACGGCAGTTGAGGATGTTAGGGATACGAAGCGTTCTACGCTCAGAAAGTCCATCAGAGCTCCGCTGACACACCATATCTTAAGAAAGAGCGATGCATGCTATTCGCAACGATGTCGAGGAAGGCACAATAACTATCGCGAACCTGCAACTTATACCGTTGACGAATCAGTTCTAACCGAGGGAATCATATAGGCTGTACACGCATTGTGGTTGGAATAGTTCGATTCTCATAAACTCATTAAAACTATATCATAGCAAGGGCCGTTTTTTTCATGCTCATCCACCTGCTTCTGTTCGACGCAATGACTTTTGAGCACAAGGCTTTGAGTGCAAATACACCTAACCGCTGACGACAACACCTCCGTTGGGGTGAAGGGTCTGTCCAGCAATGGAAGAGCTGTCGGGAGAAGCCAGGAAGACAAAGCAAGTGGCGATCTCAGAGGGCTGCGAGGGACGGCCGATAGGGCTGGTGAATTCGCTTTGAGCCTTCTCGTTCATGGTGGCGGGGATCAGAGGAGTCCAGACGGGACCGGGAGCGACTGCGTTGACGCGGATGCCGCGGCCGACGTATTGGTTGTGGAGACCGCGGGTGAAGGAGATGATGGCGCCCTTTGTTGATGTGTAGTCCTGGGAGGTTGTTAGCAAAGTTGATTCGAGAAGGTTCATGAAGCAGTGTGCCAAAAGCCAAGGTAGGCCTCGGAAGAGAGAAAGAGATTATACGTACAAGGAGATCGGGGCGACCGATGTATGCGTTGATGGAAGCGTTGTTGATAATGCTGTCGCCTGGGTGCATGTGAGGCAGAGCGTACTTGGCCATGTAGAAGAAGGGGTGGATGTTGGTAGCAAAGGTGAACTCCCACTGCTCCTCGGTGAGATCCTTGATATCCTCAACCATGTTCTGGTAGGCGGCGTTGTTGACAAGGATGTTGATGGCACCCATCTTCTCGAGGGCGTAGTCGACGACCTTCTTGCAGTCCTCCTTCTTCTTGAGGTCGACCTGAATCAAGTGGCACTTGCGGCCATATGCCTCGACTCTCTTCTTGGTCTCTTGTGCATCCTTCTCCTCGACCTCGAGGTAGGCGAGCAAGCTGTCGGCGCCCTCCATGGCGTACAGGATGGCGACGGCGCGTCCAATACCGGAGTCACCTCCGGTGATGATGGCCTTCTTGCCCTCGAGCTTGCCGGCGGCCTTGTACTTCTGGAAACCACCATCACCGGTGGGGAGATGCTCGTTGATGGCGTCAGGACCCTTCATCTCACTCTGAAGACCCGGAGGCTTCTGGTGAGCGACGGGGATCTGGAAGTCTGCCGTTTGTCAGTTGCTGTACGCTCCCGCATCATGAACAAGACACATACCCTTCTTGAATTGGCCTTGGTCGGTTTCAGACATAATGATTGATTTGAAAACGTGTAAAAGTTGATGTGTAGAAACAGATCTGCGGCTCTGGGAACGAAGTTATGGACCTTATAGGTGAGGAATCGACCGTGATGTAATTCGGCGTGACGTAAATGTAACGAATGGTGACGATCGAGCGACACACTTTACACCGCGATTTAACCACTGCTGCACACGTCTTGGCTTACCTCTAGCAGCCTTCTGAATCCCAACGCAATTTACAGCCGGATGAACAGTTTTGTTCTACCGTGAGAATCTGGTGAGAAGACAGACGAAACCTCTTGCCTATTGTTCTCCGCTTTCGAGAAAGGCAGCTTTCTGCTGCGTCTCTCGAAAATGTCCGTCACACCTGCATACTCGAGTACATCCATCATCAAGTGTTGCTTAGAAATGAGACCATGGTGAACGAAGCCATACGATTCTTTGAGCTGAGGATGTCTCCAGCAAAGATAATTGAAAACAAAGCAGAAGAATAAGAAGGTGCCCGGATGATATGAGAGATCAATCGTAGAGAGAGCTTGAGCTTGGGCCTTGTCTGAATCGAGCCGCAGCCGTCACCTTGATCTTCTCCTTCTCCTTTGGGATATCGCATTCGGCGATAGAATGGTTCGACACATGTCCAAAACGCTCTTCACGTGTACATAGTACATACAGATGTCAATGAACATGTTCCGTCTGAGCAAGCATGTCCATTTATAAACTTCTTTAGCACACTGTTTTCTTTTGGAGGAGGCTGCAGCTCCTTTGAGAAGCTCCTTCGGACTATAGTCTTAGCTCGACCAAGTAGAGAGACTATTGACCGCATTACATGTCCACAGTCCATACGGGTGTGACCGACCTACTAGCTCATAATACTGCCTACATGGTCGAGATATAGATTAACTGCATTGGCCGTTATGGGATGCCTGAATACTAATCATGTTATCTTTAGAGTCCCTGAACCTCGAACTGGTATCGGAATTTTTGGCTCATCTGCGGCAATGCTCTTTGCGGACCACTTCCTGGAATCCATCCCGCAATCCCGGCCTTCGCTAAGGAGGTCATTTCGTCGGCCTTTGATCGAGCTCAAACTTCCCGAATCTGGATCTGAGCACAACGCATACATCCGAAAACGTGTATCGTGACTCTTTGATCCTTCTGCTAGACGCGCGTCGGTTGCTAGCAGCATTCTTGAAGTTTATCGCATCAGAGAAGGTGTGGCTTGGATCCAGTCGGTTCACTCAAACTAGACACGCGACATTCGGGAGCTTGCTCGCTATCGTTTATGTAGTTCTGTATAGTCAGTCATGTGATATTCGTGCCGTGTACATGTAATGAACCATCGAAAGATCTTCGAAGGTTCGTTCGTATGTTCGGATGAGCGTCACAACCTTGGAATGTCCCGTATGCAAGCAGACTCGGTCGCAACAAACAAGCGCGAGAATGTCTGCCCGTGTATCCTTTGATTGACTTTTTATGAATAAGCAGGACCATGCTCGGAATGTCGAATCTTGCTTGCACAATGCACACACTATCTATGTAGTGGCATCATGCGGCAATCGCCTAGTGGCATTTACCGATCATGCAGAGTGATGGCATATGTGTAGTTGTTGATCATCTCTTTCTCCCAGAACATGCAAGGACTCCTGTAAAGCTTGCCAGATCTCTTCGATGAGCGAGCTGGTTGTCCAGAATTGAGATTGCTGGCTCGGTATTGAATGCCTTCGAAGGTTTGTCGGTTGACAGATTGCAGACTCGTGGTGATGGCTTTTCGCATGAAGTCTCGGGTCCTGCGATAGAGAGCAGGCTGTTGGCGAGCAAGGTGGTGTGTGGTCGCCCACGCGGATTTCGTGTTTCCCTGCATTGACAAGTTACCTTAGCGCATCTGACCGGGCGACAATCGCATTCGTACCTCACCTCACAAACCATTGGTTAACCTCACAGCTATCATTGTGAGATAGTAGCCGGATATTACTCGCCCACTATACCTTGAAATGTGTGGTGACAAGGCAGCTGAGGAGGAAATCTACACGCGAACGGATACATAGTAGATGTCCACAACCATTGTGTCCAATCCTGCATGTATGTTCTCGCCTGGGATTAGGCACAAAGTCTTGCGGAGCTAGCAAGTCTTGTCCTGCGGCCAAGAACACTAGAAGGAATTGCGGTGTGTATGCGAAGGTTGAGTTTGAAGCTATGCGTAAGCATGCAGGTGTCATGGCTCGGAAGCCGAGGAGCAAAAGTCATCAAGGTTGTGCAGCTCCATGACCTACAACGCTCGTGTGATGGGCTAATAAGACCAGTCACCAAGTCGTCATTCCTTCGAGATCGGACTCTGTGCGAGATCATGTTAATCGACAGAGGTAGGACAATCTCATCGCAGACTCGCATGAGACTTGAGGGTACCCATATTTGGAAGGCCAGAGCTATGCGGAAGCTTGAGAAGTTCACGACAGACAGAGCCTTTTGAGTTTGCAGACAGAAGGCTCTGCGCGTACAACATGACAACTACTGATGCCATTTCGACAAAACATCGCGCTCCTGCAAACGATGGCGCTTGACTCAATGCGTCCCTGATGGGAACGGAAGGTATCAATCTTTCGCGATGGGAATGATTATCCACGTGTCAATCAGAGAGCGGCCGACTCAAAGTCTTGAATCTTTAAGTTCGAACCTGCACACATTGGCCCAAGCGGGAGGATCTACGTTAGACATGTCGGTCAGAGCGTATTAGTACAGTACTTGTATGGCACTCTCCGGGAGTGGGTTTACTGATCAAGGAATCAAGAACGGACGTCCTCGAATTCAAGCGCACTGACCATTCTAGAATCCTTCTTGCAGTTTACGAGAACGCGATTTCCTGCTCAGCGAGAGGAGAGGAAGATATGGATTAGAAGGGATATTAGCCTTGTTCAGTGTTTGGTAACGCGAGGTGTAGTGTGGAAGTCTAGGGGATCTCCCCGTCTTCTTCTAAGGGCGACGGCAGAAGGTCTTTGCTAAGTCCCGCAGCCATGGAGTCGGTGAAGGAGCGGACCCAAATTTATTGGAATCCTGTCCGAGCAACCAGTAACTGGGGGCCCCTGCTTGCGCCATTCCCTTAGAGCAAGACAAGCGTATATCTGACAGCTGTCCTGTCGATTATAGCAGTCAACAGTGCTACACCTTGTGTTTGAGTTTTGAATGCCGAGTGAAGTTCGGAGCGGTCTTGCGATATGTTTCTCATTGGCAGATTGTCGAGTGATACAGCATGATAGTTCGATTGACTCCCGGAACATGCGCTGTGCATGGTGGGAGGAGGTTGTGTTCGTGGCAGCCACATGACGCCTGCAGCACACATGCCGATTCGATGACGGTACCTGCTCCAAACAAGGTCTTTGACATGTACCCAGGTACGCGTAAGTTGATTGTAGAGTTCGAGACGTGGTGCAACCGCAGGCAAGGTCCATGCTTGCACGGAATTACCTCCAAGAACTACTCGGTGCCTATGCATTGCATAGAGATCAGCAGAACGATTGCATCGGAGTCAGATACTACATGCAGCCATCTTGGTGAAGCCAGTGTTAATTCAAGATCTTGTTTCTTGTTAGCTGAGGAGGATCAACTGGGAGACGGACCTTACACCGTTATGATCTGATACAGCCGAGACGTTCTTGACTGCTACTTGGCACAGGGTCAAGATTCAGAAGGCCTCGGAGATGCCGAGCGAGTCACTCTCGGTGATTAGTATCTATGGAAGTTAGCTCCTACGTCAGATGTGTAGTGCTCTCACGGCAATACACAACATCCGTCGGCTTGTCTTGCACTTCATCGGAAACATAGGCTTTGCACCCCCAGCCACGGGGTTCGCATCCAACAATAAAATTGTCAGGAGCGTTTTTGGACACATGTCACTGCGTTGCCAACCTTGATGACTCGACCATTGTTCGTCCTTCTTCACTATCAGAGGCTTTACGCTTGAGCTTACGAATTGGTGTTTCGTTCTTCGCAATCCTGCATGCGAACCGGTATACTCAGATACCGTGATTGAATCTTCTTTCCCAAAGGAAACCAAGCGAATTCGATCAATTATTCTGTCCTCACAGCATGGCCTCCAACCCGCAGCCTCAACCTTGGAACGATGCCTCAGTACATGAGTTCGGCAGAGATTTTCTCACCTTTTCTGTACAGCATGGCATCCACTGCGTACCTATCGATGATGTGAGTGTTAGATTGGCCGCCAAGTCCCCACAGCGATTGTGACATGGCACAAGCTGCCCTCTGCTTGCGATACTGACGTTCCGAGGCGACTGCGTATTAACAAGCTTCTAACGAAGAGCGATATGGACTATGTCGTCCACGGGCTCTTGGGGGAGATAGGTATCGTTTGCCGTAATGTCGCAGATCAAGTCAGGGGCTAGTCGTGGTCAGAGATTTGCGAGTTCCAGAGGCTGACTTTCGAAAAGGAAGAGCTCAACCGGCAAGCCGACTTCTACGACATTGTCTCTCGACTGTTTGAGAGACGTCTGTTCCTGCCAGCCGACTTGGCTCCGGAATTCATACTTGACTGTGGAAGTGGTGGTGGTATAGAGTGGGCCGAGGAAGTGATGGAGAAATCCGAGTTGGGGCCAGGATCTTCCAGCTCAGAGGATGACGACTTTGCATGCCAGGTAAGCCTTGATACTACTGCAGGCATACATTGCTATCGGATATGACTAACATGCTGAACAGGTAGTCGCTGTGGACATATTCCATACCGAGGGATCATCGCCCGGAGTGGTGAAGAAGAGATGGAACCTCAACGAACCCTTTCGTTACGACCAGGAGGAACTCGCCAGAGACAAGTACAATCTTGTCAATTCACGCTTCCTTACAGACAGCATCAATGCTAGCCGATGGGGATCCTATGTGCAAGATCTCCACGACCGACTTAGGACTGGCGGCTGGCTCCAGATGCTCGAAGCTCAATTCAACATACAATCTCGCAGCGGAAGACCTCTGGAACACCTCTCAAGATGGTGGAGCATCTATAGCCAGGCTCTGGAAGGGCAGAACAAAGATCCCAGGGTCGGGACAGAGTTGTCCAGACACATGGGCAACGCCGGGTTCATCAACATTGCCATGGAGCCGAAACAGTTGCCCGTTGGAGAGTGGCACCAAGACCCTCGCCTGAGAGAGATAGGTAGAGACATGAAGTCGATAGCGGTGCAGACTTTGAGGTCGTTGGGTATATGGCACTGTCGCCAGGCTGGTATGCAAGAAGGCGAATTCGAGGATCTGATTGCAGGTTGTGAGAGAGAAGTCTCAGACACGAGTCTGCGACTCTATATTCCGATGTAAGTTCCCTACTAAAGCTTTGCGGTTCAAGAGCTGAGTGTCGCAGGTTTGCTGTCTATGGTCAACGGGCCGAGAAGGGACGTACGCGAGTCGACCAAGGAGATGTCAAGTACGTCCCAGACCCAAACAGACGTCTTCCTCCGCCGGTGGACTGGGCGTAGATGCTCTGAAGCCTACTCGCGAGCGTAGCGTGCTAATGACGGATGGACTGATGTGTTGGTGCGTGCTGGAGTTGTACGATCAGGTCGACGGGTTACTTTTTAGAAGCTCGTTTGGTCCAGTGTGGTATCGAGGATGGTCTCCATCGCTGAGGAGGAGCGATTGGATAAGTTCGTTGGATCTGGGAACAGGTGAGCTTTGCCAGAGGTCATGGGCAGACACGGTGCCTGACACGACCTAGGCATTGAGAAGAAGACGATACGGACAGGCTTCTAGTGTAGGAAGCACAGCCGTATGTGGCTTCCCAGGAAAAGGCTATGGACTCGAGCAAGTTGCAGTAATATTGTAGAGAAGAAGATGCGGGATCCCCTGACCTCCGAAGAACTTGAAGTTGATCTCGGGTCTCAGCTGGAAGGTGCGTCACCCTTGCAGCTGCTCTGAGTCTAACAACCTCATCCTGGTGGAGACTAATCATCAAAGCTACCAATCTGTCGGGTCGTTGGCCAAGTCAACCACGAGAGATGTAGAAACCATACTTATGTATAACAAGAAGTTTAGATCAAATCTGAACGCGTTTGACAACCGTGTCTCCTTGCTTACATTCGGTTCAGATCAGGGCCTCGATAAGCCAACTTGTCACCTTGCAGATACTGAACTTTTTTGTCACCAAAGCCCTTGCACATAGCCTAGCAAAACGCGTTTCTGAAGTTTTAGTGTCCCAAATTCTCTGGGTCGTCTAACGTCCGATACCGTGTCAATCTTCGAAGATGTCAATATTTGTTCATTCGATGAGTCCAACTCGCTGGTCAACGTGGGTCGCGATTATAGCAAGGCTTCTCCCTCGAGATGTACATGTGTTGAACATGACGGAGTGATCCTGGATGAAATAGACGCAGAGTCGAATATGTTCCGTACTTTATGAGGCTAGCATCATTCGGCCGTAAGAACTTCGACGAGACCCAGTCTCTCGGGAAGCGGCTCTGTGCTTGAACCCACAGTTGACCATGATGTTACTGCAAGTCTGCAAAGCACTCTCAGTCCACAGTCTAAAGGCATCGACAATAGAGTGCAGCATCTCAATGTCCACTCACGAGAAGCGAATCCAAATCCTAGAGCATCGCGTATTTCTAACCACCTCCACGCGCGTAACGGATTGAGTATATCGATGCAGCCGCGGCAGCTACCGTTTCTATGACGTACACTGACAGATGACATCCTATCAAAAGGACCAAACTCCGTGGGACCAATTGAGCTGTCCTTCTGGTCAGCTTCGATATTCACACTAGGTATAACCAAACATGACGGAAGCATTGAAAGAGACCTTGAGTTCAGCTTGGACAGACGTCAAGCGCGGCCTGTCCAGCGCACCACCTAATGACGCCTACCTTGCATGGGACGCACCTGGAGTGGAAACCATCAAACCGGATGAGCAAGAGAAGACACAGCGTATCAAGGAGGTCATGGAGCGCATGCAAAAACGCAACTTTGACCTTCACAGAAAAGCATTCAGAGCAACCCATGTGAAGACGCAGGGAGTCGTCAAGGGCAAGCTTCAAGTCCATCCGGATCTGCCAGAGCATCTTCGTCAAGGCATCTTCGCAGAGCCAGGCAAAACCTATGACGTTGCAGCGAGATACGCAAATGAACCATATCTCCTCCAACGTGATCAGGAAAATGGTCCTCGCGGTCTCGGGCTCAAGGTCTTTGATGTTACAGGACCTCGATTGGAAGGGGTCGATGACTCTGTCAACACCCAGGACTTCTTTTTCAACAACGCTCCTAGCATTGAGCTGACAGACGTGGATACGACATTGGACATCATGAGTCTACGTGAGAAGTATTTCGACGATCCTGCAGCTTTGGGCAGACAATTGAAGATGCGAACGGATCTGGTCAAGCAACACGCACCTTACCTTCTTCCTAACAATAACATCATCTCGCATTCCATGTACACCCAGTCAGCCTTCCGATTTGGGCAATATTACGGACACATGGCACTTTTCCCCGTGTTGGAGTCTCAGAAAGCAGCCAACGACAAGGTCAAGAACGATGATCCATCGTGTGTATTGTCAGACTGGCTGTTTGATTATTTTGGCGGCAAAGAAGCCAAATACGATTTCAAGGTATGAAGCGTCAATTGCGATATGAGTCTAGTTTACTCATAAGATGCAGATCCAGCTGGGAACGGACCCGGCTCATCATCCCACCGAGGATGGAAGTGTCGTGTGGGACGAGGCAACGAGCCCTTATCAGACCATAGGGACCATTACCTTTCCTGCGCAAAACAGCTTCAGTCATGAACGACGGGTGTTTTGGGAGGATCACATGTCGTTGGATGCGTGGAGAGGTCTGGATGCGCATAGACCTCTGGGGGGAATCAACCGCTTGAGGAAGGATGTTTACCCACACAGCAAGAAGACCAGAGACGGGATCAACGTCTCCAAGTCGGAGGATGTCCGCAGCGTCGATGAGATTCCGAACTAGAGGCGGGCGGTGCACAAGAATGATGATGGATGGTCGAGAAACCGGATTTGCAGTAGTCTGTAATTAACGAATTATTGTATCATCAAGCGTGCTGCATCGTGGCTTTGCTCTCTCGGCGCGGGATGTGCAGGTCGTCAGCAGACAGCACCTTCCGTAGTTTCTCTGTCTTTTTGCAAACAACTTTTTGCAAGAACTGCGGACGCTTTCAATGGGAGCAGCAGAAACCTGACGAACAACCAACAAGTGCAAGAAGTTGACGGCCTTTTAAGTTTCAGAAACACCTTGTGGAAATCGACCAGGGTCACTGAGTGGGGAAGGTAATTTGGACGGACAGCACGCGACAGAAAGAGGACAACGTGCCCCCCGAAGCTCAAACAAGGGTGCTGGCCTCGTTGACGCTGGCCGACTGCGACCGGCTACTTTTTTCTACGTCGCCTTCCAGAAGTTCAGGCTGTCTCGCTCCAGAGAGCGCGCGCGCGGAGCAGTCGACCCCAGGCGAAACAGACAAAGTGACCAAAGTTCAGACATCCCGTCAAAAGGGCGGTCAGAGGCATCCGGCGGCAGAAAGAGTTCAAGCCACTTTGTATGCGCTACACAGACTACAACATCTCCCTCGAGTCCCTTCCGACTTCTCCGGATCCCCTTACACGCCGGTTGAGCGTGTGGCCTGGACGCGCCCATGTGGTACGTTACGCGCATTCTGTCGGCGCTCTTGTTCCTCTTCAGCGTCGTCTTCACCATCCCGCTGGCCTTTGATGTCGGCGGCCGAACCTGCGGTCTTGCTTTCTCTCTCTCGCTGAGCGCCTTCTACTTCTTCTACTCTGCCCTACGACTTGCCACGCCCGATAGCTCCAGACTTCGCTATGCCCTCGTCAACACTATCGCCGCCTCGCAGTGGATCGTCATCCCCACCCTTATGATCTGGAGTCTCAACAAGTTCTCGGTCGACTCGGACGCAAGCGCCTGGGTGGAAAAGACGTTCAGTGGGAAAAGAGCACAGCACGATACCTTTTATGCATGGGTCTTTGGTAGCGATGGTCTGGTGCAGTCGCTCACCATTGGCGGCTGGGACAAACTGCTGCGCTGGTCGACGCCTGTCTTCCAGCTGAGCGAAGGCTTCTGCAGTCTGCTCGTCATCCAGGCTGCCGGCCAGATTACGAGATACCTGGTGAACCGCGAAGGAGGGGATGGTTGGATGGTAAGTCGGCTGAACCTGCGCGTTCAGATATACATCGAAGGCTAATTGTCAACCCGCAGATCGGACTGCTGATCACCTCTGCCTCGATCATTTCGAGCTCCGTCTACTTCCTTTGGAGAATTACAACCTTCCCAGAGCTCGGTAATGTCGACGCTATCCTGATCGGCGTCGCTATCACCTGCGCCTTCTTCCTTTGCGTCTGGGGAATTGGTAGTGGCAAGGGTAACCCTGTTGAGAGCTCGCTGCTCGTAAGTCACCTAACACGCCTTTCTTCCTTCGCGCTTTAGTAGACTGACCATGACTAGTTCGCCTACATGACCCTGTGCATCTACCAGATCTTTACCGATTACCAACCCTCAAACCCTTCCCAGTCCGTTCCGGTTCCCGTCGAACCCGATTTCCCTCCATTGCCGCCCATTATCATGGCATCCTACTCGACACTGATGCACGCCCTCTCTACCCTTCCATCTACCATTCACACTTCCTTTAACTTCATCTTCGCCGCCATCATGACCATTACTCCCTCGGTCATCATCTCTCTGGCCTACCGCCTTTTCGTCATGTACGCTTCCGCCCGTATCATCCCGGCTGTGCGTGAATCAGGAGCTCGTGCGCTCTCGCAAGAACCGTCTCTCGAAGACAGCGATGGTGTCGGTCAAGTCCTCGGGTTCCTAGGCTACTTCAGCCCTAGTATTCTGATTGCCGTTTACACCAGTCTTTTGATGCAACATTTCGCCTCAGCTTCTGCCGACCATCCTGGAGAATGGTGGACCAGTCAAGGTGGAGATGCGGGCAGTAACGTATGGAGGTGGGCTAACCTCGCCGGTACCATGGCGCTCTACGCAGTCGAGCTGTATCTCGGCAAGGGTCACGATGACAGCAGTCTCACAAGCCACTGGAAGATCGATTGAAAGATTCGATGAGATACCATACAGACAGGGCAAGAGTTGCGACGGAAGAATAGCCAGTGTTGATCACAATCAGGACAGCTACTCCCCTCAGACACAGGCTGGATGCGAAAATGCGTTCTACGAAGAGTAGCTGTCCCAACGGCTAGGAGGAAAATAACCTCTATCAGACAACAACGAGGACTCCAAGACGAGATTTGGATAGAATGCCAGCGGAGAAAGAGTCCGGGTAAAGGCAGGTCCTTTTTCAATAAAAGCGACGCGGGGCGTATGGGTGCTTTTAGCAACCCTGACTTGTGACTTGAGCAGCAGCGAAGCTCTCTGTTTCTTTGTTTTTTCCCTTCTTCACAGCGAAATGCTGAACCAGATACCAACTTTATCCTTACTATGGCAATCAAATCAAGCATCATCAAAGCGATTAAAGACCACAGCACATGACCTGGGAACGAAAAGGCAAGCGTAGCCGAGAAAGTGTGTTGATCAGCGTGAGCTTATACTACGTCACTGCTGATCATCAGCGCGTGGAGCCTCTCAGCTATTATTTTTCTATTCAGAGCTCCCTCAACCTTTAAGAGAACCTATTTCAGACTGAATCCGTTTACTCAATCGTACTAAACTTTTCGTCAACACACAACAAAAGACAACAAGATGGCCGAGACTCACCACTTAGAAGCCCACAAGCTCTTCAGCATGAAGGGCAAGGTCGCCGTTGTCACTGGAGGTGGCTCTGGCATTGGTCTTATGACCACTCAGGCTCTTTCCGCCAACGGTATGATGATCCTGATGGAATGTAAAGAAGTTGTAACTGACAAAATTCAAAGGCGCCAAGGTCTACATCGTTGGCAGAAGTGAGTAGTCACTGTATACCCAGCGTGTACCGATGCTGATGTGATTCAAAGACACCGAGAAGCTGGAGACTGCTAGCAAGGAGCACGAGCCCGACCAAGGAGAGATTATTCCGTATGTCTAGCTTCAGCAAGATGCATATAGGAAGCATGACTGATCACGCGACCAGTATCGGAAACATTGATGTCACCAAGAAGGCCGACCTCGAGAAGCTGGTCAAGCAGATTGAGGAGAAGGAGAAGTGCATTCATCTGCTCGGTAAGTCTTTGTTGTTACAGCATGAACTGATGAGACTAACACTGGTAATAGTTGCCAACGCGGGTGTCGGTGGACCCAAGGCTGAACCTGACAAGGAAGATGCTGGAGAGCTCAAGGAGAAGCTGTGGCAGAACGAGTCTGTCGAGGAGTGGAACGACACCTACTCTACCGACGTCACTTCGGTCTACTTCACCACTGTTGCCTTCCTACCCTTGCTGCAGGCCGCTATGGAGCCCAAGGGTCCGGGAGAGAAGTTCAGCGCAAGCGTCATCACCACTTCTTCCATGAGCGGAATTATGCGCCACGCCCAAGGCCACTTTGCGTATGTTGATGTGTTCTACAAGCGGAAGATTCAAGCTAACCATAAATTCTCGCAGCTACAACGCAGCCAAGGGTGCAACTGTGCATCTTACCAAGCTAATGTCTGCCGAGTTCATGAAGGTCGGTATCAGAGTCAACTCAATCGCCCCTGGATACTTCCCCAGCGAAATGACAGCCAAGAGCTCCGACGACAGACAGAAGAGCGACCTTCCTGCTGAGAAGGTAGCCGACAAGGGCCACGTTCCTCAGATGCGTGGTGGAAAGGACGAAGAGATGGCCCGCGGTATGCTGCTGCTGGCTACGACAACCTACATTAACGGGCAGATCATAGTTATTGACGGTGGAGTCTTGAACCAGGTAGCAGGTGCGTAAGCGAATACGGCTTGCCTTATGACGAGCAGTCATGAGAAGGGATAAGGAGGACAGCGGATTGTCAACGACAACGACAACGAGGAAATGATGCAATGAGACTTGAAACGCAGGCCCAGCCGCGTGGTTACGCGCAACGACAGTATGCCATGGAGTTGACAGACGGTAGCATGAAGACAGTGAGAAGAAGCAAGAAGCAGCTATTAGACAAAAGAGAGAAAGTATCATTCATTGTCATGGACTCAAAGTTGCAGTGCAGAGTTGGCGGGAAGCGGGATGTGGGTCGGGAGTGGTGAACCTCGTGCCCCGCCGGTTTCAACAGTCGGCCGCGAAGGTTGGCGTGGCCCGTTGATGTCGGCTTAGTTCAGGGCAGCATATCGCAGAGTTGGGTGCCGATGGAATTGCTGTGTCTCAGATGCTGCAATAAACACCCGTTCACCATCGTCAGTGACTTCATTTCAATCTCCTGGATGGTCGGTTTGGATAGCCTCGTGCCCCGTGCCCACGCATAACCGTCGATGCGAGAGTGGAACGCCGTACCCGACCACACTCTCTTCCTGCACTTTGCATCTAATCCTCGACTGTGACGACTGCCACCTGCATCTCTGGCTGGTATGAGGTCAAGAGCCCATCTGTCTTTATCGCCGCCACCGCTGTCGCACAGCTGCAACATTCGCAACCTGGAGACGCTTCTGGCCCCGTCCCTAACCCTGAACCCTGAATACCACCGCGCCTGAGAGACACGCCCGAAACACTCTCCACGCATACGACCAAGACACACACGTCCGCCGCCATGCCGGCCGTCGCACAACGCCCTCAGTCGGCCTATGGCCCTCCCAGGTCGTCAGTCGAGTCCGACAGCGGTAGCGAGCGATTTACATCCGCCCTCGAAAGAAGAGCCAGTTTCCAACCACAATCTGCCCTCAGGGCTCCGACTCAGGGAAGGCAGCCAAGCTGGGAGAAGATGCCAAAAGATGGAACTGTACAAAGAGCTGCTGGCGAGGTCTCCGGCCTCAAAGACTACGTAAGACAAGAGCTGCCACATATGAGACATATTGGTCGGCCGACGAGCTGACAGAAGTTCGCAGCAACTGGGTGACTGCCTCGGCAAGGGCGCCTTTGGCAGCGTGTACCGCGCTCTGAACTGGGGTACTGGCGAAACAGTTGCTATCAAGCAAGTAAAATTGGTAGATCTGCCGAAAGGCCAGTCTCGCGCAATCATGGTATCGTTACATCCCGGGCCACATGACTACCTTGAAACACAGGTGTTGACTTGCATCTCCAGATGGAAATTGATCTGCTCAAAAATCTCAATCACGCGAACATTGTCAAGTACAATGGCTTTGTCAAGTCGGCCGAATCTTTGTACATTATTCTCGAGTACGCCATCTCGTATCCTTGCTTGTCAGACTTCTGCTTACCCGATTCAGATATTGTGAGAATGGTTCGCTACATTCCATCTGCAAGAACTTTGGCAAATTTCCCGAGAACCTCGTCGCGCTATACATGACCCAAGTTCTCAACGGTCTACTGTACCTCCACGAACAGGGTGTCATTCACAGAGACATCAAAGGCGCAAACATTCTTACTACCAAGGAAGGTCTGGTCAAGTTGGCCGATTTTGGTGTTGCGACGAGAAAAGATACTGGTCTACATGAGAGTAGCGTAGTTGGCACACCTTATTGGATGGCTCCCGAAGTCATCGAATTATCTGGTGCTACCACTGCTTCGGACATTTGGAGTCTTGGATGTACTGTTATCGAACTGCTCGACGGTAGACCTCCATACCACAAACTGCAACCCATGCCAGCTCTATTCCGCATTGTCAACGATGACCATCCACCGCTTCCTGAAGGAGCTTCTCCAGTAGGAACACTTTCCGCTACCCTCGTGTAAATTTTGCTGACATCAACCAGGCTGTTCGCGACTTCCTTATGCAGTGTTTCCAAAAAGATCCCAACCTCAGAGTCACAGCCAAGAAACTATTGAGGCATCCCTGGATCCTCAGTGGCAGACGTTCCGATCAACCCGTCGCAAAACCCACACAGTACGACGAAGCTGTAAAGAGTGTCCAGCAATGGAACGAAGCACTCAAATCGCCACAAAACACATCATCAAGACGGTCATCATCTAGACCACTCTCACTGAGTCCTGTGCCCCCAAGACCGGATGTTGGCTCACATCTGAGGACACCCGCGATCAACAAAGGAGGTTTGGCTTTGGCGCATAGAGCAAACGATACCAAACCTTATCAATCACCCGAGAATGATGCCAAAGATAATTGGGACGATGATTTTGCGACGTCTATTGGTAACGCAGCCTTGCAGTTGCCACAACTGAAACCTCACGACAACTTCGCTGGCATGTTATCGTCGGATAAACTGAAACAGTACGCCACTTTCGACATCAACGCAGAGGAGGAGGAGGAGGGGGACAATTGGGATGACAACTTTGAAGGAGATCTTACAGTGAGAAGTACGATGGAGGTGATTCGAGGTGATCCCATGGAGACCGTGCGACCATTCTTCCCACCTAGAGCCAACACTTTCGACATGAAGCATAATGCGCCTACGAGGAATCCGGGACAATACACGCTGCGGCAAGCACAAAAGGCCTTGGAAAAGGCTGACAAGGACAACCCATCGAGGACACAAATCCTTCGACCAACGCACAAGTCGACAAAATCAGAGCCCAAGCCCGCAGAGGCTCCTATACGCCCATCACTAATGTACAGAGAGAATTCGACGGAAGATTACTCTGATCTGCTTGGACCGGACAACGACTCGGCCTTCCGTCAGAAGCTTGCAGCACTCACTATTCGGAGCGATGACTCGTTCGCCCCAAAGCTGTTCCATCCCTCGGACATGAAGAGCCTGCCTCGACCAAGCTCGCGTATGGGTCACATGCGCCGACCATCTCCTCAAATCCACGATGCTGCAGCGATGCGTAGAACCCGCTCTGAAGTGGAAATTCAAAAGTATGCCGAAGACCCCGAAGACGAAGACTTCTCAGATATCTTTGGCAAAGAAGATGGACAGCAGGTACCGCAACCCGAAAGTGAGAGTGGTTCCGAAATCGGAACACTCATGCTCAACTCTAAACTGTCGACAAACTCCTGGCTCGGGGATGAAGAAGATGAGGACGATCCGTTCGCACAACTCGAGGAAGGATTTGACGAGATGGACCTGGAAACCAACATTGCTCGAGACAAGTTTGCTCGCTTAGTGACTCTCGTGGAGAGTCTTGTCGGGTCGCTCAAAGTCTCGCAGCCTGAGGACTACCTGCAAGATATTGTGGATCAACTGTTCCAAGTACTGTGGGAATCTCCCGAGGTCAAGACTGTAGTCATGTCTTCGCACGGCATGTTGCCAATCCTGGAAATTCTGGAGACATGTAATCGTCCGACAACCATTCTGAGACTACTACAAGTTGTCAATCTGATCATCATGGACAATGTCGAGATTCAAGAGAACCTTTGCTTCGTTGGCGGTATCCCAATCATCACACGATTTGCGCAAAAGAGATACAGCAGTGACATCAGACTGGAGGCTGCTGCGTTTGTCAGACAGATGTATCAGACCAGTACGCTCACTCTCCAGATGTTTGTCAGTTGTGGTGGTCTGAATGTTTTGGTTGAGTTCCTTGAGGAAGATTACGATGCTGAGAGAGATCTCGTCTTGATCGGAGTCAACGGTGTCTGGAGCGTATTCGAAATGCAGGGTCCAACACCAAAGAACGACTTTTGTCGAATCTTTTCGCGCAGCTCAGTCTTGTACCCGCTATCTCTAGTACTCAATCGAGTGTTGGAAGAAGAAGGTGAACTTGCCGAGCTGGTCGAGGGACGCATCGTCAACATCTTTGTCCTGTTCTCACAAGCTGAGAACCACGTCAAGGAAACGGTCGCCGATCGTATGGTCTTGAAGCGTGTGTTGAAGGACCTCAAACGTATGTCACCTCAACACCAGATCACCATGCTCAAGTTCATCAAGAATTTGTCCATGCTTGCAACCACACTTGACGCTCTGCAGAACTCGAACGCCATTGAGGTGTTGACTGATCTCCTGAATGCTAGCATGAAAGTACCACACTTCCGTGAGATCTCCAACCAAGTTTTGAACATCATGTACAATCTTTGCAGGTTGAGCAAGACAAGACAAGAAGATGCCGCACTGAATGGTGTCATACCTCTACTACAGCGTATCGTTAAGACCGAGCGCCCACTGAAGGAGTTTGCTTTGCCTATCTTGTGTGATATGGCACACTCTGGCAAGGTGGGAAGGAAGATACTATGGCAGAACAAGGGACTGCAGTTCTACGTCAGTCTGCTCGCGGATCAATATTGGCAGGTCACGGCTTTGGATGCTATTTTCGTCTGGTAAGTGATACGAGTTCTGGCGAGAGCTACGAACCCAACTAACAGTGATCAGGTTACAAGAAGAGACCGCGAAGGTAGAAGAACATCTCCTCAGAGATGATAGCTTCTCCCAAGCAATCATCAACTGTTTCAACCACAGCAAGGCTGACAGTTTCGAAAACTTCCTCGAGCCTCTACAAAAGCTGCTGCGTCTCAGCCCTCCCCTTGCCAGCTCTCTCATACACCCGGATCTCTTCCTACGAACATCCCAGAAGCTTCGCACCAAGAAGGCCCTGGTGCGTCTCAACTTGCTAAGAATTATTCGCAGTATCTGCGACTCTAGTGACGAAGATGGCGCGCTCATTCACACTTTCGGATTGCACCCCATCATCGCTGAGACTGCCAAGTACGACCCGGCCATTCTGGTACGTGAGATGGCATCAGACTTGATCAAGTCGTCCGAACTACACGTCTCGCGGGCTGTCCACAATGCTCGCGTTGGTGATGTCAACAATCGCCGCCAACTTCGTCGTTCGAGCTCTTCCACAATGGTACCTACTAACATCTCTCTTCCTCCTACACCGACTACGGATCGCATGCCAGGCCGTATCGGTAGTTACTTTGACCCCTCCGCCGACTTGCAACGTCCATTTTCACGCGGTGCTACCGGCATGGCGTCACCTTATCGACCCATCAGTCGCGACGGAGGTTCCGGCGGCTCGTCAACAGGCTGGAGTGCATCAGGTTTCCTAGCCTCACCCAGCGCCATCCCTCCGGTCCCCGGCCTCGTCTCGCTCGATCGCAACGGCACAAACAACATCAACAACCTCGTTTCCAAATCCCGCCTCCCTCGCACCAACCACTCCCGCGGCACCTCTGGCGCGCGCCTCAGTCTCGTTACTGCCGAAGGCCGTACCTCGCGTCCTGGTTCCCGTAGTGGATTGAACAGCGACAGAAGTGAAAACTTGACGCCGAAGAGTGCGGTTGCTGCGCCGCATAGTCATGTTAGGACACCCAGTCATCTTGGCCATCATCATCAGCTCTCTGCTCCTTCGGCGAGTTTGGGCAATTTGAGACCTTCGAGGGGGAGACGAATGACTAGCTCTGGCAGCAGTGGTGGCGTTGGTGGGAACTAGAAGTTTCCTGGTTTGATGGGAGATCATTGTGATCCGTTTGTTGGGGAAGATGAGTGATGACCTCCAAGCAAGAACAAGGAAGGGACGACCCTCTTGTCTTGGGGTCGTGCTTATCTCCTTTGCCTCCCTTTCCCTTTCCACAGTCTGTTTCTCTTTACTTTTTCTTTTTCTTTTCTGTTTTCTGCATTTCCAGAGGTGTTCATTGGGGTTTAGCGTGTTTTTTCTTCATTGCCTGTCTCTTCTTTTTGTGTTGCTTTTCAGCCAAAAAGAACTGCATATACATAGCTCTTCGGTCTCTAGCATAGCCATTGGTGCTTTTGTGTTTCTCAATCAGAGAAGAAGGGAAATTCATAGTGTCTTTATTTTTTTCGGTCAATGGAACCATCCAAAAAATGGAACTATACATTTCTTGGTAGTGACTTGAATGCTCGTATACTGTTACCCAAGACTGTATTCATGAAATTGTTGTATTCATCGTGTCTTTCGACGGATGCTGCTTCTAGCCAGTCCCTCCTTCCTTATTAATCTTGCGCAGCACGATATGTGGAGTACCGAAGGAACACGACATCCTACGGACTCAAGATGTGTGGTGGAGAAGGCATCAAATTGATGAAGTTTCTTGTTATGCTGGCTCTTCTCTAAAGTATACAACTTTTCTTGGTCGTCAATAAAATTTACATGCGAATCCCTACTCCTCATCATCATCCGCATCTTCAACTCTAGCAGCAAATTCACTTTCTCCAGCAGTAGTCACAGTAGGACCAGCCTCAGCAGTCTCCCCAATACTCACAAGTCTCTGCTGCAACTCCATCAACCTCTGCGTCCTCTGCACAATGACCTCCTCAGAAACCCCACTATCTGCAATTCGTTGTTCGATTTCTTCTTCGCTGGGTTGAGGACGTTCTTCGCCTTCTCCAGTGGGATTGAACCAAGGGAATAGGTCTGAGAAAAAGCGGTAGAGACCTTGGAGTTCGCGAAGGGATTCTGCTGCGCCGCCTAGAGAGGCTGGCTGTAAGGGAGTGCGTTGGTGGAGGGCAGAGGTGGGTGTGTAGGTTGCTAGGTTGGAAATGGGAGGTAGAGGGTCAGAGGCTGAAGTCACTTTTGCGGTGATGGAGCGAGGGAGTAAAGCGATGAGGGTGGGTGTGTCGCTCATGAGGATGTGTCTGCCTTCGTCTAGAGTGATATCTCTGTCTACCACAGGAGGATCAGGGACTTCGCTGCTGACTGCCGAGCTGACTTCAACTAGCAGTTCGCTGGCTTCGGGCGTGTTCCACAGGTCTTTGGCGCGTGTGGCGTAGGTTTCCGAGTGTAGTTTTTCGCTGTCGGTGCGTGGGGATTTGCCCCAGATGCTGGGTGGAGGGTCGAGGTTGAGTTCTTGGAAGAGGCGTGCTACAACCCAAGGGAAACGGCTGACGGCTGTGTAGAGGGATTGCTTGCCCTTGGCTGCATCGCCTACTCTGATCAGAGCCAGAGCACGACTGAGCTGGACATTGGGCAAATGCTTCCACTTTGATGTGAAGATGGGGTTGTTGACAAGGTCGAGGAAGTTCTGTGGTTGGCGGCCACGTATGGCGTATTGATCGATTACAAGGCTGATACAGTAAGGATCGTTCTCGGGATCGAGACTGAGCAATAGCTTGGACCATTCGTAGACGGTTCTCCAGGTTGAACGCATGCCCAGGTTGGAAATGTAGCGACAGGCGGCCAACCAGAACTCGCGGTTTTCGGGGCGGCGGAAGTCAAGACGAGCCTTGCCTTGCTGAAGGTTGGTGGAGAAGGTGGAGTGAACAGCACGGCCAAAGGAGAAGAGAGCACGTTCCAGTAAATCACCCGAAGTGGTGTGGTCTCGCTCTTGCTTTGCAATTTCCGAGACCTGCAGCAGGGTGCTGATGTGGTAAGGGTTGTGTTGAAGCAATAGCACCATGCGTTGAGGATCCATCGAGGCTACACAAGTCTCGAACTGGCCCTGGACGTCCTGGTAGGTGCGATTGTGGACAAAGGCGTATTCAACGGTGCCGTCTGATCTCTTTTCAATGACCTCCATACCGAGACCACCGCTTGTGGCGACAGGCCACTCTTCCTTGCCCTGTATGAAGATGTTGCGACGACGACTGAGAGCAGCCAGACCATCGCTTCTTCCACCTTGACCGGGTCGTCTGCCCAGAGCAGCAGCTAAGCCAGCTTGTTGGCCACCTCCACGGTTTCTCCTGCGTCCGCCGGCATTGTTATCATCATCGTTATCGACGTCGAGAGCAGCGCGACCAAAGAGTCTGCGCATCTCGTTGGCGGCATGGAGCGAGGACGTGTCGACGGAAAGTAGTCGGCATACTTCGTTGGTGTTGGGATCGGCAGTGTTTGAAGGAGTAGCAGTGCCGGAGCCCTTTGTGCTCAGCGATTTCAGGGCGAGATCGATGTCGTCCAACGAGGGGTCGGCTTTGGCAGGTTGGGCCTTCTTTGCCTTCTTCTTTTTCTTCTTGGACTTGGTCGATTGCTTTGGTGCCGGTTGGGTGACGGTGGGCTTCTCAGGCTCGCCCTCTGATTCTTCCTCGTCTTTGGTATCGTCTTCTTCAGCATCATCCTCATCTTCATCATCAGCGCCGTCTTGGTTCAGCATGGCGAAGAGACTCTGCTTGGAAGGAGCAGCAGCAGGAGCCTCTTCCTCTTCTTCGGATTCGTCATCTTCTAGCGCCTCGGCCTCCTTTTGGAGTCTTTGCAACTGCTCCTGTTCTTCGCGCTCGCGCTGTGCTTTTCTGAGTGCTCTCGACGACATGGTTGCTGGTGTGTGATTACTATGACAATGACGATGGCTCAAATAATATTGCAACTCGCTCGGGACCGGTGACGTACATGAATCTTGGACATGCTAAAGTTTGTCACAGCTGACGAGATCATTCATGAGAAGAAAAGGGTGTTCACTGCTATCATTGATATTTCCAATTGTTACTGATCTAACACTATGTCAAAGATGGTCTGCAAGTCAACTGGACTCGCTTATGTTAAATTGTCTCTCGATAGGAAAGCACCTCTTCTTGGCTAAGTGTGACAAAGCCTCGCAAACGGCAGCGATTGCACCAAGTCAATCCAGGTCAACCCCGGACTGTCGTCTTGTCGTCGCATCGTCTTTGCGATCACCAGCATCTTGTTCAAATGCGTCGTGCTGTGGTTCAGAATCTGCGTGCTGTGCGCCGCCCAAACGTCTCTCGCTCAAAAGTCGCCGGCAATGTCGTCTTCCACCGCTCGCTAGCCTCCCGCTCCTCGTCCGCCCCCTCATCTATGCGTCTCCGCCGTGTTTCCCTGGCTGTCGGTGCCGTTGCTGCTGGAGGTGCCGCTCTATACCAGTACCGCCAGTCCTCGTCCTCTCCTTCGACTGCCGCCTCAGCCTCGCCCACAAACTACGCCGCTTCCACCCCCGATACCACTGGTCCCGTCGCAGAAGAAGTCACGGATGCCGTACGCCGCGCCCTCATAGTAGAACAAGGCGGCCTCTACACCAGCATCATTCCAGACAACCAGCCTCTGCACAAGGAGACGGACGACTACGGCCGCAAGGTCCTTGAGATGTTGACTGCCGACCAAGCCACCCAGAAGTTGAGGACCAACCAGGAATCTTACTTGGTCGGCCGCGGTTCTGGTGTCGTTCGTTATGATCTTGTCCAAATCCCTAGTAACGACCCTATCGAGGACGATCATGCTGAGAAGATCATCCACGTCCCCGAGTCGATTGCTGGCCAGACCGAGGGCAGCGATTGGATGTTCTGGGGTGTCTTTGACGGTCACGCGTACGCTGCTCCACATCCCTCTCCTATTTGTTGCCCTGAACTAACAACCCGAATATAGTGGCTGGACCACGTCTGCCAAACTGCGCCAAACCCTAATCTCCTACGTCGCTCGCGAACTGAACACGACCTACACAGCCGCAAACGCAAACTCGTCCCTGAAGCCTCCTGCTCCCGACGCCGTCGACGCCGCCATCAAGAAGGCCTTTACTCTTCTCGACAACGACATCACTCACGAGAGCGTCAAGAAGGTTCAGACTGCAAAGTCAAGGTCTCTGGCCGCCGAACTTCTCGCTCCCGCACTCTCTGGCTCATGCGCCCTGCTTTCCTTCTACGACAGTCGTACTAAGGAGCTTCGTGTTGCTTGCACTGGTGATTCGCGCGCTGTCTTGGGTCGTCGCGGTGCCAGCGGCAAGTGGACTGCAACTGCTCTCTCTGTCGACCAGACTGGTGGAACAGACTCCGAGAACGCTCGTCTGCGCAAGGAACATCCCAACGAGCCCTATGTTACTCACAACGGCCGTATCCTGGGTGGCCTCGAGCCCAGTCGTGCTTTCGGTGATGCTGTTTACAAGTGGTCCAAGGAGACTCAGGATCTCCTCAGGAAGAACTTCTTTACTCGCTCCTACTCCAAGCACCTGAAGACTCCTCCGTATGTTACTGCCGAGCCTATCGTCACCACCACAAAGGTCCAGCCTGAGAAGGGCGACTTTGTCGTCATGGCCACAGATGGACTTTGGGAGATGCTCACCAACGAAGAGGTTGTCGGTCTGGTAGGCATGTGGCTTGACCAACAAGCTCATACTGCTCCCCAGCAAAACTCGTCCTGGCTCAAGTCATGGTTCAGTTCCAGCAAAACAGGCTCTGCCCTCAACGTAGAAGGAGCTGCCCACGGAGAAGATCACACTGGCCAACGCGCTCCTATTCGCCAGCAACAGTGGGGTGTCAATGACCCTGAGTTCCAGCGCTTTGTCGTCGAAGACAAGAATGCCGCAACCCATCTTGCTCGCAATGCCCTCGGTGGCAAGGACACAGACACCCTTTCCGCTTTACTTACTCTCCCCAGCCCATACTCGCGCAGGTACCGTGACGATCTCACTATTGAAGTCATATTCTTCGGCGAAGACGGAGTAGAACGGACAGGTAAAGTTGAGTTGAACAAGGAGGCATCGGCCATGAGCTCCGAGGGCGTCAAGTCCAAGCTCTAGAGTGGTGCAAGAGGAATGTCATTCATGTTGCATTGCGGGAGTCATTTTGTTTTAAACATGGCGCTGGGGAAGGGAAGCTTGGTATGGGAATGAATCTGAACTGACTCAAGGACAGCTTCTTAGTACGTAAAAGGTGGTTTGTCGGAAGATGGTGTTTCTCCGGTGGGAGTTCATCGTAGAAACAGAGAACTGTGAATCTCATTAGATATATAACTGAGCAAGTTTTGACGGTTGGATGTCAGACAGCATGTCATTTTGTTCCTGCGACTCATTTGAAACACCTGGGGTCCATCACACCTTTGTCTTGAACCACGTGTGTTGCCTTTCACGTTTGAACATCTGCCTCGGGAAACTCGCATCCTTTTGCCGACCAGATTGCAGTCACTGCATGTCAATCCTGCCTTCTCTGTTGTGTTCCATGCGTTATGCGCCTCGTATCGTATACCCAACCTCCTGGATTTTTGCGCACTAAAATGCGTGATCGTCGCTTTCGTCTCCAGATTTTCTGGTCGTGTACCTGGGTTTAGGGTCCTTGGGTGTGTAGATCATCTTGCCCTATGGACCAAGGGGACGATCGGGTGCACGATTTCATCAAGACCGCGTGGCAGAGTGTACTTTGTGCGCCAGTGCTGAGGTTCATCGCAATTGAAACATTGTAAATGAAGCACCTCTTTTGGAGTACAGGCAGAGAGACATGTCTCGGTGTCGCCCACCAGATTTGTGGATTGAGATGAGATTGTGGAAACATCCACTTTAACATGGAGGCGTGACGGAATACCCACGATCAAAACTCGGAGCTGGTGGAGTAACTGCACGATCTTGAGTCGTAGTAGATGCCCACAGCCCACATGGTGTATCATCAGGCCCGGAATCTAGTCGTTCCAGCCGCTGTTAAAATGAGTTATGTAGAACAAGTGCACGGAGCTGACTCCAACAAGGCGTTCAATTTGCCTCCGAACATGTCCGTTGCTCTTGCCTTCGGGACCGACAGACCTGCATTCTCGAATAATTGAGATGTTCCTCGCTCGGAGTGCGACCTCCCGTCTACTAAATACGACATTGCTTGACTCGGAAAAGATCTGCTAAAGAGTCAAGCATGTTGCTGTCAGAAAAAGCCGTTCACCTTCGGCCGTTGGACCCTCTTTCGGAAACTTCTTCGAAGCTGCACTTTCTTCAACGACAGAAAGAGCCTCCTTCCTCTGAAATTGGCTTGGATCAGACATTCTTATCGCGTTCATTCTGATCGACTGATCATCTAATCATATCTCCAGCGAGAATTGTGTGTCATCTGTGGAATTGAAACACGGAGTGTCCTTGTGACAGTGTACCAAGCTCGACCTTGACAAGGGAGGTTCGGCGTGCCGATGCTAGTTAAGTTTCAAAGAGGTTTAAAGTTAACCTCAGCTTTGTTGCATTGCGGTGGCGTCCTGGAGTCCACCCTCAACCACAGCATGCCGTAGCTGGTAGTGCTGCGTCAACTCGAACAAACTAGTCTTGAGTAACACCTGTGTTGTGTCGATCAATCTTCACATCTGCTAAGAATGGTCTGCAAGGTTCATGCCCTGTGCATTTGATGCCCAAGTAGATGTACATATGTAGGGCAGGCACGTCCCCAGCTTTGTCCGTTTCCCTTTCTCTGGATGATGCCTCTTCCTTCGCCATTCTCTTTTGGTCATACTGGGGTTCAAAGTGCTATCTATCCTTCAGCCGACTCCATCCGGAGGTGATAGAGCAAGGGTATTAGATTGCCTCTACGTCACCAAGTCATCTTTTCTGGTACACCTCTGGAGCAACACCCGTCTGCTTCTTCATAGAGTCACCTTGAGCCTGGACACGGCTAGCTTTGCGTTACTCCAATCAACATGGCGAGCGAGATTCCTACTCTGAACCATCTGGGTTCGATTCCTCAATCACTATTCTCAGCCACAATAGCCATCTTGGCGGTGGCATGGTTTTCGGTCATCTTGCGGGTCTACGTTCGTAGTGTTATGATGAAGTCGTTTGGATGGGATGACTGGACTATTATGCTTGCTATCGTGAGTGTTGGACGCCTTAGCTTCGCGAAGCAACCAAGCTGATACAGATGACAGACGGCATTCACAGTGCAATGCGTGTATATCATAAAAGCTACCCAGGCGGAAATGCAACCACAGAAATACAACAACGTTAAGGGTCTCTCTCTTATTGTGACAGTAAGTGGCTAGTTCACACACATCCAGATCTAGATGCTAACCAGTCCTTAGGACATCATCGCCTTCAGCGGATCGTACGCCATCACTGCATTATTCTTGAAAATATCTCTAGGCTTCTTCTTCCTGCGGATCATCATCGAACCTTGGCAGAGAGTGATCATCTACATTTGCATGGCCATCAGCACCATCTACGGCTTCATCTACTTCGGCATCGTCACATTCGGCTGTGGTAATCCAGCGGACTTCTTGCTACGCACTGTCCAACACAAATGTATATCAATCACGAATGTCATCATTCCCGCCAGTTACGTACACACAGCATTGAATGCAGGAACCGACTGGATCATGGCTCTCCTTCCTATTGTCACCATCTGGAAACTCAACATGCCTCGCATAACAAAGTTCTGGGCATACCTCCTACTCGCGCTGGGAGCAGCAGGAAGTATCGTCTCACTCATTCGCTTCGGCTACGTCGAAGGCCTGCGTCCAGGAAAACACTTTTTCCAGCAAAGTGCAAAATTCGCACTATACAGTACCATTGAGCCCGGCCTCGGTATCACAGCCGTCAGCTTTGCAACCCTGAGACCACTATTCAAAAAGTGTCTGGAAGGAGCCAAGTCGGTTTCTCATTCTCAGAGCAGTCGGACTGGTAGAAAGACAACGTCGACTGCACCAGACATTCAACTCAAGGGACTTCCCATCTCTAGGTCTCGGCCACGCGATGGGTTCCGTGAGTTTGGAGGCTCGGAAGATGGGAGTTCTCAACACTGGACTGAGGTTTCTGTTGTATCTTCGGACTTAGAAAAGGGTCAGGACAGCAGATGGCCATCGAGCTCACGACCTTTTTGAACTTGCCTTCATGGATGAGCGTTGAGCTCACGTTCATTCCGAGAACCACTGTGTCATATGCTGGAGATGAACACGTCTTGTTCTCAAAAACAGCCCATGGCTCAAACGTCCTTCTCTCTCAGGTCAGAGTGATCAAGCAGACTTTGTCAAGCGTTTGGTTTCAAGCAGGACCAACAACATACACCACGACTCTGAACTTGGACGACAAGACACGTAGACACTTGGGCCATGATCGCCACTCTATGTGTCTCTAGTCCGCCCTACGCCAACTGACGTCTCAGCGACTTCACCGGCAACATCAGGACCTACCAAGCAGAATCATCTACCCTGTCCAGGGACAACGCCTCGAGTACAGGACCAGCTGTCACGACTCACACCGTCATGAATATTCTTCAAGGTTGCCTACGACATCACACCAGAGCAACAGACCTACAACGTCCCAAACTCACAGGAAAGAGTGGTAAACAGGACGCTCCTCTTTGTCGAGGAAGTACAGCATAAGCAAGAGCACAGACATTCTCAATAGCATTGCCTATTAATAATGGTGCGAGATCATATAGCTAAAGTTCATTAGAGTAGATAGAAAGTCTTCATTTCTCTAAGCTATTTGTTTACCAGGAAGAGAGAGGTGTAGTACAGATACTAGAATAAGTCAACTTCTCCTTCTCCTCTTTCTTGACCTTCAATTGATTCAATTCTTTATTCCTATGATCGGAAAGTTTAGCTCCCTCCCTTAGTGTATCTTTGCTCTAAGATCTATCATGCAGTTTTATGGTATAACTTGTCTTCAGCAACGTAAGAAGTAGATATACATCACAGCACATAGTTGGCTTTGAGGAGTGCACCAAAAGCTTGACACTACATCGGATGAGAAGGTAAGAGATTGAGTAGTACATGGCCAGCTCAAATATCACCATTAGCAACTGAGATTGGTGGTATCAGAGCCGAAATCGAAACCCGAAGAAATTGAGGTGAACGTTGTTCTATACTCATGGTGTCAGGATGTCGAATTCTAACCAGTTTCATAGTGGTATATGGCAGTATCATAAGCTATAATGCCGTTTTCACAAAGAGTAGTGACGATGAAGCTTTTTTGTGGGTGCTGCTCTCTTTTCTAAAGTGTTTTCTGTTTCTATTTTCTGGCTATGACCCAAGTGGCATTGGCGCATAAAGAGTAGAATATGTAGTCCTGGTGGTGGGATGTTGATGATGATGGCTAAGCAGTTATTTCTAGTGGCTATGCTAGTCTTGGTGGTTAGTGTGTTCATAGATGATGAGACGGAAGGTGGTGGTCTCAGTTGTTAGCATCATGTTGGTGTACTCCAATGAGGCTGCTGGAGAACTTGAGCAATGTATGGCTAATAGTAACGAGCTTTGTACAACGAACTTGTGTGCAATGACTTGCAGTGAAGAAGTACGTGCGTTGGCTATCAGGGAAGAGCCGCGTACCTTGGTTGGAGATGGCTCAAAGCACGACGGCGGCTGGCCAACGGTATGCGAGGCTACTAGCCTAGCATTGACGCATGCTAGATGGACGAGTGATGAGCAATGGGAAACAGATGCAGATAAGATTATGGATATGGACTGATGATACTCATGACTCGAATTAGGAGACAAGAAGTGGATGAGAAGATAGATGTACATCGAACTTTGAGAGTCAATGTGGAAGCTACGCTGGAGCAATAGGTACCTGCTTGTTTCATCGAAAGAATGGAAGGAGTCGTCCTATCTTCGCCATATGGAAGTCGCGATCGAACAACGCCTGCAGTCTTTTTCTGAATCTTTCGCTCATCATTTTCGGTGCCAGCAAGAAGACATTCATTCCAAGAAGCCGTTTTGTTGTGACTTCAAGAAAATGATTACATGCGTGGACTTTCTGATGTCCGTGGCTCGTTGAGTCAGTTTTGATACGGTGACCAGCTGTATGACATGAACTGCTCTGAAGATGTTCGCTCACCGACAGACGACGTCAAGCCTGCTTTTCGGAACGCGAGGAGCTGTTTCACAAGGGCATTATACGATACGACGCTGTACAGCCTGTCGATATCTAGATATTCGTCTAGTTACTGTGAAGGTGATGAACGGCCAGGGTGACTGTCGCATCGTAGCCTGGTTTGAGCAGAATCCGCAGTTGAACCTTTGAATCAACCGAGAAGGCTGTCAGAGGTACTCCGTAGTGCGTTGGACTTTGGAATGACATGTGAGGGAAAGAATGAGGTGCCAAACCTGAAGTTGATCGAACGCACTCTCCACCTCCAGTGTTCCTTCGTGGGGTCATATCATAGCTGTGAGGATATGAAGCATCTTCGGCAAACGAGTGGTATCCAAAGGACGTTATCTCAGATATCTCCACGGCCGTGCTCCTGCTTACAGAACCAATGCGCTGTTTGATAGCTTACCATATCACGATATCCTGTCATCAGATACATCAACTGTGAGTAAAAACGTGCTTACGCAGGCAAAGCGTCTGAGATGATCAACTGAGTTATCTTCCAGAATCTCGATAAAGAGATGCCACATCTCATAGTCGGAGTTCTGATGCCAAGAAGGTTCGCTCGTCTTCGCCGGTTTGAGGCAGTGTTCTTCGGTCGGATGTTGCGCTGTTCGGTGACGCGAACGGTACGCGAACGTGGCCGAGGTGCCGATATCTCTAGAGAAAACTTCTTGCAAGTTGGAAGTTCATAGTGCTCGGCTAATATAAGCGTTTTGATACAACTTGAAGTCGATCATTTTGCGCAGCAAGATTCTTATTTGACGATTGGAGTCTCCACTGAAAAATCCATGCGTTCTCCACACCGCTCTCCATGGTTCTGTTGAGGATGGGCGGAGCAACTCTTTGCTGCTCTTGTCACTGTGAAGGTCGCTTCACAAGCAGCACTTTCCAGTGCTGTCGCATAATCGTTGAAACTGTGTACAACAGTAGAGTATTGTTGATGACGCAGAACAGACGGTGGTTGATTGAAAGTGTTTACGCTCTGCAGCCCTGCAAGCCACCGCCGTGATCCGATCGTTTCATCCTCGTGCCAACCAATGGGAATTGACCGGTCTCTCGTGCCGTCCACGAGCATTCTTCCAAACTTCAAACCCTTCCATCTATGACGTTGCGTGTTACCAATGACATCGTTGTGTCTAGTAAATCATCGTCCGCGGCAGGAATTGGTAAGCCCTGCACTGAAGATGTGCTCGGCAGACCGAGATATCGATCACGGGTTTCGCGATGGTTGCTCGGTCTGGTTACATCCCGAAGGTCGTGTCGTTGACCCTAGGACGATATGACCTCAGTCACGGATCCTGCCAAATGAAGAATTGACCGAGAGCTGAAAAAAAAGAAGATCATCTTTTGCTTTATATATCGTCTGTTCTCCATAACCACTCCACATACTGCTCTTCGGTCCTTTTCCCACGTTTTGCTCTATCCCACACTACAATCCCCAAACTTCTCCACGTTGGCCATAGTCTTGCAGACGCCAACATGGGCATGTTCAGCAAGAAAGAGAAAGACGACGATGCTTCGTTCCACAGCGGTGCAACGACACCGCCGACGACAGCTCAGCGAACCATGGATACTTCAGAAAAAGGAATGGTTGACAACGGACCCACGCATATCTATAATTTCCGCGTTGTTGCCATGGTCCTCATCGTCTCCCTTGGAGGCCTCATTTTCGGTTTCGATACCGGTCAGGTAATGGGTTGATGCGCCAGTATACGCAGAGCTTTGCTGACGCCAATGAAATGCAGATTTCTGGTTTCTTGGCCATGAAAGACTTTAAGAATCGCTTTGGTGAGAATGGAGAGTTTACTCCTGTGAGAGAAGGTACTATCGTCGGCCTCCTGTCTATCGGCACTCTACTCGGTGCGATAATCGCTGCACCCATTGCCGACAAGTTCGGCCGCCGTATGTGTATCCTTGTTGGAAATGTCATTTTCTGGATTGGCATGATTGTACAAATGTCAGCAACCCGTCACTGGTACCAAGTGGCGATCGGTCGATGGGTCGCCGGACTCGGTGTCGGCGCGCTCTCTGTTCTGACCCCTATGTACATGAGCGTACGTTGACCTGAAACCTTTGGTGAATCCGTAACATGCTGACTTTCCGGCTAGGAGACCGCACCTAAGAACATTCGCGGTAGCATGGTATCGTGCTACCAACTCTTTATCACTCTTGGAATTTTGATCGCGGACGTTATCAACCTCGGTACTAAGAGCATTGACGGACCAGCTTCATGGCGTATCACCATGGGCATTGGCTTTATCTGGTCTGGAGTCATGGGCGGAGGTATCTGGCTTCTACCTGAAAGCCCTCGCTGGGATTACCGCAACGGAAAAGTTGAGAAAGCCAGACAGACCATTGCCAACGTCTATGGAGCCTCGCAGAACCACTCAGCTGTCAACAATGAGATCAGGGAAATCAAGGCGAAGTTCGATGTCGAGCAACAAGGCGGCAATCACCCTTGGTACGAGGTCTTCACCGGCCCCCGTATGGCTTATCGTGTACTCCTCGGTGCCGGCCTTCAAATGCTTCAGCAACTCACTGGCGCCAACTTCTTCTTCTATTACGGTACGACGGTGTTTGCAGAGGTGGGTCTCAGCGACAGCTTCATCACTGCCACCATCCTCGGTGCCGTCAACTTTGTTTGCACATTCGGCGGTCTTTGGGTCGTTGAAAACGTTGGACGCCGTAAGGCTCTCATCTTCGGTGGCATCTGGATGTTTGCCATGTTCATGGTCTTCGCAAGTGTTGGACATTTCCAGCTTCAACAAGGCGAAAACGTAAAAACTGCCGGAACTGTAATGATCGTCTTCGCTTGTTTGTTCATTGCCGGCTATGCATCTACTTGGGCTCCAATCGTATGGTGTATAGTCGGTGAGCTGTACCCTACTCGCTACCGTGCAAAGGCTATGGGCATCGCCACTTCTTCCAACTGGGTAAGTCTAATTCTTTTTCTTTTGCTGAAGCCTGTAACCCAGGCTTCAGGCTTCAGCAAATGGATTCCGTCCCGGTGTTTCAGCCCTATCTAACAGCACAACAGATCTGGAACTTCCTCATCGCATTCTTCACCCGCTTCATCACCAACGACATCGACTATATGTATGGCTACGTGTTTGCTGCGTGCAATTTTGCGGGGGCCTTCGTCGCTTACTTCTTCCTCTGCGAGCACCAAGGCCGTACTCTCGAGGAGATTGACACAATGTACATCTTGCATGTGAAGCCTTGGAAGAGTTCAAGCTGGACACCACCAGAGAACGAAGAGTTGGTCACCGCAGATGCTCTGGCACTTACATCAGGTGCTCGTGGTATCAAGAAGGCAGATGCTGCTGGCATGGAGAGCGAGCGTCGTGTTGAGAACATGCAAGTGCCGCCTGCTACTGCAACTCACGGAATCCATGATGTGTCGGGGACGGATTTCGTGCCTGAGAGCACGAGAGCTGCTGATGGCCGTCCACCTAACATTGGACAGTAAAGTTGTTGCTCTTATCAGGGAATCCTGGATGGTGGAAGGGAGAAGGCCTGGAGCTTTCTGTGCCCCATTCCACCTTCCTGTATGTATTTTGATATTTGTACAAATATAACGAACCACTCTTGGATCTATTCATTCTTCACTTATTTCCTCGAAACTCAACCAAGCTCTACGTGCGCTCGAAGGAATGGTCTCATCCTTGCGGGAATACATCTCGAACCTTTGAATCATGTACTTGGTCAATTGGTAGTTTTAGTAAAAATTGACTTCATCATGTTTTCGTTCACCACTTTCCTCGTTCATTACTGGCCATATATGCCAACACCCATCATGTCGACCATGACACAAACCAGACACTCGTCATTCCTCATAGCGACGACCATTATCGAGTAGGTCTTTCCTCCAGCAGGCTGGAAAGGCCAGGACTATCCGCCGACTCAGGTCCTGCAGAGCTCGCACTCTCCTGTCGGATCAAGTATGCATCCGACACTGCTCAGTCTTCAGACTTGCACACCCAGTTCCTCTGAACATTCTTGATAGCTTCATTCAAGGTCTTGGGTGCCCTAAGGTCTTGCAAGATCTTTTCACAGTCTCCGGGAGCAGCGTCCCTCACCAACCCCAAGATGGTGGCATAGCTTTTGAGTCGTTCGCGTTTGGCTGCTTGGCTCGATACGCCTACTTTGGTTGAATACTCGCAGCATCTTTCTTTCAGGACGCAGGCGCTACAGGCTGGACGTTTGCCATCGCACTGTTATTGGCGGTCAGTCGAGGTTCATAAGAACATATAGCATGGCGAATTGAGCTGTACCTTTGATTTTCGTCGTTGACATGCTGAACAGGCTGCTTTTGTGATGCTCTTGCGTTCTTTTGTGGCTCGGTGTCGTCTCGGAACGACTACTTCTGACGAGGGGTCTGGTGTCGCTGTATGTTGTTCCGATGTATCGAACACCTGATCGTTTGCATCTCCTATGGAAGGAGATGTTTGTGGTGGAGTGGGGTTGGAGTTTTGTGTTGATGAGAAACGTTTTTCTGACGACAGAGCTGCATCAGACTCTGGGGACGAGGTAGGTGTGTCCTCGTAAGACGGCGAAGGTGGGACCGAACTTGACATTGAAGTCGAAAGAACGCTAGCGCGTCGTGGATTGAAGCGAATAGGTTGATCTAGAAACTTTGCAATGTCCATTTTGCTTTTCGGGGTCAGGTGGTGGATGGTGTGGTCAGTCGGCAGTTTTAGAACCGATCTTTGTCCGACCGATGCTATTCAATGCGACAATGGAGTCGATGTCGTCAAGGTTGGCAGACTGAGCTATATCTGGTGGAATATGTGTAGCGAAGTCCGGACCCTAACCAGGATTGAGCCAAAGGAAGAAAAACCAGGAAAGATTGGGCTCGGACGAGGGCAGTCAAGATATAGCATCCGAGAACATGCAAGCTACCCTTAGGGAATTTGAGCTCTGGAAGGAGCGGTTCCTCTGAAGCTCTGCGGGCGGCGGGCCTGCGGCGTGGTTGATTACGGCGGGTACGGAGTCGACCCCGATTAAACAACCACCTGCACCCTCCTTGCTTCCTGAGCCCTTTATACATGCTGGCCGAGTCCCCGGGCTGATGCGGAGCTGCATACGATCCTCAGCCCCCGATGCCTGTGTGCCCTACCACGGAAAGGTCCGTCTATTGAGCACCCTACATAACTCGTTCAGCCACCACCCTACACGGATTATGTCTATGCTTTGAAGCTTAAAAAGTTTACGAGTCAATTAAGAGTTAGAAGAAGGAGTAGAGTACTATAATCCCCTCCTAATGCCGGCCGAGACCTCGTCGCCGGCCTACCTCGTCGTCGCTAATGCACCTTATCGTGGCCGGCATACCTTATTGTCGTTAGCACACCTTATCGTCGCCGGCATACATCGTCGTCGCTAGCATACCTTATTGTTGCTATAAGGTATCGACGACGAGGTATACTAGCAGCGATAAGGTAGCGACGACGAGGTGTACGGGTAGCGACAAGGTGTACCGGCGACGACGAGGTAGGCGCCGGCGACGATAAGGTATAGCGAAGAGGGGTAGCGGTACTCCCTTATAAAAAAGGACGAAGGACTCGAGGCACGACTCGAATGGGTAGGAGCGCTACTATAGCGCTTACGCATAGACATAATCCGTGTAGGGTGGTAGGCTGAACGAGTTATGTAGGGTGCTCAATAGGCGGACCTCCACGGAAGGGTTGGAGCAAGACTCCTCGGGGCTGGGTCCGAATATTGCTACCAGAGCCCACTTTTCCTGCTTGTCCTAGCCTAGTGCAACGAAGCCGCACCCTGAATGATGTAGCCATAGACTAAGCGGCATGCACGTTCGGATGTCACTCCAGTATGCCCCGCACATGCCATGAAACTGTTATCTCGCCTCCATATTGGTCCTTTCTATATCCGAGCCATAGCAATCTACAACACCGACTTTGATATATTCCGGCAAGTTATTAGGACTGGCTGTAATCGAACAGCACGAACGACACAACTGCGGTCTATAGAGTGAACACCTCTCAGATGCCGGACCCCTAAACCTGATGATCGGATTGCGGGATTCTAAGGTCAAGGCCAACAGTTTTTGTACATGAACGGCAGGGTTAGCCTGAATCCTTTGCCGTCATGCCTGACTGTGTGAGTTTGAACGTCAAGATCCACATTCCTTTTACATGCGTGTGCTTCCAATAGACCCACCCAGACGCGAGTGAATGCAATTCCAGCTCTGCTGCCTTTGCAGCGATACACTCCGTAAGTCCCATTCAGCCAGGACAATTAGTAAAAGATGTGTATCAGTCAATGTAGCCTTACATGAACGATCCTCCACTTATGGAGATTGAAAATACGACGTGTCCCGCGTGAGTAACCTGTCATTACGACAAAGACGTCTCCAAGAGAACACAAATACTAAAGCACTTCAAGCTTTGACAGACAGGACTCGAAATGACCGAGCGCAGCATCGCGTAACGATCGAACCACTAACGCAATCATCTTTGCATGCGATACCGAAGGCCGATGAGCGTCGCGATCTTGAATCAGTGAACTTACCTACATAAAGTTTGAGCTCCAGACATTTTGGAACTTAGAAGTCTCTTCTAACCTGAGATTCTCTGGTGAAGACAATTGCATGTCAACAAGAGAAACGCAAACTCCTAGATGTCGAATGGACAGAGGAGAAAAGGAAGAAGAGGAGGAAGACGTATACGTCGGCTATTGACACCACGTGGACCATGTTGACGATCTCAGGCATACAGGTGCTTAATGACAATCTCGGGTCTGACTGACGATTCCTAACTTGTACAGAGTACCATCTTCGTCTCTATTTCGGAGGACCGGCGTGAATGCCGATTGATATATATATGACTTCCCCGCAGGGCCCGCACATGTCACGATTCTCCTGCATCTCATGGTGGGGCCAGTGCATGTCTCTTCCCTTGACAGCAAGCTACTCGCAGGATCTGGGACTGTCGCTTGTGGTAGGCAAGTCACCCTCTGCTCGAGTTACCGGGATCGAAACAAATCTGTCTCAATCGTGATCAAGTATCTGTTTTCTGGATTTGGTTGGCTGATGACTTTGGCATGCAAGATGCGCCATGATGCTTTCCACCGGCCATACCCTGGGCCTTCGGCAGGCTGTAGTACTGACTGCCGTGGCAGTCGCAAAGAATGTGTTGCTTTGCTTGATTGCGCCAAAACGAGCGTCGATTGCGAAAGAACAGCTCAGCGTCCGAAGCACTCTGTGTGCAGTAGTCGTCTGCCAGAAGATCGGTAATCATGTTCTTGTCTTTGAATGCGATATTTGACCGAGGCGGCCCGATATGTTATTGGCATTCATCCTTGTTCAAATTGTCGATCTTGTCGTCTGACACCTGGTGTTTTTGCTGCTTTACAAAACTCGGACTGCAAGCCTTGACTTGACGCTGGTAAAGAAAGGGCCTACCCGTGACTTACCAGCTGCACAGTACATCAGTGTCAGCTGGGGCTCATAAGGATCTCAACGTCTTCCCGGAAGTCGAACGCATGAGTATTCCGCTCTGCTGTACAGATGGTCTACCTGTCTAGAGTGACTGCCGAGAATCAATTCTCAGCTCATCCAAGCATTGCGTATATCCGTGCGCACCGCCGACGTTTTGTGAAGGTCGTTGAATTGGTGTGCAGCTGTTATCCTGTGGGACAAATGAAGTTGCAGTTGAGAATTATCGAGAACGAGTTGGTTGCAGTATCTCTCGAATCCGCTTTCTCGAGCTGAAAGAAGCTCGTATATGTGGGGACGTTGTTCAGATGGTAAGGTGCACGCGGCGGAGAGCGAGGGGCTGGATGATTGTTCAAGATCGGGAACGACGATACGGCGACTTCCGTCAAACAGATGTCTTGACCAGTTTCGAAACACTGACTCTTCCCTATCGGTGAGATGTCGAGTGTCAAGACGTGAAACACAACTGACTGCGGTCAGCAGCAACCCAAAAGTAGATCCGCAAGTCGCTATGCTGGAGAATGAAGATCGTGCTTTCGCGGAGTAAAGAGCGGCTCCAGACAAGAGATTCAGCGAGTATGAGATCGTACGAAACCCTGCGGAGGTACTGTTTTCGGGCGGCGAAACTAATGTACAGACTAGTAGAAGGGATATGGACTGAGCGAAAGCAAAACGCAGGGATTTGAATAACGCAGATATTTGATTGGCCGGAAGACGGCCTTCAGATACACATGCCCGGTTTCAGGGAATGGACTTTGCTTGTTATATGTTTCCAGGGTCCATCGAACTGCAGTTCGAAGTGAGTGGAGACACATGACCCGGAAGAGGAGCGTTGAAAAGAGATCGAACGAAAGACCCAGCGCGTAGCCGTTTCTTACGACAGGCTGATCTCCCCTCTAGCTGTTTAAAGATTGCTTGACTGGATTCCAATACAATGCGATGCCGGCTGCGTAAACCAGGAATGCAGGATTGAATACAGACCCGGGGTCGCCTGCTGCGCTCGCTTGGTTATGTGAAAGTATTGTGCTGCAAACTTCAATGTCCTTGTTCCGAGCGAGAATTATATGAACTTTAGGCGTGTGAATGTCCGATCAGATGGCAAAGCTGATTGCTTAACCACATTGACCTTCTTTACCAGTAGGCTTATCGAACACGAGTATCGAGTGACAATCTTTCAGGCACCTTCATATCAATGGATCCCTTCATCAGATCCCTGAACGCACCTAGCTCATCAGAAGCAGTCGACACCAGATTGGGCTTCGTACGATCGTCTATGCGAACACATGCCTCAAGGACGAATGCACCGCTGACGTCCAAGGGTTTGAGAGATTCCAAGGTAGGTAGCGCAGTCAAAGGGTTCTGTTGAGGCATATCACCTGCCCGCAAGAGACGGAATAATGTAAGTACCATGTTCTTGTGCACAAATCTGTGGCCTTCGATGAAGAACTCATTCACAAACCTACAGTAGTCAGAGATTGGACGTGAAAACTTGTGTTTGGAAAAGCAAGGATTACCCGTTGTTGGTAGGATCCAGGAAAAGGCATAGTTGATCATTGCCCAGTGCAGTATCTGTTGCTTGTCGTAGAACGATAGTCTTGGTCTCAGGTTCTGGAGTCTCTTGTGTCTTGAGCCTCCATGTATATGCAGGCCGACTGACACTTCCGTTATCGTCAGACTCGAGCAGAATTGCGGAGTCCTTGCCAAACTCAGACTGATCGAGTTGACGGACGAGATGTTGGAACGTAAGAGGCTGAGGTTTGACGGGCTTGTTTGGGAACTTTTTGTTAGGCTTATTATCTTGAGCTGAGCGCATGGGCCTGTAGATCAGATGTCTCTCGAACAGAGTCTGAGGTTGCATGGCAGCAATACCAGCGAGGATCTTGAGGACTTGGTCATGGCGCTCGAGAGGCACCTGGCCATAGAGCAAAAGCTCATGCATTGCACGTGAGACGGAGTGGTAGCGAAGACGGCTAAGCGAGCCAAAAGTTCGCACCGTCAAGTAGGATGTGAATAGATGGTTGTCCTCACTTGACCAAGCAGAGCTGGGCTAGATTGTCTGTTTGGTCGATTACACGTTGTCACTCTGATAATGAAGCAGATTTGACGAAAGTGGACAGGCCGCCGGGATGTCGGCAATAATGTTCTGGTTTCTTTCCAGATGTTTTGGCGGACTGGCAAAAGCGGAACAGAGGCGCAATAGGCACGACGGATGAAATGACGAGAGGTCGGCTTACCCCGTGGAGGGAAAGACGGAGCTGGTGGAGAGAGAGTCGGCCGAAGAGAAGACCGAGGAGAAGTTCGGTTGCGTGGTGGGATGTCGGGGGACAGCGACCGAATGCTCGGAGGCAGCAAAGATAAGGCAGGATGATTGACGCTTTGTCAGAGGGGCTTGTCAGGGGCGGCTCTTCAGGCAGAAAAGGCGTTGCTGTGGGCAAACGAGTGGTTGAAAGTCGAGCCGGCGGAGGTCGGGTATTCAGCGCGGCCGATGTCGTCTTCGCGCTGTTGCGGGAGCGGCGTGATACGCAGGCCATCTCACACCATGCCTGCTCCTTCCACAGCATGATCCATAATCCATTTACCTGCCCCGCACTCACGTCCTTTTGTATAAATTTCTTCTCTCCCTTGTGAACTTGTGCCTGTCCGTCCCTCTCTCTGTCACCTTCTCTCGACTTTTCCACCTTAAACAAACTCCGAACTCCATCACTACCAAAGCCCGACTCGCCAATCTCGGCACGCCCAGCTCCACAGCTTCCAACTTTCCCCCAAGACTCGATCACTTCCACTTCCGACTTCATACCCACACGTCAACTCGTACAACTCACAAACGCACCACATCTTTCAAAATGAACGCTACACGCACCCTCTTCGCTCGCCAGCCCATGATCCGCTTCATCGGCAAGAGATCAATCCCCAGCAGTTCGTAGCCCCACGTCAAAGCTTCAACCACCACGTCTAACACACGCGCAGAGATTGACCACACTCCTCACGCTCACCCCGCCGCTCCCACCTCTGACCTTCCCGAATCTTTCGCTTCCTACAGACAAAAGGCCCAGCAGCACGGTCCTCTGCACCGCCATACCGCCGCCAGCCAATACGGCGGCTTCGTCGGCGGCAAGCCCGGCAAGTCGCTCGGTCCTGTTGAGCCTGCGTCCGGAGAGTTCTTCGACCGCAGCGACCTGCCCGCCCGCTTTGCCAGAACTTCATGGTCGGCAGCTGAGATCGAGGCCATCGAGTCTGGTGGTGCCAGCATGTTCGCATAAACGACCCAAAGCTCCCCTTTGATGAACCAAAAGTCTTTTTAGCCATGTGCAATCAGGAAAAGCGAGCGTCTGCAGGCAAGCGCTGCATCCTTCTTATGCCAATCCCATCTTCACAACCTTTACGATGATCGATTTCCACGGATACAACATGATTTCGGCCGCAATACCCAAGAGCCTGCCACATTGCACACGAGCAGATACGCCACGGCGTGCCAGATATCCCCGCGCCGATTGCTTGCTGGCGGTTTGCCGGTGGTGACCAGCGCCACGACAAGACCTGAAGGTCTTCAAGAGATCGAAATGTCGAATCCTTGGTCCTTCAGTTATGTACATAGACTGCATTTTGCAAGCTACTAAGCTACCGTGTCAGCTCGACCAAGAAATCAAACTAGTATCCGCTATAAAATCTGAAAACCTGACATCTATTTACCTATGAACATGCATGTGAAAGTCGCTCTTCGTTCCTGCCCACCTAAAGTATTTCCCAAAACGGCCAACATTAATGTGGAGAGGGCGCGACGCAGACACGTCTTCCGCTCGTCTTGCCTGGAACTTTTACAAAGTGAACAGTGTGATGCTGTTTGCTAGAATACGAACACGCAGGTTTCACTCATCGTCCTGCAACTTCACCTCTACGTACACAAAGATGCCGCCTACTCTCAAGCGTCTGGCTACCGAGGACGGTAGCGTCTCGCCCCCACCACTGAAGCGCACAGCACCCACGCCCAGTGCAACCACAAGTATTATATCAAAGTCGCCAAACAGGGAAAAATCATGAACTGACAAGTGACCTAGGCTCGGCGGTTGCCAACTTCTTCAAGCCAGCTTCTCAGAAGGATCCTGAAAAGGTCGCATGGAAGGTTATCGACAACACACTGCTGTACTGCAAGTATGACAAGACCGATAGCTTTGCTGCAGACAGACCACGTAAAATCGCAGCCTTTGACTTCGTATGCAATTCTACACAGTCCAATATAGCAGTCTCTAACACTTGTAGGATTCCACCCTGGTCGATGCTAAGTCAGGCAATAGATTTGCCAGGGATGGCGATGACTGGAAATGGTGGCATAGTAAAGTACCCTCAAAGTTGAAGCAACTTGCTGAAGATGGGTAAGCATATACATGCTGTGCTATAGAACCGACAACTAACAGTCTCAGATTTCTGCTAGCGATCCTCAGCAACCAAGCCGGGATCAGCATGAACAGTGCCTCAAAGACAGTCAATTCAGACAAGAAACGACTTGCCGACTTCAAGCAGAAGGTCAAGAATGTCTTGACACAACTCGACCTGCCTATCGTGCTCTATGCAGCCACCGACAAAGACAAGTTCCGCAAACCACGCACAGGAATGTGGGACAAACTGCTGGAAGCACAAGGTCTGACACAAGAAGGCGATGTCGACCTCGAGGCTTGCTACTTCGTTGGAGACGCAGGAGGTCGTACAGCAACCTCAAAAAGCATCAAGGCAGACTTCTCTTGCTCAGACAGGTCCATCTTTTCTTGCCTCCACACATGATATAATGCTAACAACTTACAGAGATCTGGCCAGCAATGTCGGCATCAGATTCATGACCCCAGAGGAGTTCTTCCTTGGAGAAGATCCTCGATCGTTCACTCGCACGTTCGATCCAACCGCACACATTTCGCCAGTCCCGACGAGCAAGACACCTGCCAGTAGGTCTAAGTATACACCACGAGCTTCGTAGTAGTGTTGACATCCCGCAGACCCGACAGTCTTCGCCAGGAAGAACGATCTCGAGCTCGTCATCTTCTGTGGGAGTCCCGGAGCAGGAAAATCGACCTGGTTCAAAGAAAATCTGAAGCCTCTCGGCTACGAACGCGTCAACCAGGACTTGCTCAAAAGCGTGCGTCGTGCTCCTTCTAGCGCTCTATCCTGACCTCGAGTTGACGAAAACACAGAGAGAAAGGTGCCTTAAGGTGGCCAGGGAACTGCTTGAAGACGGAAAATCGGTGGCAGTTGGTATGTTTGCTCCTGTAACCAGATTCGAGGACAACACACTGAATGCTTCAATCCAGACAACACCAATGCAGACGTCAAGGCTCGCGAGTATTGGACTGACCTGGCAAAGTCGCTCGAGATCCCAATCCGATGCGTGCATTTCACAGCGCCTTCCAAACTGTGCGAACACAACGACGCCTTCCGATCAATTGGTGGGCAAAAACTAGAGGTACGCATACACGCTTCGCGAGCTGCAGGATGCCGTGAAGACTATGCAGCATACTGACACTTCGGATTGGCGATCAGATGAACCCAGAATCGAGGATTATGCTACCGAGACAGGCATTCACTGGCTTTGCTGCTAGATACAGTCCTCCAACCCTGGATGAGGGGTTCGTCGATATTACCCAGGTCGATTTCAAGGTGCGTTGTAGATCCATTCCTTCCCGTGTGCCGGCCTGGCAAGAGTCGTGATCCCGTCGACTCTCTATGGACTCGTCCCCGGTTCGAACGATTGTGCAGCTCTACAGCTACGTGCGCACCTGAGGACCACCGAAGATCATCCGCTAATCAGATGTCGACATGACAGTTCTCTGGGACCGAGGAGCAGAAGACCGCGTGGTCGAAGTTCTGGGTTTAAGACATTGCGGAGAAGCATCCGGACTTCCACCTTTTGGCCAGAACGTCCCGCGAACGCCGAATACGACAACACATCTTTGGGAGCAAGTCTGGGCGACACCGATAGCCATTCGCGAAGTGGCAGAGTCTAGAAAGGAAGGTCCGTCTGGTAAATCGCTTCGAGATACCACTTCTTCAACTCGACGCATGATTTGTATTCTTCCGGAGCCCTTATCATAATTTGCAAGGTCTACCCGAGTCTGCCCATGGTGCCATCGTTCGACGGTGGGACTTGAGGCGCCTGAGGCAGCCAACACTATTCTAGATCAGTTCAATCGACCGAGATGGCGTTTATTCCGTAAACCGCACAACAGAGTTTCTCGAACTATAGCTCACGACATGGATCAGACCCTTCGAAACGGGTAACCGATTTGCAAGTTGCAGGACAGGGCGGACAGAGAAAGAAAAGAGGAGTAAGGGCAAGAGCGTGCAGGTTGTTGGGGATGCGGCTTACGAGGTTTGATGCTACGGGATCTCTCCTTCTGTGCCCAGCACGTCGGAACCGAGGGTCGATTAGATCTTTTGCTATCGAATCTCCATCTATAACCCGAAACCTTCTGCGTGTACAACGATACAACAGTCCCTTACCGTTCACTGAAAGTCACCTCGGTAGAAGCGTCTGGACAGGGTTACCCCTTGCGGCGCTGCGATGCGAGACACGGAAACACAAGCCAAGCAAGCCTCTTTGCATTCATCCGCCTTTTATCCTATTCAACTAGTTATGGCAGGCTTTATTACAGGGATGAATGCATAACTATTCGAGTCTTTGACAAGACTTTTGTCTCGACTGTCTTGCCGCGGTGGACGGGAGGAAAAGACAAGCAGAAGCCGCCTCAGCTGCTGCGCCTGGTTTGCTTCGCTTAGCTTTCGGGTTGCTCTATCGTTCAACCATTGTTGGATGAGAAGGGACTCTAGCTATCCGCAACGATGGTGGAATCCTTTGGGCGTTCACGTCTTCTGTGTCTTTTCGCACCTTCTTCTTTTGTATAAGGATACCGAGCCTTACAAAGCAATAGTCGATTTTCCTAGTGAAGAAAGAGGTAGGAGGAGCTGAGGATGATCAACGACTTCCACAGAAAATCGTTGAAGTTTGACAGAAAATCCCGAGGGCTGGTGAATAGGGTTGTCAAAACATTGATGACGAGCAGAGCAGAACAGTCAAAGTTTCGAGGAGCAGATTCATCGAAGATTGACCGCGTTCAAGAGATACTCGAGTAGAATCCCCTCTAGCCGCGCAATCAAGTAGGACGTAATTCGTACGAACGTGATGCGGGCCTCTATCTTGTCTTTCTTTTCCCATCGGCTCTGTGCACTCATTGATCATGCTGCACTTGATTCTTTATCTTGCAGTCTACAAATCGTCTGCGAACGAATCGTCTTGCAGTCTCTCCATTTCATCATCATCACCTCAATGGTCGAATGGATGTTCGGTTTGAGTTGTTCACCTTCTGTCACTATGCATATACTTTTCTAATTGCAAGCCGCTTGTACCTGATGTACATTATTCACACATCCACCGATCGGGTTCGACTGCCCAGGCTACCCTCTTCGTGCAAACAGAGTTTTTGGCCCTCAACGCAATCCGTTGAAGATTCGTGGACGATGGCTGCGCCGGCGAAGAACCGAGGGTGGGCATCGCGTGGAGTCGGCCTTTTTGTTTTCTCACTAATCCGCATTTTGCTCGTTTTTTTCTCTGCTGATGAACGGGGAATTCCTCTGGCGGCGCCGCTGGGACCGCGAGCGAGTAGTAGTGTCGGTTCATGAATATGCATCGTTAGCGTCAGATGCCAACCATGTCGCTACATAACTGTCAAAAAGGACGGTTCGGCTGCGAACCCGCGGCTTGTCCACCTTTCTGCCGGTTGCATGCTTTTCATGACTCGGAATGGAGCAGAGGGACAAACGTAGAAGACGCTGGCCACGAGAGACTTTGGATTCATCACGTTGAGGTATCTGCTGGCTGGCTGGTTTCAGGCTTTCTACATGGGCCGATACAGTACTCTGCATGCTGTCGTCAGCAAAACTCAGTGCGTCTATCGGTGTTTCAACAATCTGGTCTGCTGGGGCGATGTTGGGCTGCTTGGGCATCTGCCTCCCAGGTTGCTGGATCTCTTGTCGTGAAAGTTCCTCGCTTCCCGTACCTGATCGGTGCAGATGCATCGAATTCTATGGTTCGAGTGGAGTTGCCCGCAGGGTCGGCGTTCCCGCTGCATAGTGAGAAAAGGCCCACGCGACCATACGGTGTGCAGCTGCCTTCACAAAGAACAAAGACTTGACCTCTAAAGACTCGAACCGTTCAATCGTGAAACAGGAGGGCAAAAGGACTCAAGTCTCTCCGAAACCCCATTCTACAGAATGCCGTTGAGGTATAATGCAGCTAGAGCCGCTGCATCTGCAAGGACGAACAATGAAGAGCTGGGGTGGGTACACAGAGACAGACGACAAGGGCAGAAAGGCGGGAGAAGGCACACTTGCAGCGGGAAAGATGTCCCGACCTGCGTTAAAGCCAGGTTGAGTTTCCTTGGACTGCCAAAGCGAAAAAAGAAGATTTTGTCTACTTGCCGAAAGGACGGCGTCTTGGGTGCGACGTGACTGGTTAGAAATCTTTCATTATTTTTCGACCCGACACCGAGTTTTTGCCAAAGGGTTTGGTGTCTCTTTTTTCTTGCCCTCTTGCTCCACCACGGCTGTCGGTGGGTTTGTAACGCTGTAACTAAATCTTTTGGCACACGAGGTTGAAGCGTGCATGCCTTTCGTCATTTGGTCCTAGCTCACATGTGGCCGTCGGTCTGGCCGTTCGTACCTGCGCGCGCTTAGGATCGAAGACGACGAACAGATGACAGAATGCTTTGGAGGTGTCTGTTTGAACTACAGCAGACAGGGGAAAGCAGAGAGACACGGGACGGACAAGCAAAGGCAGACCCTGCAGTGAAAGCTGTAGACAGAATAGAGGGTCAAGCCCAAGGGTCTCCGTAGATGGTCAGGACTGACAGAATGGACGACGTGCTGCCAACACCTGATACATAGCATCTAAGCGTGACTACCTGGGGCCACAATTCCAAAGCGGCAGTTGTGGAAGGTCGTTGAATGACGGGGCGTACAACAAGGTGTTCGTCAACCCGAAGGATTTGACGGTTCTGGAGCGTCGAGGTTGTACGTGTGGCCGTTACATGACAGACGGAAGGGCACACACGGCGCAAAGACAAGGGACCTCTGTCTTGTGTATCTCGTGCACCAGGTTCGCGCAGGTGAGAGTTTCGATGGCAATATGCCTCGACAGGTGCCAGCATCGGCTACGGCTGCAGGTGGCTGGTTGATTGCAACAAGGGTGGTTGTTTTCCCGCTAGGCGCTTGCCTGGTGGAGGATGGAGAGGGGCCACATGTCTGCTCCGCGCCCACGGGCCTCAGCTCTCCGATGGTGACTACAGCGAAGGTTCAAGCATCAAAAATGCCATGGGACCCGCACGCTAGGGCCCAGTCTCTATTTTGCAACTCCGACTGATCTTTGATCGCCTGCGTCTGTCTTGCCCAACTCCAGCTCACTGTGCTGCTGCGCTTGTCGCCGTTTTGCTCTGAGACATCTTCTTCACCATCACCCTCTGCAACCTTTCTCCTCTCTCGCTCCCCCTCTGTTCCAGCGACTATCCTACTAGGCGCATCAAACTGTCAGGTTTGACGTGCAGCCAACGGACGTCCGGCGTTTACTCTCTGCATCCACCCTCTGCTCATCCGAACGTGGCTGCTTGGCTCTGCACCATTTCTCTGGCCTCGCCCCGACCCCCAATCCAGGCATTCAATCAACTCACACAACACACCATTATGCCATTTGCATTCGGTTTATAGTCAGGACGCTGTCGTCCAAGTTTTCCGGTAGAAAATCATGCAACGCGCCAATATGCGACCATCTATGCTGCCGAAATTGATCGTCGCGCAAACGCCTACAGCCCTAATGATGGGCGACCTTGTCGACTCGCCATACTCAACTACTTCAATGCATTCTCGCAACTCATCAACCGCTTCTGACAACTACTCACCTCTAACACAATCTTCTTCGTTTCACGATCACACGCGCCAGTCCAGCTCTAGCTCTTCATCTCTGGCGACATCCCCTCCAAAGCACGAACCTAGCATCGAATCACTGAATAACCGCGTCTCAAGGACAACTCTTCATGATCTTGTCGAGGACCCTCACGAGCGGGAGGATGGCTTCGATCTCTGTGATTCTGCTTTCGAGTCTAATTGCCAATGTGGTCTCGAGCAAACTCATTCTAAGCATGATATCTACCATCTGAGCGAAGCCGAAATGGATCCTCGTCTCTGTCAATCTGCATCCGCATTGGAACGACCTAGTCTGGATCTGGACTACTCTCTCGCGGACGGACCAAGTGAATTCAGCAGCGACAACGAAACTCCCTTGAAGGTGGCCAAAACCAGATCCAGGGCAAATTCTAGCGAGTCAACCGTTACTGGTCTGGCTTCTCGTGTGGGCAGCCGCTTGTCATCTTTTTCAAAGCGCCGTGATAGAACGCCAACCTCTCCCCCGACCACGGCTACTCATCGACTTAGTACCAAGAGTGCTCCTGTCTCTCGCGTGCCGTCACGTGCTCCATCTTTCCGCATGTCTGCTGTAGCGAGCCCAGTCCTTACTCCCCTTGATGTTGAGGCTAAGCCGACTCCGACGCCAACTCCCGCCAATCTCGCTGTCGAGGCTACTAATCCTATGGATATTCAATTACCTCAGACGCATGAGCCAATTGATCGCAAGGCCCTGGCATCTACACCTCTCCTTCCCATCCCTATTCCCGAGCATGTTGACGAGGACACAATCCAATCACCATTACAGTCTCCTACTGTCATCGACAATGCTCAAATAGCCCGCCTGTCCATGATCGGCCCGTCGCTGTCCAGTCCAGTTCTACCCGAGATGGCAATGATCTCACCTGCCCTCTCGGCGCATGCTTCCACTACCTCTCTTGGCGCTATGCACTCCAGCCAAGTCATGTCTTCACCTGATATTTCTTCAATGCATATTGTCAGCCCTCAAGACAAATGGGCAAACAAGCTTGGACATGCCAACTTCAGCGTCTTTCCCGAACCATATCTGCCAGAAAGCTACAACATCCACGCTTGCAGAAAGCTCTTTGAGGACTGGGAATCGGCTCGCAGACAGTTCATGCATCAAGCAGCACGTACTAGCGAACATTATGGCCCAACTTCGCAAGTGTACAAGTACACGGAGAAGAAGTGGGCAGAAATCGATGCTCAGTGGAAAAGAAACCATGAGCTGGTGGTTGCCAAAACAGCTGCAAATGGCGAAACACCTGTCTTTCAGCCTCTGGCAGAGCCAGCTCCTCTTACTGATCTGCCCGCTCTGGACGATCCTTTGAAGTTTCCCAAACTCGAAGGTTCTGATATCGTCGGGCCCATGGTCAAGTACGCGAAAATCAAGCAAAAGTCATCTTCGAAGAAATCGACTTTCTTGAAATTCTTCAACAGTGTACGAACACCTGGCAATGCACTAGGCCGCACACCAACCGGCCTCGGTCTGTGATGACAACAACAGCATCGCATGATCTATTCACTTGTAACATATTCACCATACGTTTTTATTACGACTTTTACGACGCAACATGACGACGCCATTTGTTCTGCTTTTGGACGCGTTCTTTCAGCGCCATGCCACTCCTTCTTATTTCCAGAGGGTGCGACGAGTTTCATTCGTCATCATGTGTGCAACATTCCACAGCAAGAGAAAAAGTTTCTTAGCGAGGCGCAAAAAGAATCGAGTTTTGGGGAAGAGGAGGAAGCATAGAGTGGAGGAATGCTAAAATCAGAGTACAGGATGCAGGCGATTCTTGGAGTTGTCAGAGCTGGGCAGCCCTTTTGCTGCAGCGACTCATCCAGTCATGTTATCACATCTGAGTGGTTTTGGTCGATGCATTTTGTTTGCGATGTCAGTCACTTTTGTGACAAAACGACGGCTATAGCCTATCTTTGAGATTTCTCGGATACAGGGACAAGCGCAGTCATTCTTGGAGGTAGTTTAGCTCTCATGTAGCTCTCGCCAACCAGGATTTAACAAGACTTTGATAAGCACATTGTGTCGTGAAGTAGAAAAAAGACTTGATGTGATTATTTATTCGATGTGGATTGGTTTCAAAATGAGGAGCAAGATTCGCAAGAAGTGCAGAGAAGGTGTTGGAACAAGGAGGGCGAGTGATTACGCATGCGGAAGCGGAGAACGAGAACGGAAAGTGTGGACAAGATGCAACTGCCCTTGAGCAGCGCATGACTGCTCTGCTGAAACATGCTCTCTATCGTTCTTGCATATCCTGCAGCTATTGCTAACTGTCACAAGTCACCAGAGGTCTTCTATTGATCACATGCAAAGGTCCAGCGGTTTCGTCGCACGTCATCAAGGGTGAAGGTCGTTTTGGGAAGAGTTAGCGGCCGCCCGAGGGGTCTGTAATCGCCATCTTATCACGACATTCGTCGTAGTCTTTCTTTTGCCGACTGGAGAATGAGCCTGGTGCACAACATGTCGCTCGACTCAGCCGACATGACCGTAATCAACATGTCCGACGACGACCAAATCAGCAGCGACCTGCCTGACTACGACGACCAGGCCATTATCGCCGAGGAAGACGATTTTGAAACCACCTCGATGGTCATTATGTCCGATGATGCTGGTCAAGTCTGCGCACCGCCTGCTCGCATCGCCGCTCGTTTCTACCGCGATCCCAAGTCCCGTCAATACAAATCCTCGGCCGCTTCGTCCCGACGCAACTCGTTATCGTCAATACAATCACATACCTCGACCCGTTCGCTACGCCGCTCTTCGTCATGTCAGAGTAACTATATCGCACAACACCTGCGTAGAGCATCCATCATCGAAGCCCGCAAAGCACGCCTCGCCGACCGTGCCGCCCATGCTGAAAAGGTCCGTCTACGAGCCGCCATGGCCAAGGCTGCTCCCAGAGGAGATGCCAGTGCTAGCGAGGAACGAGCCTTAGCTGCTCAGACCGCCCGCGAGAACCACCTAGCCAAAGTCGCTGCAGCATGTGCTGAAGAGGTCCAGAGAGCAAAACAAAAAGCACAAGAGATCAAGACCAGGAAACTCGAAGAAGAGAAACAGGCTCGCTTGGATATGGAGGAGAGAATGGCAGACGCCGACAGAAGAAGAGCTGAATACAAGCGGAATCTGACCTCTCGCAAAACGCGACGAGCAAGCGATCAGGAGAAGAAACTGGCAGATGTTTCCGAAGCAGACGACGACTCGAATCCAAAGCTGCACGAAGAGATGGCCGCACTTAGGATACAACGAGCATGGCGTGCGCGACAACGAGGAACCGTCACGAGGGCGTATGCGGACTTCCACCTCAGTCTCGAAGGCATTCGGGAACGTTCTTTTGAAGAAGTAGGCACTTTGCTCTCAGGAACACCCATCATACAAGCTACCACTCAGATCCTTCGTCTTCTTACACTAAAAGACGTCGAGGATTCACCATCGCCTCAAGCTACCCGCACCTTCCTCAGCTCTTATCTTGTTATCGTCCATCCGGAGTCAGTATTCAGCAAAAATGGTGCCCAAGAGCAGCATCTCGTGGCCAAGGCTCGCGAGTTGGTTGAATCCTTCGAGTCTGCCATGTCTATGCTCTCTGCTACGAATGGCTATGAGCTTCCTTCTTCTAGGCTTCAAGACTTGTCACGGCTGTACACGACTTATCTGTCTGCATTTGATGCCTGGAGAGCCCAAGATTCATCAGCCCTTGTGGAGACTATGGTCGCCTCATTTGTCGAGCTTGACGCCATCTGGCAGACAGTCAAAGATGACACTCAAGGCGCAGCTGCTCAAGATTATCGTCAAGGAATTCGTGATAATCAGGTCATGCTTCTCAGCAAGATCCGAAAGCTGGCCGGCCCTGATCGTGCTGACGTTCTCATCAAGAAAGCCATTGGTGAGAGCCGAAGGAGGCGCATTAAGAGGAGAACTCCTGCTGAAGTCCGCCCGCGTGCTGCTGCCGATGTCGAAGATAACGTTGCAGAGTCCTCAGAGGCTTTGCCCATGGCTGCAGAGAGTTTGGCGCAAGAACTGCCACAGAGCGACGCTGGGTCACAGGACGATGTGAGAATGAATCTCGCTCGTTTGTTCTCGCCTATACCGAGTAATCGCGTTTTGACTCATGAGCTCGCCATTGACAAAGACTTCCGCATATCCTCTGGTGCTCATTCAGACATTCGGGATGCCATCAACCGTGAGCTTTGTGATGGCATGCGAACTGGAGTTGAGCAGGGCATGGGCACTCCGTGGACAGTTGCCATGGCTCAAGAGATCAAGGCCAAGCTCGTACACATCGTGAAGCCCGGCAATTCTATGCACAACTTTATTGTTGAAGCTCTGGACACAGATTTGATCTATCGACAATGCGAGCAAGGCATCTTTTCATACGCCAACTTCTTCTCCTTCATGGCCAATATCCTGCCCAAGCTATGCGCACCTTTCCGTGATGCGCAAGTGAAAGTCTTGGCTGAGGATCTTGAGTCGAACAACGGCGAGGACATGGGTGCTATGATCGAGAGGCTTTTCCGCCTCTTGCACTTTATCGACTTGCTTTCGCTCGACTACTCCAACTTCTTGTTGATGAATGCAGCACCCGTCCTCATTCGCGAATTGGCTGGATACGAGTCACGCATATTTGCAGCAGACCTTGCTTCCGGAAAGACAACGCTGGCATCCACAAATCGTTGGTGGCGCAACGCGAGCGCAAACATGCTGACCGAAGCTGATCGCCGGGATCCAGAGCAAGTTCGCAATCCTGCAGATAGACCTACAGCTCATCACATCTACACTCGCGCATTGGTCGACACTACCTTTGGTCAGGGTCCCCTGAGCATCAACGATGTTCCCGAGACTCTTGCTCTCGATGTAGAGCGCCTGTCCATTATCAAACAAAAGGCTCTCCACATGATCACGATCGGTGCCATGCTGTTAGTTGCTAAGAACATGCTCAAACGCGATGTACGCAGCTCTTGGAAAGCCGAGGCTTCTCGTCTCTGGGACCTTCTCAGCAAAGAGCCACCTTCGGAAACCACTTCCGAGGATGACCTTGCAAGTCTCTCATCTCGCGCCTTCAGCGTACTCGAGAACTCACACAACTTACCACCATCCACCAAAACCGCACTGCAATCAGCAGTTTCCCGCGTCATCACTCAAGCCTCTGCACAACGGTTCACAGACCCTGTGGCTAAAGTCTTGGGCTCTAGATTGCGAAGCCATGTCTTTTCACGCGTTGTGGCCAAAACTTCGAGTGAACGTGTCAGAGCTGCAAGTGGCGCGTCTGAAGCATTAGCGACAGCTGGGTTACCTGAGTTTGTGACTCAAGTTGGCGAGATGGTTGAGTTATTGAGAAAGGTGGCTGAAGTTGATTGGGCCTCTCACGCTGTTTGGTACGAGCAGGTCGCTAAGGAAGTCAGCGGAGCTGGTGATGCTTAAGCCATGCGAGTTTCTCTTTGTGCAGAGTGCCTTCCTTCTCTCTTCTGTGGATTTCCGTTATCATCTCTCTTTTTGCTTTTCTTGCTTCTTGGGTCTGTGGGAGTTCAGGGATCAACAACATACCCTCTTTTGAATGGGTCACATTTGGCGTATGGGTATACATGGGTGCCACGGCGTTCATTGGAGGCTTTGGAGAACTTGACCTTTATGAAGATTGATACCACTGTTCTTTTCTTTTTGTTTATCTTGTCGTTTCTTTCAAATTGTAGTAATGAAACGTACTCTACACTTTTCCTCCTGACTTTTGCTTTGCTCAAACTTCTTCATATGTGAGGTTCCCTTGATTAGTGGCTACTTGCTTTTCGTTCGATGATAAAGATGATGCGATACAGGAAAAGAGCGAGAGACAGCAAACCTCAAAATCGGATGTAAGCAGCAGACCGCGATGGCAATTCACAATCATTGACGAAAAAAAATTGTTATAAGATGGAAGCAACGATGGAGAATGGAAAGAACGATGCAAGATGGAAGGAACGATTCAAAATGGAAGGGAAGATAGAAGTCACGATTCAAGAAGAGAATGGAAATCACGACTCAAAACTAGAACGGAAGTAACGATGCCAGACGAAGATAGGAATAATTAATGCTAACCAAACGAAATACAGTATAAATAAGAATCAAGACACCAAGAGGGAATTCAAGACTAAGAAGGTACACAGAGAAGATAGAGTAACTACATATATCTCTTCGATGCTGATTTCAGCAAGGTAAAATGGGTGTCATGCTTAGTATTATGCTTATTATCTTCTTTAGTATCATTATGACTTACACTGATACGTCACTTCTCAAGCCGAATTGGGTTCTCTTGCATTTATAACTTCGCCGATGCTGGCTGTTTCTTCTTTAGAAGATGGGCTGAGGATGAAGAGTCAGAGCAAAGACATATAAGACTGTTGTCACGAGCAAAGACATGGAAGCTATTCTCGCGAGTGCGACAACCCAGTAGCAATTGTTGGCAGTACGATAAAGTCAAGGGATGTGATGTAGAGCAGAAATGTTGATTTAGTAAGAGCCTGTTTTTCCGAAACCCAGGTCTCTGTCTCATCTAGAATGCGTATAATACTTTTTATGTTCTTCAATGCTGTTTAACGTTATGCGTAATTCTGGAATGCTTTAAATGCAAGATCTTCTTTTCCCAAAACGCCATGCTATTAACGATGCTTTTACAATCAAAAATGAGTTTTCGAACCCTTGACACACTCGAGACATCTATGAGTTGTCGCCGCAAGAGAAAGCACTAGCACTGCCAGAGTTCTCCGAGATATCGACGGCAGCGCCCCAGACTCCCAAACCGCATAGGGCAAGGCCAATAAGAGCAATGAAGACATTGACAATGGTCAAGGAAATCTTCTTCCAGTTGGCGGTGAGCTGTTTCTTGTTCATCATGAGCCACCAAGCAGCAGGCAAAATCATGGAGAACCATGTGCAGAAGAGGGCGCCGAGAAGACCAAGAAGCTGGCTGAACACGGGAATGGCGTTTGCGATGACCCAAGCAACAACCCACAGAATGATGGTGAGTCCGTACCAGCTGCCGAGCGAGCGGAAACTCTTCTCGTTCATGACGTTGGTCTTGCGCCAGATGCGGACGTAGACGTTCTTGGTAGCCACGTGTGCGTAGATGACTCCTGCGACGACGATGGTGGGAATGGCAATACCGTAGGCGACCTTGCGGACGATGGGGCTGGCGGAACCGATGGCGGGGGACTTCACATCAGTGCCGGCGTAGCGGTAAATAACGACAGCGACGATGAGGTAGAGCGAGCAGGTGCTGATCTGCAACATGGCCAGGGCCTTGGGGAAGTCTCTGGGCTTCTTCATCTCGGAGATGAAACCGAAGTAGGCAATGTTGGAGCAGAACGAGACGAGGATGTTGGCGACGGCCACAACGCCAGTGCGGAAAGATGTCATGCTCGAGGGAGTGACAGCGTAAGCATGGGCGCCCTCGGGACGGTCGACTCCAATGCCGATCATGGCAATGAAGATGGCGGTTGCGATTGACAAGCAAGAAGCGACTGACATAAGAGCAACATTTTTCATGGTTCTGGGAATGCAGAGGATCATGGATACAACCATACCAACGACGGTGAAGATGATTGTGCAAGTTCCGTGGTTGGTCAGGACATTCATCATGATGGAGAAGGTCAAGACGTGAGCGGACATGATGAAGACCAAAAGGATGATTTGAGCGGCCTCAGAAACTTCCTTAGCCCACCTTCCAAAGAAGAAGAGACCAGCGTCCGCGAAGTTGTGTATGCCCATCGCGTGAGTCTTAACTTGGTAGGTGACGTATCCAGTGTATGTTGTGAGGACGCCGAAGAAGATGATAAGAATGACACCAGGGACGAACCCCATACTGGCCATGACAGCGGGGAGAGAGAGAATACCCAAGGAGATGGTTTCGGCGACAAGGAGGAAACCAGCGTTGAGCCATGTTAACGTCCTGTACTCGGTCTCGCCATTGGCATCATTCTCGAAAGGATTCACCATCAGGCCCTCTCTCCTGCTGTCCAACGTCATCGTCTCATCTCCCTCGGGAATCGCATCCTTCTCTTTCGGAAGTCGCGGCGGCGGTGCTTGTTCCAAATCTGTGTTTGATGATGAGCTGACGCTACCAGCGGTGTATCCGCCTCTTTTCTCTTCTTCCAATGCCATGGTGGCAATCAATAAGGATGGGTGGTTTGGCGATGAAGGTCGGTCTTCAGGAAGACGATTGATCGGAATGTCCTAGGACTGGTAGAGGGAACGAAATTGATAGTGGGCGAAGAAAGTAAGGAAATAGGAAAAATGGTTAGAAGGCGGATGACGGAAGTATAAAAACTAGGTCAGCAGAAGTATGAGTCCGAACGAGCAGGACGTCAAGCAGCGATCTCGGGACACATGGCCGACGTGTTTGTAAAAAGTCTCGTGCTCTGGACTCGAGACACCGAAACATTCAGTTTCTATTACTTGAATATTATCAAAAAATTGTGGGTTAGTCAAGCGTTTGATGGAGAATATGGTCCAAGCTTCAGATGCGATGCCAGTCGGACCACCAGAATATCGAGGTTGGAAGCGGCATTAGGGGCTGGAAGGGGGTGAGAAATGCAGGCGCAAGAGATGGTCTTGTGTAGCCGATGAAAAGAATGGGAAAGACCTACCTGGAGCAACCTACCTTTGTTGTTGTAAGCAACAAAATTTTGAGATGGGCGTCGCGAGTGGATCTTGACTCTGAAGTTTGGGACAGCCGAGTGGCAAGAGCGAACATAAAAAAAGCAGCGACCTCTGGGTAATAAATCGCGAGCAGTATGATGCCATAGGCATTGCGATCATCTTCAACATGAGAATTGATGTTGATATGGCCTCCCATGAAGAAGGCAGACATCTTCATTCGAGTCATGACAGGGTTTCGCATCTCAGACTCAAAGTGAAGGCATCCCTAGCCAAGACGTCAAAGCAAAAGTGAACTCCGATCTCGTCGCGACAGTCGAATTTCGAAGGCCAGAAGAAACACCGGAGATTATTCCATCGCCTGAGGTTGGCGCGTGTGCTCTGAGATTTTAAGAAAAAGGCCGGTCGGCGGTCGGAGTGTTCGGAGTGAGTAGTTGGTAGGGAAGCCTCCTGCCGAAATCAGGGTCAAGATTGCCGAAGGCGGGGTTTCGCGAAGCTCTCCAAAGAGCTGGCGCGTAAACTGCTTCAGAGCTCGCTCCTCGAGCTTCCTTGAGCTTCTTGCTGACAATCAACCTTGCCAGTACTCTGTCATTAGCACCAAATAACGCGTGAACTCACTGCCTGATCTCGTCATCTGTCGCGAACGTATCTCTCGTCTGTCCAATCGACTACTATCCGCGACCATGGTCGAACTCCGCAAGCGCAAGACCCCCCCTCCGGCTCCGGCGCCAGCACCAAAGAAGGAGCGCAAGACCAAGGCCGCGAAAGCGAATGGAAAATCCGAGACTGTTGCTGAGCCTGCTGCGCCCGAGCCGAGTGCTGTGCCTGCTGCCGCGCCTGAGCCAGAGACCAAGGCTGCCTCTGGAACACCCAAGCCTGGGGACAAAATTGACTTGGAAGGCTTTGGTGGTGAAGTCGAGACCAACGACGGTCGCAAGGTCACGCTCAAGTCGCTGGTCGATGAGAGCAAAGAAGGCGTTGTGCTCTTCACATACCCCAAAGCGAGCACGCCTGGCTGTGAGTTGCTTCGTTCTCATCGAGACACTGTCTCTCTTCTGGCTCGTTCTCTGCCTCATGTGGCTAGTTGCTGACATGACATCCTCAAGGCACAACCCAAGTTTGCCTTTTCAGAGACTCGTACGAACCATTGACAGAAGCTGGGCTCAGCATCTACGGTCTGAGTACCGATTCGCCCAAGGCCAACACGACTTTCAAGGACAAGCAGAAGCTCCCGTACCCTCTGCTGTGTGACCCTTCAGCTTCGCTCATTGAAGCGATTGGACTGAAGAAGGCACCCAAGGGAACCACTCGCGGAGTGTTTGTCGTCAAGAAAGATGGTGAAGTTCTGGCATCTGAGCCTGGAGGCCCAGCAGCGACTCTGGATGTAGTCAAAAGTGTCGTAGCGAAGATGGGCGGGTCCGGTGTCGGAGAGAAGGCAGAAGCCAGAGCGGCCGAAGCCGAGAAAGAGGAATCAAAGAGTGCTGGCGAGACGACCGCAAAGTTGTGATTATGAGATACGACACATATTGTGATTGAATACAAAGGTTGATAGGTTTTCTCGATGGTTGAACGAAAAGAATGAATTGACATGTGGAAGGCGTGATTTAGGGCGCGAGGTCTCCAGTAATAATCATTCTTGACCACGGGACAGGGCCGGAGAAGACGGATGGCTTCCGTGCTTCCAGACCATTTGTATTTGGTAATGGCAATTGAACGCAACCCTGATGGCCAACACAAATCACCAATGACATTCAAGAACAAGTCTTTGAGAGAGGGTTGTCTGGGATCAAGACTGGAGATTGTATGGTGGATAAGGGAAAGAGATAAGAAGCCATGGATGGCTTCATCCCGTGACTCCAGTCCATAGTAGGTAGACAACGCGAAGCAACATTGCTGCTGGGATGTAAGATGTTGCCGGCATCTAAACCATGTCGGCGACGAGGTTCATGACTTGTTGATGGCGTTCATGAACTATTTGTGCGTCATGAACAAGGAGCGTTGACTCGTTCGTTGAATGATGATTTAACCATGAACTCCACTGCGGGCTGCCAGGCATGGAGACCCTGAGCGTGTGTTTTTGTGTTGACGGGCCCGCAAACAAAGAAAAGTCAAGTCATTCTTGTCAGACTCTAAGAAAGGTCAAATCGATTCAGCGCTGCTATAAACTGAGCATCTCGCGGCATGTCAGGGTGACACGCATGCCACTGACAAGGAATAAACAGGAGGCTACGACTTTGTTGACTCGGCGGGTGCGAGGCGCTGCAACCTGCCACGCAAAGAGCTGCTCGCATACATACGTAACCTACCCTGCACCCTTGTCCATCACTTGACACTTCAAGTGTCCTTGTTCTGCTACACACTCTCTTATTCTGCTGGAACTCATACAAATATCTGTTCGGATTGAAAGAAACAACTCGTCTCGCAGACCAAGACAGGGCGGACAGTCTGTTTCAGCATGAGGGCCTTTGCGCGAGGAGCGACTCGACTCCGGAGCACATCACTGAGTGCAGTCCCACCACCACGAACCTCTTCCGAATACATCAATGACTATGCCGACACTGCCGCATCCATCCTCTATCGCTCGCCCTTAGCCTCCGAATCTGGTCTACCCGTCTACATCCTCAATGCTGCCGCCTTCCCCGATGCCTTCGAAGTCGACTACGATGCCCTTCTACCCTACGTACTCGCCAGACTCCCGGGAGAGGAAGAGTTGATTGCAGGCGAAGAATACGAAATCGTTTTCTTTGCTGGTGGACAAGCTGAGAGTGCCACATCCGAGAAGAAGACTGGACCCGGCATGGGATGGTACCTGCAGGCATACCACGTGCTGAGCAGGGCGGTGCGCAAGAGACTGCAAAGGCTCTATGTCGTGCACGAACGCAGCTGGGTGCGTGTGCTCATCGAGGTCTTTGGCACCATGGTCTCGCCAAAGTTCCGCAAGAAGATTGTTCACGTCTCGACTCTCTCATCTCTAGCTCTGCATATTCCCATCGAGAAGCTACTCATCCCGCCGAGCGTCTACCTCCACGACCGCCGTCTCTCGCCTGACATCCATTCCCCATACGTCAGTGGACGCAGAGCTTTTGGCGCCAACGATCCCATGCCTCGCAACCTGTACGGCCAGAGGCGTCTACCTCGTGTGCTGAGAGAAACAACCACTTTCTTGTGCCAAAGTGAGAACATCAAGACAGAAGGCATCTTTCGCATTCCACCTCAGTCAATCTACGTTGGCATCTTGAGAGAAGCCTACGACAGGGGTCAACAATTTATCGTCTGGAAAGAGGGTGGAATCACATATACTCAGCCTGATCTGGACCACCACACTCTCAGACGTATCCAACAGACTGATGCTTACGGCGTGCATCTGGCAGCTGGTCTCATCAAGCTTTGGTACCGAGAACTTAAAACGCCCATCTTCCACGAGACTTGCTACGACGAATTGAGATACAAGTTCGGGAACCCCCAGGATGACATTGAGCTGGATGATCTGGTTGAGATGCTGTCTCCCACCTCAAGCGCCTCTTGTCTTTCACAAACAGCAAGACTGGTCCTCATACTCCATCTCTTTCCCCTACTCTCCCTCGTCACAAGTCATCAGAAAACCAACAAGATGACACCTGACAACCTAGCAATTTGCTTTTCTCCGGCCCTTGTATGCGGCTCAGATCAATTAGCTGATGCGAAGATGACCTCTATCGTTCGCCGTATACTGGAAGCCGCGGTCGAACACTGGCCGCATGGCTTGAGAGATGCTTGTCAGACTGCTCCAGACTCTTTTGCGGCTGCACTACGACCACCACCGGCTGCTCAAGACTACGAAGACCCGCTGCAAGAAAACTACAGAGATACAACATCTCACGACTCTGGAGAGCGATCTCACAGAATCCATCTCCAGGATGATGAATCTGATAATCCGCCTCTTCCACCTCGACCATCGGTCAAAACAAGTCAGCCTGAGGAGCCCAAGTCGACATTTCCTGCAAGATCTGATAGCCTGGCTTCTCCCGTCAAGCGCAAGCCCGCACCAATAGGTGTGGCTCCACCACCTCACGCAACTTTCCCCAGCCGCTCCGTCTCACAGTCATACGCAACCCAATCGAGTACATTGGACTTTACGGACGTCAGAAACGCACTGCCATACACAGAATCTCCTCCCAACGTTCCAACCAAGCCTAGTCCTCCCCAACCAGCGCCTCCCGTCCAAAACGACCTCATGAAAGAATTGAAAAACTCACTAGCCACCGACATCGTAAAGCGAAAACCAGTCTCATCTACAGCATCTCCAGGCTCCACAACAAGTAACGATGCACCAGCTGTGCCACCCCACCGCTCAGTCTCCGCACGAGTGCCCTCACCACCGAAACGTGACAACGACATTACCTTTGCCAAACCCACCTGGGCAGCTTCTTCGCGCACAACCTCCCGCCAAACCTCCATTTCCAATCCTGCTCCTGCTCCCGCCGCACCCACTTTTGCTAGAACACCATCGCCAGGGTTGCTTAAGCGTATGGCTTCTATTGAGTCTGTGCATAATGCTTCTAGCACTGCTCAGGTACCGGATCACAATAGAATTGCTCCTGTTGTTGAGAAGAGCGGGTTGAGAAAGAGTTCGGTGGATGATCTTAAGAGGATCTATGAGGAGAGGGCTGGGCTTGCTAGGGCGGCTAGTGTGAGTAGTGTTGGTAATGAGAGGAGGACGTCTAATGCTTCGTTGAGTAGGAGGACATCAAATGCTGCCATATGAGGGTCGGTGGGGAGGTTTTCTTCTGGTTGTCCTTGGCTGACTTTGTGTTCGATTCTTCCCCGGTATCGGTTTTCTGGTATTTCTTCGCTGGCATCTTATCTGGCGTTGTGTGTTTTAATTCCCAACATGTTTACGTGTATCAGATACCCAACCTTCTGCTTTTTTCATCTCCATGCCTACTAGGCTTTCTCGTCTAGACATCTAACATGCTCCTCCTCGTCTTCCTTGACTCTCATGCTCAACATTCGTCGTGATAAGCAGCGGTTGGGTATGAGACAGGGTCGTACAGTCATCGAATACCTGTTGCGCGTTCTCGGCTGAGAGCTATATCCTAAAAACAAGCTGAACAAAATATCACGTGATAGTAATACCACTTCACAGTCGCAGTGGTTTAGTGGTAAAATTCGTGCTTGCCATGCACGAGCCCCGTGTTCGATTCACGGCTGCGACAATTATTTTTGTCTTTGTTCTCTCATCTTTTGCATTCCTAATCGGTTGACTTTCTGCTTCGATTTTCTAAAATAGTAACAATTCACATTTGTTTTTGTAAATGAAAAGATGAACAGCACAGGAGAATGAAGAACGATGAGGAAGGAAGAATACTCATAGGGAACAAGGAAACCAGAATGGAATAAGAAGAGAACAAACAAAACGGTAGGAGGCAGTTACTGCGAGACAACAACACCAGACATCGGAGACCAAAACCAAGACAGCAGAGTTAAGGATACTTTAGGCTAGAGAAGAAAAGAGGAGAAAAGCTGAGTAGAGATCTGATGTGGGACGTACCACCTTTCTGTGTGCAGATGGTATGTAAACGCGTATTAATGATAGAAAAGCACAGATTTTCTGCGAAACAAACAAGCAACCCATCGAAATGCGATAGACCGTGACCTCTCTTTGGAGACATATCCGGTCTGAAAAGGGTTGTGCCTTTTAATAGCGAGGATGTCGCCTTGAACCCCTGTCGGAGGAGCGTGAGAGAGGCATGGAAGTTACAGGCTTCAGCAGGATGCAGGAATATTTCTCTTTTCTTTTTGTAGAGCCTTTGTAGAAAATTGCTTGCGCAACAATTCGATCGAGGTTGTTTCTGCTTTCGCTAAGTGTCTGGCAATGTATGATTCAAATCCTGGCGGCCGAAGGTAGAGAAACCGACATCGCGATCTTGAGCCTCTGATACAGACAGGATGTATTCCGAAACTCCGCGGGTAGTGGTGCAAGACTGCACAGACTCGAGCTCTCCATTCTTGATGATTGTAGGCCTGGTGCTTGAGCATGATCACCAGAAATAGCTGAGGCATAAACTCCTACTAGGCATACCACCTCCCACCACCAAGCAAAAGAAACACCGGATTGCGGCGGAAGAAACTTGCATTTCAAAGGCAGTTTACTTTGGTTATTTTTCTGTCTTGCTTCCAGGACGGCTTTTCCGCTTTTTTTTTCTCTTTCACTTTTTCTGATTGTCGTTTTTTTCTTTGCTCTGCCCTTTTGAATCATTTCTTTCTGTCTTTCTGATCTTGCTGGGGATTGAACTCAGGACCTTTGGGTTGCGGCGACGATGACTTTGCCGGATTGGCGCCAACCAAGCGGGCCACCGCGTCCGGTGGCGCCGACTTGGTTGGTGGGAGGGGGAGCGAGGGCATGGTGTATATAGGCTGCTGGTGTTGTTGAAGTGATAGTGAGGGAGAATTGAAGTGAAGGTTTTTGGACATGCCCCTGAATATTTTTGATATCGGTCCATCAACAACATAGACACGCGTGTCATCTGATGGACGCCTGCGCTATATTTCTCTGCGCACTCCTGCCTTCCCTCACCGTGACGAGTGTGAGCCCAGCGGCAGCCTCTCATCGCCCACTGATGGTTGAATGAGCCTCTCTTGATCACCCTTCTTAGATCTCACTCGCCGTCTCGCTCGAGCAATCTCATCGAACGCTCCGAGGAAGTCTTACACAGCGACGTCTTCGTAGCCAGAGAGCCTCTCATTCAAATGCGGATACCTTGACATGCAGTCTTTCCACCTACTCCTGATTGCCATTCTCATGGACCGAGCACCATTGATCTTCAACAGTATGCTGGCGCAAGGATTATCTCCAACGCACTTCCCGCGGTACCGCTGATTTCGTATCGCCATGCACGTTGGTGTCGTCAGAACAGCGGCGTCCCCTGGGAGAAAGATCTGTGCAATGCAGCACCCACAAGACAACGGACCGTTCTTAGACACATCAATCTCCGGCATCTACCTTGTCAAGCAAAGCAGCACAACTTGTGACATGGACGGCAATCACAGTGCCGATGGTCGCTGCGCCTCTAGGGATGGCATGACCCCAAAGAGCTTTACCTCTTGCGCCTTCCAGCGCGGCAACAACAGCACTGCCTGTAGCACCAGCAGTGGCTCCCATTATCCAGCATTTCCAGAATGGCTTTGGTGGCAGAGTATCGCTGAAGGAAGTGCTCAGGAAGGTAAATGTGCCAAAGCAGAGAAAGAGGCGTAGCGTTTGAGCACTCAGAGCCGTTACAGCAGGCAACTTCCTCGACTGAACCAGAGAGTGCAAGAGAACCTCGTTAAAGCCACCTGCTGCACCCCCCAAACCACCGACCAACGACACGGGCAAGTGGAAGGACGCCAGAAGATGACGAGTTTGATCAAAGGTCCAGAACCTGACACCAGCGCGGAGTACTGGGGGAGTGGCAGTCATAAGGGAAGGGACCTTGGGCAGAAAAGCCATTGGAAGACTGGCAAAGCCTGCGAGACAGCCAGAGGAGAAGAAACAGAGTTGGCGTGTTGGAGAAGGAAAGCTCAAGGACCCGAGACGGACAGGCTCCTCTGACAAGGCCATGTTTGTGGTTCTATACTTCAGAGATGCGATCAAAAGTTATGCAGACAAGGACAATGAGGTAAAGCAGATGGTTCTAGAATATTCAAAGCGGGCCAACGAAGTCACGAGGCTTCAGTCAAATTCGTGAAAGAACGACTGACATTGGATCAGTGAGCAAGAAGATGCAATCTAGAGACGGACATTGCAAATGGAGAATATTACGAATATTTGATGGATGATAGTTGATGAAGTGGATCGAGTGACGTTGGAGGAGAAGTGGATTCACGATGCGGGAGACAAGTCGCGGACAGACGCCGATCGCGGGCTGGACTTTTTCGAGGCATGAGCAATAACGAATGACGAGCCATCGACCATTGACCATTCGCTCTTGCCTTGTCGCTTTGTTTTCCTGAGTTGTTGCCTAACTTTCTCACAAAAACACATCATGTCGACATTCGGATCGCATTTCAGAGTAACAACGTGCGCGACCACCCATGATCCCATACTTGTCTAACCCCTCCAACTAACCAATGTCTACACAGCTATGGCGAGTCGCACTGCCTCAGTGTCGGATGCATCGTCGACGGAGTGCCGCCAGGCATGGAGCTCACAGAGGCCGACATCCAGCCCCAAATGACCAGACGCAGACCGGGACAGAGCGCTATCACGACACCGCGCAACGAGAAGGACAAGGTCGAGATTCAGTCGGGCACCGAGTTTGGTGTCACCCTGGGCACCCCCATTGGCATGCGCGTCATGAACGAGAACCAGAGACCCAAAGACTACGGCAACAGCACCATGGACCTGTACCCCCGCCCTAGTCACGCCGACTGGACCTACCTGGAGAAGTACGGCGTCAAGGCCAGCAGTGGAGGTGGCAGAAGCAGTGCTCGCGAGACCATTGGTCCGTTCCATCCTTCCTCTTCTCATTTTAATCTCTTCTAACACCTACCAGGCCGCGTCGCTGCCGGCGCCATCGCCGAAAAGTACCTCACCCTCGCCCACGGCATCGAGATTGTTGCTTTCACCTCTTCCGTCGGCCACGAGCAGCTCTACCCTGCCACTGCAGACCACCCCACCCCTTCCACCAACCCCGAGTTCCTCAAGCTGATCGACGAGATCACCCGTGAGAAGGTCGACGAGTTCCTCCCCGTCCGTTGCCCCGATGACCAGGCCAACGACCGCATGGCCGACTTGATCGCAAAGTACAAGGAAAAGGAGGACAGCATTGGTGGAAACGTCACCTGCGTTATCCGTAACGTACCCTCTGGTCTGGGCGAGCCCTGCTTCGACAAGATGGAGGCCAAGCTGGCCCACGCCATGTTGAGTATTCCTGCCACAAAGGGCTTCGAGATTGGTTCTGGTTTCGGCGGTACAAGAGTCCCTGGTAGCATTCACAACGACCCCTTCATTGTTGCTCCTGCCCCCAAGGGCTCAGCCGCTGCTTCGGGTGCTGCTAAGGCCGGTATCCCTCGCCCTCGTCTGACCACAAAGACCAACAACTCTGGTGGTATCCAGGGCGGTATTACCAACGGTGCCCACATCTACTTCACCGTCGGCTTCAAGCCTGCTGCCACCATTGGCCAGTCGCAGTCGACTGCCACCTACAACGAGACTGAGGGCACTCTCGAGGCAAAGGGCCGTCACGACCCTTGCGTTGTCCCCCGTGCCATTCCCATTGTTGAGGCCATGGCTGCTCTTGTCATCATGGACGCTCTCATGGCTCAGAACGCCCGCCAGGCCACCCGCTCTCTGCTACCTCCTCTTCCCAACGTCATCTCCGTGCAAGCCGCTCGTAAAGCCGATGAGCAAGCAAGAGAAGAGCAGCAGACCATCAATGTCGAGACCAAGAACTAGATTCGACATTCCAAAGAGGCAATTTTGACGCAAAATATGTGGTGTACGGCGTATCCAAAATATTAGAAGAGATGATGGTGCTACGACAAAAAGGAATCCTTATGTTATTTTGATTGTTTTCTTGTATAACCTCAATATATCCCAATCCCGCGCTCGTGTCTGTCTTTAGTGCCTATATCACTCATCGATAATATCCAGAGCTGACCAGTCGCCAGAATTACCGAAACCATGCTAGTCCCGGCATTCTCAATCTCAGCTTGGCAATTTTAGAGCCGCCCGAGTTTCAGCCTTACGATGATTTTATCATTTAGCGCTCGCTCATCTCGTTTACAGCCACTACGCAGTCACGATCCGCTGTCATCCAGCGCAATCTCTCCAAATTCCCATGTTCTCGGCCCTTGATAGGCAGCGGTAAGAAGAAAATGACCATCAGGTGGGATATGGGGAACAGCCCTGCCCTGGCCATACTGCGTATATCGTTCCGCTTGCGAGGCCGTGGACGGCATAGAGGACTTTGATCTGCCGTTTTGCACCCTTGAGGACATAGATGTAAGTAATATAGATACCAGGCAGCCCTTTCGAAAGATCATCTTTTGATATTGGTTGGCTGCACTTAGGTAAGAAGGAATTGCATCTGGATATATTGAATAGGTATATGCCTTCTTGATCGCGCCTACCACCACTCTCTGGTTCCTGCCACATTCTCTTCGCACTGCAACACTTTCTCTCATCTACAGAAACAACGACTGCATACTATCAACTACCCTGGTCTATCCTTCTACCAAAGCCTCCCAGAGGCTCTCAACCGCCTACATGTCACCACTATCAAGAATGCTCATCCGAGAAGCCAACACAAGACCTGCTCAATGCACCAAAGACACATGCCCGGCCTCCTACTCCATCTACGGCTACGCACCAAATCTGGGCGCCAACGCCTTTTTCGTCGCTCTCTTCGCCATCAGTTGTCTAGTTTTCTGCTATCAAGCACGTTTATACCGCAAATGGCTTGGATTTTCCATTGCTATGGTTTTGGGGACCGCATTAGAAAGCATTGGTATGTTTTGTCTTTCTCCCGTCATTGGAGAGAAGGGAGGAGAATGCAGCTGACAATGGGTGATAGGTTATGCATCCCGCCTTATCCTCTCTAACGACCCATTCTCACCTACTGGTTTTAAACTCAACATTGTCCTTTTAACCTTCGCACCCGCATTTCTCACTGCTGGGATTTACTTGTTGCTTAAACAACTTACACTTTCCCTTCAACCTCGGCTCTCACCACTCAAACCCTCTTTTTACACTCCCATCTTCGTCTCCTGCGATATCTTGGCAATCCTCCTTCAAGGCGCCGGTGGAGCTTTATCTGCAGCAGCAGCAAACAGCACGAACAAACACCTCCTAGACTTAGGAGTTGATGTAATGATAGCAGGATTAAGCAGCCAAGTCATCACTCTCTTCATTTTCGCCTGCCTCGCAAGTACTTTCTTTGCAAGGTGTGCTGGAGATAAAGACGCTTTGACTCCAACTGCTGGATATCTGTGGCAAGCAAGGGGCTTTCGCTGTTTCGTGGGAGCTGCGGTGATGGCTTTTGTGTTGATTTTTATACGATGTGCGTATAGAATTGCTGAGTTAAAGGATGGATGGGGAAGCAAGATCATGAGACGAGAGGCTGAGTTTGTGGTGTTGGATTCTGTGTGAGTTTTGTCATCTTTTCCTCTCTCTGTTTTCCTTTTTGGTTAAATAGATTGCTGACTTTGATGAAACTATAGCATGGTTTCTGTGGCTGCGGTGTTGCTCAATATCTTCCATCCTGGCAGATGCTTCAAGCAGAATCTCAAGGATACGGCTGTGGATTTGTCGACCATTGATCAGAGAGATGGAGATGAAGAGATTAATGTCTACATGCAGACTAAAGCACATGCCTGAAATTTTTGAGAGTCAGACATAGAGGGTTGCAAGGTTCCGTCTATTTCTGGTTTCATCTGATTTTTTGGGAAATGTATAGGAGCATAGCGAGGAGTCTTTGGAATCATGTCATGTTTCGTTGCATCCAGTAATGATGTGCTTGTTTGGAGAAAGATACACTAATTGTATACAGGTATAGAAAAGAAGATTTTGTATATACTTGCTCTCTTCTGTGTGTCTCATAAATGGCGTTCACGCATCCTCAGGTCTCAATCCAATGTACGCCGCTCGCAAGCAAAAAGAAATGAAACTACTGTACACATCTCAGAACCCGTCATCTCCAAACCTTCTAATGAAGTGCTCAACCCTGTCCACCGTTCGAAGACAAGAAAAAGTCCAGATCGCTAGGTCCCCCATGACCAGTCTGTTCATTCTCAGCCAGTTGCTCTAGCAAACTCATGAACGGATCTTTGTCTCCTTCTGTATTCACACTGCCGTTCGCAGAAAGTCCTCCCGGAGTCTGCTGGTCAAACATCGCGTTGGAATGCGTGTTTTGCCCAGGGATACTGAACAGGTTGTCGAATTGAGCGGGATGGTTGAGGTTCGGATCCATAGGAAGAGAGAGATGTGATTGCCAGGGTGAAAAGGAAAATGACGGCGACAGCGGGTTCTGAGTGAACGTTTGGTTCTCGTCTGCTGCTGTGGTGTGCGGTGGAAGAGCAGTGGCAGATGGTGAAGTCAGAGGGTTTGTGAAGTCAGGGGACAGAGGATTGAGGGCTGGGTCGTGTATTACGGCGGGTAGATCGGGAGGACTCGTGGCATCGTTTGTGCGGCGGCGCTTACGACTTGCTGTAGAAACATGAAGATCGTTGATGAGATTGGAGGATGGTTTGGTCGTCCCTGTGGTAGAAGAAGAGATAGAAGGTCCGTTTTGAGGCTGCGATGTCCACTGCCAGCTATTGCTGTTGCTGTTGTTGAATCCATTGTAGGCTGGTAGGCTCTCATGTAATGCTTCAACAGTAACGTCAGTGAATGTGATGTGTGCTCCGTCGATAAACTGTCCAGGGTATCGGTCGAAAAAGTCCTCCATTTGGAAAACAGGGGAAAACCGCATAGGATTGGTCGCTAGCGACTTTACAAGCTGAGAATGGCAGCCGTAAACTGTTTGCAGCGTCTCTCTTTGATGTTGAACACCAGCCCAAATGATGCGCATGTCTGACAGCTGGGACATTTCCTTCGACAAAAACTCGGCACTTCGTGTAAAGACATCCCCTTCTCGGCTCGGGTAATGCGCGCCATGAACGTGAATGGTGCCGGCAGTACAGAGACAGTATCCAACATAAGCTGGCCAATCGGTTATTGATGAATGTTTGCCAATCTCAGTCAGCTCGGAAATGGCGTTCGCGTGCAAGAAACATAGGTTCGTCGCTTCGATTTGCCAGGATTGATGTTGTCCGGTGCCAGAGAGCTCAGTCAAGTCGATGGGTAGGAAAGGTCGATATATCAAACAATGAATGAGGTGGTATACCAGCTTGCTCAAAACCAGTGTTTGACTCTCAGTCTGTCCGAATAATGCTTCAATCGACAGGAAAGCGTCCTGTGCTCCTGAAGCCCAAGTATCGAGATCTTGCCGTATCTTGGACAAATTTGACTGAGCATGCCAGGGGAAGTGTGAATCGCCTTTAACGCCGCCCGCGGCAAGATAGCGATTCGTGATGCCCAGTATTCGTGAAATCTCAATCAACATGGAACCTCCGCTTTGGTGCAATCTCCCCGGTCCTGCAGACATGGGCAGATTTATTCCATTGGAGAAGAAATTGCCTTCGTATGGTATGGAGGTTGAATCGGATTGCCACCCGGGCAGTCGCAAGAAGATGGCTTCATCGGCGACTAAAGAAGGTCGTTTGGATCCAGAAGCAAGGAAGCGGTCCATGATGTAGCACGTCCAAAATAATTTGCGACGTCCCTCTCTTTCGTTCGGCGAAATGCGAAGGCCTGCCGGAAGCTCACGGTGCAAGTTGAGCGCGTATGCCATGCTTATAGCGCTAGCTTTAGAGAGGGTCAGCGAGTTTCTGTATGAAGGAGATGGAAAGTGGTACTGACTAAGAAGCATGTATGACTTCTTGCCCTTGCCGGCCTGGAAGAAGGCATTCGAGAGTAATAGCAGAACTTGTACGTTCTCGATGGTCGGATCATCAATATCCATGAGATTCCGCGCTCGTACTGCACATTCTTCGCTGTGACGGACTGCAGCATTGTGACCCCCAAGATGTTGCGGCGCAAACCTGAAAATTGTCAGATGAAGAGTTCTGAGCAAATTTCACGATAATTTCAGACGCACCGAGCAGTAACCGCATGGATAGCATTAATGACGCTGGGAGGTAGCTGTCCAGTCTGCCATCTCTGGCGAGTCGCAGCTTCATCAAGAATGTAATATGGCTTGCTGTGTATCCGTGTGAAATATGCATCGAGCAAGGTGTTGTTCTGGAGAGCGGATGGCGCTTGTTGGCTAATTCAAACTCTCAGCATGGTTTCACAGAAAAGGCAGTCACGATAGGTGCTCACCGCACAAACTGGTCTGGAAAGCCTATGCTTGGGTGGCGCTGTGGGGGCTGCGGTCGTTGCTGCTGTATCGGCTGTGCTTCGACTGGCGGTGGAGCCAGAGCATCTGGCGGAGAAGGAGCCTTCTTGGATGGCTTCTTGTCCACTGCATCCCTGACGCTCTCTGCGACTATTGCTTCTTGTGTGTCTTCGTCTGGATCTTTTCCTTCGTCTTTCAACCTCTTTTCCAATCCATTCACGCGTTTCAACAATGCTTCGAGTACATCGGTCTTGGGACCTCTTTTCTTGGGAACCGCATCTACATGTCGGAATAAGTCAGCCTCATAAATCTTCATGTGTGAGGTATCCAGTTCCCTACCGTAGACGCAGTCGCAGTTGAAGACTTGGCAGGCTTCACAAGATGGTCGCAGCCGGTTGCACTTGATCTTCGCCGAGTCTGAGTCTTCTGTGCGTACGTGACTTGATTATGCCAAACACACCTTTCTCTTGCGACAACTTTTGCAGTTCATGGCTTCCTTTGGTTCATTGCTGGATCGCCGCACCGGTAGGCGGTCTATACCGATCTGTGGCCGAGACATGGAGACGATTCCACTGACACAATGACGACCGGCTCAGCTCCAGTGAGATGTCGATCGAATGTACCTCATGCCAGCACTCTTTCGAGCAGCGAGTGGTGGTGGTGGGGGATGAGACGTAGCGGGGAAATCTGGGAGATGGACACCCACGCTGTCGATTTGCGCCGGAAAAGATGCAGACGGTCACGGATGTAGGAACAGGTAGGTGGAATGATGACTCGGTATGGGAACAGGGCGCTTTACGGGCGCTGTGACTCCCGGATCTCGAGCTTCAACTTCTAGCCCCAGGGTCACGCCCCGTGGTCGCGGAGGCCATGTTTAAGAGCGGGGAACGGTGCATGAAGACGGTGCCGTCCTTGAAAGCCCTACATGATGATATATTGAAATTGTCATTCACGAGGCCAACCTCGTGTGTAATTACTGTTTCTACCCCAGACACACATCTTCCATCACCCTCGTGCATGCTGCATCCCGTGTCCCATTCGCTCGAGTCCGCTATGTGCGATGCAAAGAGATCCCCGGACTCGGCTCGAATCTTGTTCAGAAGTTCGGTTTCGAAGCAGCCGAGATGACCCTCTCCGCACACGAGCTTCGGGCCCACTTCTCCCATCTAGCCCTAACGCCTCGGTTAAATTATTGCTTTGGGCTAAACGATACCAGCATTGCTGCCGCCATCTGATGTGCACATGATCATTCGAATCTTTTCAAGGATGGCATGCAAGAGCATGCTTCAGATCGCAGTACACGGAAAAAAACGATCACTGAATATGTGACATATGTGACAGCAGATCTGGATGTGATAGGATCATCTTATTGATGATCTCTTCGAAAGTGGCGCGAAGACATAATCCAGCACAGAACCTCTCACTTCGAATCTAAGTTGGGATGGAAGTAGCAGAAAGCAAAAGAAACAAGAAATGACAAGCCAGGTTATAGACCTCGCGCCAGAACGCCTAGCAAAATGCAGTCATCAGGCCCTAATAGATACTTCGTCCAGCTGCAAGCCGGACGAAATCGTATGGGACATTTTGTCCCACCAAAAGCCTCAGTGTTTCGACTGTCGTCCATGCGTTGACGTCGGCGATGCCGTATGCAGCCCAGCCTTGCGTCTCGGCAAGGGCAACTGGATCGCCTTTTCGAGGTCCGTTGCTCAAGTCCAAAAAGACCTTCGCTGCCCTTCGCTGCTCTTGCTTGTGGCTTCCATAGTGTTTCAGGAGAGGGGAAACTAGAAGCGACTTATCCGCTCGGAGCGCTGAGATGATGACCGATGGCTGCTCGACTTTCTTGACATCTTCCAATCCCTTGAATGGCGTAACGAAGCCAGACAGCGGTCCTTGGACCCTGAAGCCGATGGTGTAGATTGGCCCGATGTTAAGGCTACGAAGAGCGAATATTGCCGCTGCTGCTTGGGATTCTTGACTGGCCAGCAGGATTGCAGCTTGACCACTGTATGCCGAGGGAACAAAGTCACGGCAAAGGGTTGCTCTGATTCCTTTCCAAGTCGCATTGTCGCCTACGAGGTTCGTTCTGTCACCGTCTGAACGAGCGACCACGGTGTCGATCTGACCGATCGAGGCCGCTGCATCTGAAATTGAAGGAAGACAGGGCGCCGATGCTGCAATAGGAGGATTGATGAAAGCACCTCCAAAGTGTGGTATCTTGACCACAGTAGCAAGACCATCCTGTGAACTTTGCTCAACACAAACAAGTTGGTGCGGTAAGCTCAACTCGTTGATACATTTTTCGAAGAACATGGCTTGTCCTGTGGCGCGCATGCTACCAAAGCAGTACATGTCAAGTTTAGGCATCTGTCCCATGGAGTGAAGAGCAGAATTGATCTCAGCAGCGCTGAGTTGTCCGGGTGCAGCGATTATAGGTAACAGAGGATGTGTTATTGGCGTGAAGATCTTGTTCAACGCTCTAGAAAGCTGACCCATGGGTCCCATGTTCAATCCAGAAAATGGTGGATAGGGATAGGTGCTTTGGATGATGGATCTGAAATATTCCAACTCGTAGTTTTCTTGCATGGTACTGACAAGAGCAATCATCTTGACAACATCTCCATAGACAGCACCTTGCTCGAACAGCCTTTGTGCATCGGGCGACGTCCATTTGAAGTTTCCGGAAAAGTCGTGGAAGGCGGAAATGATCTTGCTGTTTCCTTTCTGAGAAGCGAGTTTGCGCCTGAGGTCCTCGGGAAGCCAGAGCTCAACATCGATGTACTCGCAGCCCCATTGTACAGCGCGATATAGATAGTCGTAGAACAACTTGGGATCATCCATGGGGAAACGTCCGTTTTCTTTGGTGCAGCGGGTGGTGAAAATGATGGGCAACTCTGTTCGTTGACGCAGAGTCATCAGCTGCTCACCGACATACTGTAGGCTTGGTACGTCGCTGAAAGAACCGTCAGGTCTTGTCTCCTTCAGCAGATCAACACGAATCTCTATGGCATCTGCTCCGACAGAGAGGATATCGAGGTTCGGTAGAGCGGCATGTACATCAGGGAAGGTTGTAGAAATGAGAGTTGTCTTTGCCTTCTTCGCAAGGTCCTTGTGCGGGTTGATTTGGCCTAGAATGAAGGAGAGGAACCTGGCCAGATCTCGTCTGAAAAATGGTTTGGTTGTGTACAAGTATTCGTAGTCGCAAATGGAAGAGCGAGAACCGACTGCAGGATTGGGATCGTCTAGACAGTGGGTTGCTAGGACAGTGCTGGAGCCTCGCCATCTGGATGTGTCGCGAGCGTCGCATATACCAATAACGGTGCCGTCGATGGGAGAGGCTTCACGGTCTTCAGGACCGACAAGACGCCACTGTTGACCCAGCACGCCGGCTATCTCTGCAACAATGTGCTCTTCATCTCGTTCGTATAACACCAAGATGCTCGGCTCCTCATGGCCTCGGACCTCCTCAACAGCAACGATAGGTCGGGGTTTCGCAAAGGACATGGTCGACGTCTCGACCTGGACTCTGGTAGCCATAGGCGGCCGGGCGCTTCTGGCCGTGTTCTAGGCGACGAGTGACTAGGGACTGGTGGGTCGGATTGTAGAGAAATCGATTATGAGGGAAGAGAGATCAGGGCGGGGGGAAGCAAAGGCGATTGAGCGGTGGTGGTGGTGAGAGAAAGACCAGGCTGCTTCCCATATCTTCGCCTGCAGTTCAGGTAGGAGGAGACAGTCGAGAGGACGGAAGATCAACGGAGAGAATCGCGATGCTTAGTCGACACGGCCAGACGAGGATAGGCGTCCGTCACGCACGGCAAGTCTGACCTAAAGCTGTCGTTACAGAAGATCTTTCCGCCAACATGGCCATCGAACCGTCCTGACATCCATCCCGCATTGTACCCCTCGGCCTTAGGACTCTCAGAAAACGTTCCCCAGATCCCTGCGGACAAACCCCCCACAGTTTTTGCGCCAATCATACGCAATCTTGCATTTACGCGGTCCCGCCAATTCGTACCACTCGACTCGTGCACCTGTCAACTTCTTTTATCCTTTATGCGCCAACGATATACCGTCGAGTCACACCTCTCTATGCTGACGTTAAGCGCCTGTCTTCTATACCACGACGGGCGAGTTCGGCCGACGTATGGAGTGGTCAACTGGAGCTCGACTTCCAGCTTGGGGCCTCGCTATACGGGCGGGTACTCTGCGGATCTTCAGACTGCCTTCTATTTAGCCAATAGACGGCAACGACTCGTGTTAATGCCGAGAAAGACCAAGGTGCGGAGCATACACCGGAATCAGAACATCCGTCTCATCTGCAAAGATTGCTCTCAAGGAGATCCATTTCCTCCATCCACAAGCTCTCAAACACCAACGCCGAGATGGAAAAATCATTGACCTTGTCGCCGGACGGTCCTTGGTAGTATCGCGGGTGCTCTTGGTAGTATCGCTCGTACTCTAGCCAAGCCCAGCTCGAGGTCAGCGTTTCACCGCCGCAAGCTCAGCCTCGTTACTCTGGTCACGACATACACTACACGGATAGAGCATCAATATTCCATGCGTCCTATCGAAATCGCATGCACGACATTGTCTCGGATCATTCCTTCGCGCGAGAACTATCATCCACGAATGGTCGCTCGTCATCGCAATGCATGATGTCGATAAGAAAGTTGAAGCCAGACAAGTATCTCTCTTTCCCTCGTTCTGTGACTCGATTTCCTTCTCGCAGCCAATGATCTAGGGAGTTGACGTCGCGCGTGGCGAGACATGGTCTGAAGTCAGCTTCGGTCGAGGGTCTCAGCAGTCTTTGGTCGTCTGATTAAATTGCGACACACTGAGCACAACAAGCAGAAACAAGATTTGCTGTTTGTGGTCAGCTCGTGTGTGGCTCGTTGGCTTCGAGATCAGTGCTTTCAGCAGCAACAGTGTCGTCAGTAGAGAGTGTTGTCTGGTTAGAGACTCAGGCTGCCAGGTGGTGTTGACCCAGAGACTCGCCAGAAAAGACACACATGTCGTCAGCAGGGCATTTCTGTTCGTGTTCGGCACGACAGAGCCGCGGCTTGCCTGGCACGAGGCGACTTCTCGTGATCTCGTTTCATGTTGGCAGACACCCTTCAGGCCACCAGCTTCCACGTGTGCGCATTGCCCGGACATGCATGTCTGTCAAGATGTAGCCCTTTTACGAAACACCGTAGATCATGGAAATTTCCACCGTTACGTGTCTCGCAGAGATATCTCAAGGACCTGCAACCCTTGAATTGCAGAAGCACTGAAGACGTTGAGATGGCTAGACGACTAGGTAAGTTGGTGAGGTTAGTGAGCACGTTTCCTCGAACTTCCTTATATTAAACAGGATGACTAGTCCCTGGATCTATGATACTGATAGATTTCTAGTCCGGCACTTTTCGCCTATCGTATAAGACCCCCATGTCGAAGATCCAAACACTTCATTTCAAAGCAGATCGATCATGTCTATACGCAACACAGTCAGTCGTGTTCTGCGAGATTGTGCTGAACTCTGTAGTATTGATGGGTGCTGCTGGCGAAACAAGGACAGGCAGATCAGGGTGGGCATGGAGTTGTCGGAATGACCAGCAAATTGCGGTCTGGAGTTGAGGGATCTGACAGCTCACATCGCTGCGAGGCTCTGTTGGTGGTCCGCGTGTCTTGGTCTCGGCATTGGTGAGCGTTGCACGTACAGGATTAGTCGCATGGCCGTTGAAGTCTTGTTCAATATGCAAGAATGACAGACATAACGCAAGACGATACGGAGAGCATGCTACATGTTGCGACGCCTCGTATCGGCAGGTGATATGGTCGAGGCCTTCATTCGTAATCGCTATGGAACCCGGGCAACGGACCACCACCAACACACCGACTCATGCAAAGATTGCGACTGATTATTGGTTTCCTTTGTGGAGTGTCAATGTGGCACAGGCATCGGGATCAGACAGCCGAATTCATTGGATCGGCGCAGAAAGGCCGACGAGAGATTTTATTGTTGGTCGAGGGCAAGCCAGCCAAGAAGCGCCAAAGGAAATGAGATGGTGCATCAATTCTTGGTAGACGACAAGAAGCCGAGAACAAAAGACGGCAACAGAGCTGGGCGCTGGTATATTTTGGTCGCAACAGTTCCAGATGTTGACCAACAGTATAAAAATAGGGGATAACGTAACACACCAACCTCGAGGACGGAAAGTATACGCTCTTCGAAACCGAACGGTGGTCGCAGTATATCGCAAATAAGCCGGGCAAAAGGGCGTGCAGAAGTTTGCCCAAGCTGCAAGCTGTCAGGTACCCGTTCAGGAACAAGCGATAAGGGGAAGGCGCTAGCCGCAGATCGCCACGCTAAGTGGTCCGTCCAACAACGGCCTGATTCGATGAAACGCACACCTTGACCACAGACTGCATCCTGCATTAAACCATTAGATTGATGGTGATTATGGTTTTCTGCAGGCTAGTATAGATTGTAGGTCAAGCAATGATCCACCGGTGGGTGTGCCACACCGGGCGTCCATCCTGAATCGCCTTTTCTGAGCGCCTTCCCCAGCACTTCTCCCTCTTCCTCCTCACCCTCAAGACTACAAAGCGTTTCTCGTCCGGTCCCTACGTCTCTTTCAGACACCACACTCTTTTACAGAACCAGTCACTCTTTGATCATTTGCTTCGAGCGCGGAATTGATTTCTTGCCTCCACATTCTCTCATCCACAGCATATCCACGAGTACTCACGACTTCGACGTTGTAATCGCATCCTAAACGGTCATACCTACACCCGAGACATCTATACTCATCATCATCATGCACTTCACCTCTTCCCTCGTGGCCGCTACCCTGGCAATCGGCGCAAACGCTGCTCAGTACAAGCGCCAGGACTATGGCAACTTCAACCAGACCTCGACTGCTCCTGCCTTCAGCTACGCTCCTCTGTCCAGCTCTTCGGTTGTCGCTCCCGTCGCTTCTTCTGTTGAGGCTTCCTCGGTTGCCATCCCTCTCTCCACTGGCGCATACGAGAGCTCTGCCGCTGCCGTCGAGACCAGCTCGGTTGCCGCTCCCTTGAGCACCGGTGTCTCTGCTTACCCTAGCATCAACACCAATGCTGCCTTCGGAACTGGTGCCTACGGCTCTGGTGTCACCTCTGCCCCCGCCGCTGCTGCCACTGGACACGAGGTTGTTACTGCCTACACCACCTTCACCACTGATGTGACCCTTACCTACACCATTGGCGGTGGCTCGACCAAGTCGGTTATCACCACCACCATCCACAAGACCTCAACCGCCTACCAGACTCAGACTGTCTACGCCACCCCTGCCGCTTCGGGCGCTGCTGCCTCGGTCTCGTCCGCTGCTGCCGGCTACGGCATGGACTCCAACTCCACCTCGACCACCACTCTGTCAACCACCAGCACCACCACCAACACCGTCACTGTTTCGCCTACCTCTACCGGCTCTTACCTCAGCTTCTGGGGCGAGAAGGCCGCCGTCACTGGCAACGGCTCGAGCTACGGTGCTCCCGGAACTGGCGCCAGCGCTACTGACTCTGCTGGCTGTGCTGCCGCTTCCACCGTCACTGTCACTGCCAGCGAGACTGTCTACATCACTGTTGACTCTGCCATGAGCACCATTGCTCAGAGCACTGCCACCGGTGCCAGCGTCGTCCCCAAGCAGAGCAGCGCTGCCCCTTACTACCCCACCACCTCTGGTGCCGCTAGCTCTTCCAGCTGCGCTTCTACTGGTTTCATCACCATCCACAGACCTTCGGGCGCCGCCTACCCTACCGCTTACTAGATACACTAGCAAGTGCCCGCTCTTGTGAGCTGTAACGACCCCAATCCGGCATTGATGATCTCCTCCAACCCCCCAAAATCCACGCGTGTGTATTTATGCACCATCCTTTTCAGATCACGGCACGACATGTAAATGTCTTACGCATGTCATCTGTCAGGATATCTATTGTCTATTTTCACACTCTGGCTTCACATTTTCGTCCCCACCCTGAGGGTTTAGCATTGCGATCTATAAAGGGCTGGGCTCTTTTACTATTTTTGTTATTTCTTCTTCTTGCTTATACCCTTCCAATCGTCTTTGGACGCAATCCTACCGCTCACGCAGTTTGGTACCATTACACGAACCGAGTTCGTCCTTGTTTCCATCTGTTGATATCGATTGACGTGTGTTTTTATATCTTTCCTTTGTATATCAATTTTCCTATGTTCTCAACAGAAGAGGAGGAAATTTTCATGGAGCGATAGGCGCTGGTCTCTTGTCTCCTTTCTTCAGCTCTGTCTAGAACACTACGAACATTTGTATACAACTAGAAGGATCAAAAACCCTTTACTATCCATATCAACACATCTCCTCCCATATCTCTATCGCATACGACTTCATCTCTAGTGAAACCACCATGGGCCGAATTTGCCGAGCAGGGCAAAGCGACCCTAGATGTTTGACCAGGGAACTCTCCCTCTCTCATCTCCAAGATGATCATAATCTCGCCAATCCATGCCAAAGTTTATCTTACCCTTCCAAGCCAGAGTTTCAAGTTTGATCACAATCGATTGCGAGTATCGACATCGATTTGATGCGTTCTTTGTTGTTGTCGCAATCAATTGCAATCGTTCGCCGTTCATCGGCTTTTGCAACGGCTATGGGGCTGCCTCCGTTTATCCCCCTATACTACGTTGGAGTCTATGGAGATGACGAATGCTGCTTGTTGTCGCGTGATTTGTCTACTGCTTTCCCCCCTGTGCTGTGAACGATGTTTTTGGGGTGCCGAGCATCCGTGGTATAAGGAGTATGGGTTGTGGGGACCTCTGGGAGTGCGGGATTTGTTCTAAGTAGGGGGGCGGGTCACCCTGTCTTTATATTGTGAGGCCTCTTCCATGTCGAGTCCCGCTTTGAAATTCTAGACAATAGTAACAATTGCTTCAACCTTCAATTCATAAGTACTGAGATGTGCTGAGAAGTTGCAAGACCGGGAGTGGAACAAAATTTAGTGTTGCTGAGATGTCCGGTGCCATTTCCATCAAGCTTCGCTTCGCATACTGAAAACAAATAGAATACAATTCACAACAATCGTCAATCTGCCTTCATTTGACTAGGCAGAGACATCTGCTGGACAACAACCTTCTTCCATTTTTCTTGTCCCTCCTTGATATCCTCTTTCCTCGGTGCATCTCTTTTAGCCCAATTCATGATATCCTTTGAATGTTGCAGTTTGCCAGCCCAAGTCAAGCAACTCCATTTTGACTCCTCTTCCCACACTGGCAACACAAGGCCGTCTTCTTGTACGGTCAAGTTGCCTCTAGTTCCGCATGTCGTGCAACCAATAGCATTCTTACCATGTGCCGGCAGAAGTTCAATCTTGGCAAGATGGCAATGCGGACAGGCACCTTCTTCTTGGTCACCCAGATACTCTGCATCGTCGTACGACTTGCCAATCTGACTCGCAATGTTCGTGCCCATCCTCTGTGCTCGAGAAACCAAATCTTGGTGTAAACACACCGCCCCTGAGCTCCCCAAGTCTTGCCCGATGAATTGATCCACGATTCTGGCATGTAGAGCATAGAACAAGAGGTGCAATGATGGCAACACCATAGTGAATTGATCTGGTGTTGAAGACCCTCCCACAGCAATGAAACCCAATACTCGTGGTTTAGAGAGTCGAGGGTCGAGTTTATCGGGATTGAAGGTCTTGCCAAATGTGACGTCCAAAGACGGTCCTCCTATTCTATCCATGAGTAGTTTTAGAGTGCCTAAGGGTTGATGGCTGTATGTGGGCGTGGACACGATGATGGCATCGGCGTCAAGGATAGCTTCGCGGACGGCGGCTCGATCGTCGGGTGCATTATTGGAGGCTACATTGAGCTTTGAGGCGAGATCGAAACCGACTGGGCTATCCAGAGGTGCTGGGTTGGTTGGTATAGATATAGACGGAACGTGTATCCATGATGTCGTGATGGTAGAGTCGGACTCGGTAGCTGCTGTCAAAGCAGCCTTGAGCAAGATCTCAGAATTACCAGAAGGCGTGCCGTTTCCCAAACCAAGAATATGCATTGTGCGACGATTGAACAGTAGGTAGATGTACTTACAGAACTATTGTCCTGAGCTTGGGATATATATCTTGATGCTCAAAGAGGGGTCAGTGGTTTGGATCGGATAGCTCGGATCTACAATCGAGCCCTAACCTAGGGCTTCTATCGGGATGTGGAGGAACGGCAGTGGGGAAGCAGTCTGCCAGATTGGCACATTGTGGAATCAGATGTGGTTGTTGAGAACAAAAGACCGCGCCTGGCGAAACAGCAACACAACCTCCCCATGTGCTGAATATTATCACACTCCTCGCTCTCACGACAACACATACGCGGCGCTGGAGTTATCAAAATGCACAGTTCTTTCCAGAAGGTAGTAAAGTCCCTAGAGAGTCGATAACATTACGACTCTCAGTAGACACTTCCTATCTGTTAGAAGAACTGTGCATTTCGATAGCTGTCCGCGTAACATGGTTCTGCACATGGGGAGGAAGGACCGACAACGTAGGTGGTGAGCAGTCTTCGTTATTTATCAGTCTCCGGGCATAAGTTTGACTTGGCTTTCAGATGTTCGCCTTGAAGCCTCTTGAACTGTCAGCATGGTACCGATTGATCCGAGATTGAGTCAAGCGCAGCAAGTTCAGCAAACCAAGAGGAGCCCAACCTCCACATGATTAGGTTGTAGTGTCTCCATCCGGCAACCAAAGCTTGAAGGCAGGCAGAGACGTTGGCGAGATGCTCAACCGAGACATAGGCCTCGCGGGTCTGCATGGCTCATCGAGGTCTCCTGAATCATGCAGCGGGAGGTCCATATGGAGGTAGATCATTATTGTTGAGCGTCATAGATGGTTGTGTAGACCATCAGGGAAGAGCGAAGGTCCAGACAACGCCATTGCCGCACAAGTCTCCGGTTGATCATTTTGCCGATGTTTCGCCAGGACTTTGTAAGCCGTCTTTTCTCTCTGTTCAATCACCCTACATCAACTCTTGGCTTCAGGGTGAACTCCGAATGTGACCATCGAGATTATGCGACTTTCAACGGCAGGCTAGATACAATCCTCTGCAGGCCGGTTTTAAAGTTGGCTAGCCTTCCATCCCTCTCTCTCCAGCTCGGCAGCTCCCGCCGTGCATCATATCATCTCGAAAAGGTCTACTTCCTTTCTTGGACGGCTGGAAATATCGCATACATGCAGAGTGGCAGCCTCCCGCAAGCAAGAGATTTGGAAGTATAGAGTCGAACCCGAAACTCAACCTGGAAATGTATATGCAGAAGGATTCCGTGCCTGACGCGCAGGAACACCCGGTCTTGATCGTTAGGCTATCCCTGCCAACATGCCAGAGGTTGCCGTAACGTCGGGTTCGTGAACCGTGAACAGTTCACATGACCATTGTTCAGCGACCACCATGGAGCAGCGCTATCTAATGCTGGTCTATGCTTAAGGACATCCAGAAGGCCATTGGAATGCCGCTATAATTGTAGTCACTCTTTCTACCGCGGCTGTCGCGACTCGCAAGCTTCACCAACTGAACCAGGTGCGAGTAAAACGGTCGTGCTTATAACATTCCATAGCGTTCAGCCTTCCATATGCAGCTCTCTCCAAGTGACTATTCTCGTCCAGTTCTGGTAACCACATTCTCCTGATGGCGTCCTGAGCGAGTGATTGAAAGCCCTGAACAGCTGAGAAGGATTGTCCAGGATGTGAACTAAAGGTATAAAGACTCCAACGTTGTCGTTGTCGAGAAGAGCTATCATCAAACACTCAACATGAAGACTTCGATCGTTCTTTCCGCAGCCTTCTATACTGTGGCACAGTCTGCCGCAACTTCAGGGTGTGGAAATCCTTTATCGCCTCAACTTACTCGTGGAGGTGCCGATCAGACCAACACCCTAAGCTTCACAACCTCGGGCGGAGTTGTTCGCAGCTACCTACTTCATATCCCTTCTTCCTACGATACGAACACACCCGCGCCCTTCGCGTTCTCTTTCCATGGCAGAGGCGCATCTCCCCAGGAAGAGGAGAGTATCTCGGGGCTGTCAAACGAGACCTTCAACCCAAACTATCTGGTGGCATACCCATTGGGTATCAATGCGGAATGGCAAGGTGATCCGGACGCTGTTGGCTTTGATGACATCAGTTTTACACTTGAACTTCTCACCAATTTGACAAGCACTTTCTGTCTCGACTCATCCAGGTTATACGCAACAGGAAAGAGCAACGGGGGAGGGTTTGCTGCGAACATCCTAGCCTGCGACCCTCAGGCGTCTCGCGTTTTTGCAGCATTCTCTGGTGTGTCAGGAGCCTATTACCAAGGAACGACTGATGTCAACTGCAACGATGCCACCGTATCTATTGCTTGCAACCCGGGCCGTTATCCCGTGCCGCTTTTCACGACTCATGGCGATGTTGATACGACAATTCCATACGTAGGAGGAGGCCGACGTGGTCGTTGTCTACCCTCTATCCCACTGTTCATGACAAGCTGGTCAAGTCGCAACAACTTGGGATCTTCAAACACTTCGGTCTCACTCTACAACAACAATGTGGTCCGCTACGACTATGGAAACGAGACTTTCCCACAGCTGGGTGCCCATTACTATGTGCATGGTCTTGGACATACCTGGCCTTCCATTGCAGCCGGATCATGGTTTGACGCAACACCTCTGATGCTCGCTTTCTTCAACAAGTGGACCTTGGACACGACGCCCTATAACTTCGTGAACACCACTACTAGTACGACTACCACTACCAGCTCCTCATCCACACGAACGTCTTCCACAGCCACATCAACCTCCAGCGCATCGTCATCGCCCAACTTGTGTCCATCGGCAAACGGTCAGACAGTGACTGACTCCAACGGCAATGGCTATCGCGTCACTTGTTCGGCGGACAACAGCGTTGGATCCTATGCCAATACTCAGGCTTCTACATCATACCTTGACTGTATGAATGCTTGTGATGCCGCGAGCTCGGCTGGCTGTGTGGGCTTCACGTATGTGGGGGGCGGCGGAGGTGGTTCTTCGGGCACTTGTTGGCTGAAAAAGAGCATGGCCACCTACACAACTGCGGGTAGCAACACGATCTCTGCAATCAGGGTATCTGGTGGATCATCTGGCTCCAGTGTCTCATCTGCTGCATCAAGTGCGCCATCTTCATCGACTTCAACATCGTCAGCCACTTCATCCGTGGCACTATCTACCGCTCCTGCTACCTCGGCTCTATCTTGCCCTGCTTCGAACAACCAGATATACACCTACGCGGCCAATGGAGCGCAATTCGTAATCGAGTGTGGCATAGACCATTCAGGAGGTGATATGTCTAGTCTCTCTGTCAAGAACCTCGAAGGCTGTATTGCAGCTTGCGCAACTACAACCGGCTGCGTCGATGTGTCGCTGTCTGGATCAGCCTGCTATTTGAAGAAGACTCTCGGAGCAGCTGTCAACAATGGTGGTATTCTCGGAGCCAGATTCATTGGTATTGCCTCGACATCGTCGTCCTCCTCGGCATCATTGTCCTCTTCCTCGGTATTGTTGTCCTCTTCGACAGCATCATCATCATCATTGTCCTCTTCCTCGGTATTGTTGTCCTCTTCGACAGCATCATCATCGTCACAATCATCATCATCATCATCATCATCATCGTCACCATCGTCATCATTTTTGACAACATCTACAGCATCATCAACGTTGGCAACGTCAACAAGCGTACTGAGCAGTAGCGCTGTCTCTTCTTCCTCGTCTTCTTCTTCCTCCTCAACAGTTGCAACTCTACCGTCATCGTCGTCGTCGAGCTTATCGCCATCAGTTGGCGCCGATGGTTACACCACGACAAGCTATCCTCCTACTTGCACTTCCATCAACACCAACATCTACGCAGTGACAGACAACAGTGGAAAGCCCTATCTATACATGTGCGGCGGCGGTTCAGCTGGAGGTACAGCGTCAACAATCACCAACGTCGCCAACTGGACTGCCTGCTTGCAAGCTTGTGATAGCTACACCGGCTGTACTGGATTCAGTTACAACCAGGGCGCCGCTCTCGGCAATGGAGTCGGCCAGTGCTTGATCAAGACAGATAGTCCTCAGTCTTTCGTCAGTACTGCTAATCTTCTGAGCACAAGAGTTGCTGGATACATTCGTCCAATCACTACTACCTCTAGCTCAGTATTGACGAGTGCAATTACCACTGCCACTTCCAGCTCGGTATCAACAAGCGCAAGTACCACCGCGAGTGCTAGCACTTCTTCGACGTTGAGCACAAGCAGCCCGAATACGCTGAGCTCTACAACGACACCGTCCATGACCTCCTTCAGCACTTCGACCATTCCTTCCAGTTCGGCTACAACCTCTTCGATTGTATCGACCCCTAGTTTCTCGTCATCTATGACGAGCTCCAGCTCCTCTAGTCCCTCATCTATCATCACAAGCTCGAGTACTTCATCGACGGCAGTCACTCCCTCATTCACTCCCATTGCTGCACCCTCTTGTCCGGCATCGAATGGAACTATGTACACTGATGCCAGTGGTTTTGCATACACCGTGCTTTGCACCTACGACACTTCGGCCAACAACATTGTCGTATCATCCAGCGCCAGTAGCTTTGGAGATTGTGCTGTACTCTGTGATACTACGACCGGATGCACTGGTCTTACGTTCAACGGCACTGTTTGTTCGCTCAAGCAGACTTTTGGTCAATACATTCTTGGTGCTGTCAAGGCATGAACAGTGGCTGGATAAAGCCTCGTCGTTGAGCTTTGACAACAGCATATTTTCCGGAGTTTCTCTTCTTCTAAGGACGTGATTTTAGGCGTTGGTGAAGACGATTACGGGTTGACTAGAGCATTAGATATGAGCAATATATAACCTTCATGAATTTCGAACAAAACCCCGTCTGAACCACGCTATTCTGATTTGATAGCAGCACGACCCAGCGCCAATTCTTCCAATGTCAAAGTCTGCCCGTTCTTGTCGCGCGAGCGAGGGATCCAGTAAATCGTCAATACAAGTCCGATGAGCATGAATGCTGAGAAGCTATAAACTATCGTAAGTCCAAGTAGAAGCAACACAACCATGATGACACTTACACAAGTAAATATGTCTTGTCTTCTTGAATACTGCCTGTGATCCAACCGAGAATGCACTGGGACAGCACAGCTCCGAGTTTGCCGAAAGCAGCGCTGATGCCATGAGCCGTACATCTATAGCGCGTAGGAAAAACCTCTGCTGGTATGATGTAGGTTGTAGCGTTTGGTCCTGTGTTCGATGTCAGTCATTATATCCTATTGCAAAATCTAGTGGCTTACCAAAGTTGAAGAAAATTTGCGTCAATATGTACAATACAACAAGCACTGATGATCTTTGTGAATCCATCAATTTGCGATAACTCGTGCCGATCACAAGGAAGAGGATGAAGAGCCAGAAGAAGCCGTTGATCTGAATAGTCCTTCGTCCCAAGCGATTGATCGAGATGAGCGTGATCAAGTTGCCCAGTATAGCTCCGAGTGACACGATCAACAGACTTTGCCAGGCGTTGGCAAGAAGTGATTGATACAATGGTGGCTCTAACTGGTCGTTGTCTGTCCAAATCTTCGCGAGAGTGGTATAATCGTTCTGCAAAAAGACTTAGTGGATGTACGTATGGCCTAATTTTAGGTAGACATACCATGCCAAGCCCATAGAAGGCGAGATCGAGCGATAACCACGTCAAGGAAGTCGCTACCAACGTGCGGTAGTTGCCTTGATGCCAAAAGTACTCCTTGATATCTGACCATGAGGCTTGTGGTGGTTGGGACATCTCATCTGACTCCATGACTGAGAGGGGGACGATTGGGTTCAATCCTTCGGCCTGAAATTCGTCTTCATGGTCTTGTTGGAAAGAGTCTCGGTTTTCGGTCGAAAAGTGGTCACCAGAGTAGAAGTAGCGGTCGACATCAACAGCTGCTTGATGATCGTCTCTTACGATGTCGACAGTGTATCTCGGGCTGTGAATTCAATCGAGTCAGCATATACACATGCGAAAGATTAGCACTCTTGCAACGCACCTTTCTATGATGGTGAGACGGAACCAGAGGGAAGCTGCCGCGGGTACTGCTCCAAGACCGAGGATCAGACGCCATATGACATCCAAGGTCTGCTTACAATCATAATCACAGTCTGTGGTGTCGTTCGGGAGTGACCCACGAGCGGCGTATACCGCAATAAGTGGAACCAATGTAGCGAGAAGCTGGCCAAGTGGCTGACACATGAAGACGGCAGCCAACATCCTGCCACGAAGTCTAGTCGGAGCCATTCTGAGAGCATAAGTTAGTAATCACAAAGGCTTGAGTCCCAAGATACCATACTCTGAACAAAGAACAGCACTCAATGGATAGTCAGCTCCGATGCCAATTCCCATCACAAGCCGCCAGAAGATAAGCCACCCAACAAGCGACATGGATTCATTGGCACCGGTGGAAGCCATGGCTGAACCTAGGGCGGCGGCCACGGTGATGATAAGCTCAAGGCCATATGCCTTCCTTCGACCTGAGCTGGTTCAGCAAGAGCGTATCTGTGTTCATGTAGATTGCCTTACCCAACCAGTCTCCAGCAAGACCGAAGCCTAGTTGGCCTAGAATACTTCCTCCCAAAGTCGCAATGTTGATAGCGACGGCATACTCATGCGGTACCATTCCTGTACTGGGGTAGTAGATGTGTCCTATCATGGGCATTACGAGATTGATGGAGAAGATCTGTATGTTATGAGCGGGAACATGAGCTTCTCGGCAGTCATCTTACATTGTACGCGTCTGTCAAGAAGCCAACTCCAGCGACTACGACAACCCATAACCACTCTCTTCGTCTTGAATGCTCGAGAGAATCGAGAACATACTGCCGTCTGTCTGTGGGCTAATAGATCATCAGTGCCTGTATCGTCGCATTCAAGCGCCTGGTCATGATACCGAGATATCTTCAAATTTGGAGACATTGGCCCAAGGGTTGAGGTGCAATTTGACCCAAGTCAGTCCGGCCATGATATATCAAAAGTATCGAATAATACAAGAGAGTCACCGGATACGATGTTGCAAAAGACAAGAGGAGAAGTATGAGATGGATAGCTGGCTCGTAGAGGGTATAGAACTGTCAGCGAGGCGCAGGAACGCCTAGTGGACGCCGCGACGCGCAGCAGTACATAGTCGTGTCTGCCTGAGCGCCTACTACGCCAGCAATATACCGGCTCGAGTTCTTATGCCTTGAGCCCATCGCACAGATTGGAAGATCTCTTGACCGGATGAAGCCACACTCTGAGAAAATATGGACCGCAGGCTGGCTGGAGAACCAAGCATCAGATCCCGTTGCTTACGAGCTTGGTTAAAAACGAGGAGCGATCTCCTGGCCTGGCCGAGGATATGCGAGCTGCGCTCTGAGCTCGAATGACCAAATGATGGTGCAGATGGGAGGAGGCTGGGAGGAAGGAGCGAGCAGAGGTCGCGAGAAACAGAAGGGTTTGGCGGGGCCACGTTCCGCTGTTCGCAATTTCCATTCGCTCGTTTCTTTGTCGGCATGCGCCTGCATCGTGACACTCTTCCAACATGTCCAGATTTGTATCGAAGAGACGTGTGCCTTGTCAGCCTTGTTGCCACTTGATGATTCGTGATGGATTCGATCGGGCGCTGGCTGGCAAGGAGGCCTTTCAACCAAGTCCCACTGAACACAGTCAAGATGCTCATCGCTCGCACTCGGAGACACATACCGCTTCTGCACTATGAGCTTTGGCTGGTCCATTGGCGATGTCATTCTGCTCGCACAGTATAGTTGGAAAATATATGAAAGCTTCGCTGACGGCAGCTTCAATGCTACGAACGAATATGAATGCTTCAAACGAGAATATCGACAGATAACTACCTGCCTTGAGAGGCTCGTCAATGTCAGTCCCGACCTCGCTTCGCTCGCGGGATTCGATGAAACATTTGGAGACACCATCGCGTTTATCGACAAGCACCGTGTTCTCACTGCGAAGACAACGCATCCTTTGATCACCATTTTGCCACAAACGAGTAATAGAATCAAAGACTTTTTCGAGCGTGTCGGCCACGGGTACCAGACAGCGACATGGCCGATATATCGTGAGGAGGCAGAGAAGCTTCATAGACAGCTTGATCGGGTTGTTGCCATTGCAACCCTACATGCAACGACGACGACCCTCCACAATACTCAAGGCATCGAGAGACAGTCAGAAGATATCATGCGTGCAGTGAAGTACAGGTTACTAGGCATGCTCTACAAGTGTGCAATCTGACATGACGTTTAGGTCCCTGAGCGATAAGGTCAACTTCATCCTGAAAAGGATCGCGCCAACATCAATCGCAAGCACAACTGCGATGGATCTAGACTACCTTACAACATTATCTCATATTAGCATCGATCAACCACACACACTACATCAAGTAGTTGCAACTTTGGACCGGAATGAGTCACCGAACGACATGCTTCAGCTGCTGCACCAGTTCTCGCAAAAGATGGAATTCCTGATTATGCGAGACTCTGGTGGAGTGCGCTCGGAGTTCAGGCATCAAACATATAGCAGCCCAGGCTCTGTCCCACCCGAGCGTATTGTACCTGTCCTTCAGCTTCTAGACAGCGCCCGCAGTGTTGTGGATACTGCACTCGGTCTTCCTCGTACACAGAGTCACGTTCACGGGCGTTCGGCGAGCGTCAGTCTCGGCGCTCGTGCCGAAGATTGGGATGTGTTTGGCCAATGGTTGAGATGGCATATGCTGCATGAGCCGACCCGTTCAACCCTTCCTGCACAACCTCGGAGAGTCGCCACAATAGAATCTTCCCCACCCACAAGTCCGGGTGCTCTTGAAGTGCCTCGTCAACAACTCAGTGAACAGCTCCGAGCGGATATATCTCCATTAGGAAGTCCTCTTCCAGAGCCGGTCTTTACACCCGGGGCCGATACATTCTCGACACCAGGTACCGTGTTTACTTCCGCTAGCAGCGAAAGACGATTCTCATCAATTGACCTTGGAACTTCTTACGCCGAACCAAACACCCAGTTCGCTTTGCCTACATGGCCCGTGACTGTTGTTCTCGAGAACAAACGAACATTTGACGCTTTGTTAGAGATACTGATCTCCCCGTCTGGAGTGGTGGAGAAGCTTCGAAGCAAAACAAGAGACCAGAAATTCACGATCTATCATGTGACAAATGGCGGCGCAAACCAAGCCAATACCCTTGTCCCATGGATCGACAACAGTCGTGTACACAAGTCAAGCATAAACGAGGCCAGGCTTCAGTTCAAAGGCTCGCACCAAGTTATCGTCAAGGATGAAAGAGCTCACAGAAGCACGATATATAACACCAGGCCTGTGTATCACTTCGAGGAATCCGAAGGCAGGTGTTGAACATCCGATTGTGCAAACGCTGGGACGCTAACATATCTTCAAGATTTACTGCATGTACAGGAACAACTAATTGGCAAGAGTGTAGTCGCGACTATCGATGTTGTGCGAATATCAACACGTGCTGGCCAAGACCACTGCGCATCCGAGACTTTACGTGTCTTGGAGGATACAGAGAGGCATAGGTCACTTCTGTATTATGCTCACAGGGTGCCGTCAAAATCGGCTAAGACCAATCCTGGATTTGTCGAGTGGTCATGTAAGTGGACAGTCCTCCTGAGTTTGCTGTTCGCGCTGACTGTACCCAGTGAATGATTTCGGAGAAATCAAGAAAGTCGATAAGAGGAAGACGAGATTAACGTTCGGTCGCCGAGACAGTTTACCACGCAAGTCAACAATTTGCAGCATCGACTCCGTTCTCTCACACGATTCGACATCAAGCAATGATCCCCGACCTAACATCATGGACCGCATCAAAGCAATCGATTGCGAATTCTACGATCAGGAAAGTATGATTACTTGAAATCTCACGTCGACATTCAAATACTGATTTAGAGAGTAGACCGCGAAGCATTCGAGGAGTTGTGTAAACCGTCGTCTGCGCCTGTGTTCCGTATGCCTTTTAGACCTCAAGATCTGGGTATTGGTTCACCACTAGCGGAGTTGAGCATTGGACCACCACTTGCAGAACTGGAGGGATGATCGAATCGAACCGCTGGTTAGTCATTCTTCATGACACGCAAGTCACACTCGATCGTAGCCGTGAAATGTCATGCGGCTACAATGCTTATCTCGTTCAATACCCGGTGTCTGCCGGACGACATCGATGTGAGGAGTTGTCACTTGCTGCGGGACCTATTGATCTCCAGCAGGTGCAAAGCGACTCTGACTAATCTACAAGCCATAATCTACAAGCCATAATCTACAAGCCATAATCTACAAGCCATAATCTACAAGCCACAAATCTGACGGTGTAAGTTGGGAAAAGCTTTTAGAGTCTGAACGGTGAAAGGCTAGGAAGATTTGTTGCTCGGAACGAGGTCTGGTTTTTGAGGTGGCAAGTAGTCGTTGAAGTCACATTGATGGAGGCAGGAGCGGATCTCGTATGCTTAGCCGCCGAAGTTGGGCGGCACAGACCCGCTGAGTCAAGTTTGATATATCAGCACCAATGAACTCTTGACTGTTCATTTCGTGCCGCAGCAATGCGGCACAGCTCAAAGATACCGACATATTGAAGGGTCTCTCAGGACAGAGCTTATAACATGAAGATGAGCAGAGCACCGAACGTATCGCTTACGGTCAGAGCAACCTGACTTCCTGCCATACTTTCCAGCCTACCACCAGTATGAAGGCAGCAACTCGACTGTGGCCAGCCATGTTGATACTAGCATGCTTCTTCTTGATCAGAATATACTTGTGCCGCTTGCCGATCGCGAGAGTAGTCCATGGCCCGGACATCGACTCATTCATCGATGTTGAAGATGGACCGTCAACGGAGGTCAAAGAGGCATTGGAACTGGCTCCGATGTCTGCGCTCAATGATGGGCAATCTCAGCATCGAGCCTCAGCTGCCGTAACCGCCACTACTCAGGACCAAAATCCAACTCCTACAACTAGCTCAAGTTACCTAGACCAAATCATCGTGATGGGCAGAACGAACAGCGACGATACATCTTGGGTCGAAAAGCTTCCGATGTCTGTCATCTTAGCGATGTGGATCTTGTCATACGACGAGTGCTGACACGGATCACAGATGGCGGAACGCAGTGTATTCAGTCGACAACGACACTTCGTCTTTGCATACATCAAGAAATGAAGGTCGTGAGGCCAACGTTTATCTCACGTACCTTGTGGAAAACTACGAAAAGCTTCCTTCGACTATCGCATTTGTACATCCTCACGAAGACGGCTATTCACGAGCATGGCATACAGATGCGGACGGCTATTCAAACGTTAAAAGCTTGTCAACTCTCAAGACTGATTTCGTACAAAGCAATGGCTACGCTAATCTTCGTTGCATCGCTATCCCAGGCTGTCCAGGCGACATTCAACCCTTTCGCGAAGAAGACGGTGATGAGGACAGAAGAGCCGAACACGCGATTGCGGATGCGTGGAAACAGATCTTTGGGGACGACAACGTGCCTTACGTTATAGGCTCTCCATGCTGCGCTCAATTCGCCGTTTCGCGAGATCAAGTCCACAAGCGGCCTTTGGGATTCTATGTTGGTGCTTTTAAGTGGCTGCATGATACACCTCTCGACGATGATACGAGTGGGCGTGTGTTTGAACACATATGGCATATTATCTTTGGCCAGGACCCGGTTTAGTAGGTTGATTTAGAGTGCTGTTTGAGGCATTGACTGACTGTACTTTATCACAGTTGTCCCGATCTGAACCAATGTTACCACGATGTCTATGGAAGAGGTTATCATATAATAACATGACGATATATGAGCCTGCAACGGCCATACTGATCAACGTCCCTTTCGAGCCAAGACCACTGCAGGAGTAAAACATTTTATGTATATGTCATGAGCTCTGTAGCGATCAACGGTGTTGAGATAACACTCTTACTTATCCACTGCGCAAAACAGAAAGACAGACTGATGTTTTCTGTAGTCACTCTTGGGTAAGAGTGCGTTGTCCCAGCCAAGATGCTTGGGGTTGGGACTCGACACAGTCTCTCTGGACGGTGTTGTCCTGACGATAGCATGACAAGAGAGCGCTTTCGTATAACATTCTGACGCTTGCTGGCGGGCTTGTCCACAAGATTGATGATGCTGAGGTTGCCATCGCAAACTCGGGTTTGCTATAGATCGTGTCAACAGTGACTTAGCTGAATGCTATACTTCAACCGAAGTTGTTATCGGTATCCTTAATCCTCGAAAATCCTTTGTTAGTTCCTCTCCATCAGGTAACTGGTGCCTAATGCTTGCATCAGTACGATACGCTGTTGATTTTTTGGATGGTGTTATTTACTACTTCTTCAAGCTCATCAGCTTCTTCGATGTTGCAAGAATCACATGGTTTATATTAGTCGTCTTACTCTTTGGAAGGGTGCGACTATAATCGTAACTCATTATAGGGCAACATCAAGACCAGCGAATCTGTCCTCATCCTGATGCTTAAGAGTCAGAAAGGATATGTCTATCGTAACTGTCAAAATATGTTTCGATGCTGTATTCAAGCAAAGTGTATTGAAAGGCCTGGGGAAGTGTACTTGAGATGATTATCGACCGTATCAAGGTTGCACAAGCAGAGAAGTTGATGCGATTGTGACGGTGCAGTCCCAGGTGGTACTTGGGCTTCGTCTTCATGTCTATGTCTTGGATAAATCCGGGATGCCGCACATATTGACCTCTTATGATGATTACAGCAGACCGACAGAAACTGCTCGTTCATCGCTGAGACGAATCCCAATCGTCAGCGCGTAGAATATACAACAGTTTTCTAAGGATCAAGGGAGGTTCCATGTATCCATTGGTAGCCGGCAGACCAAAGATGCTACCCACACCCGCGTAGGCTAGGTATCTGGCGACGTAATTCACACCATAATTTCTGGTAGCATTTCGAGTAGTGGATCTCGGCCGAGACGAAGCTTCGTAATATTATCGGTACCCACATGTCATGTGTCCGCTGATAAGGAGAAAAAACAACCAGATGTTGAGATGTCGAAGTCAGAGTGACACCTTTTGATTCTTGAGAGATAACTCCACAGCGTGTTGCGTGTACTCTGATAGAGTTGGCGAGGCGTTGAAAGGAAAAGACGACATCCGAGCATCTGCTTTTTTGCCTCGTACTGTCGCTGTATCTTGGACGTATGACCACTGACGGATCGCCAGACGATGGTCATGGACAACCTTATTACGATGTTTGCTGTCTAAGAGGATCGGGGACACGATGTGAGATTCTGATCAAATTCGACATTGATCAAAAGTCATTGCTGTCGCACCTCTCGTCACTGTACTGTGACGGTCAGTCTGCTTCATAGTGCGCATAGTGAAGATCTGCAACAAAATTGACATCTGTGTCAAATTCATAGAAGAGAGGACGAAGGAAGTGACAGGCGAAATGATTGCGCTCTCCTCATATTTGATCAATTCATGTGGGTTCAGTAGGTGAATATATTGTGTTTAAATCCCGAGTCTGGACCTTGGTATCATCGGCCCATATTTTAAGGTTCATCCCCATGTTCCCCTCAAGGCTTCGCGTGCCCTCTCTATAGCCGGACCAATCAGATCGAAAGAAGCAATCTGCGGCGTGAAAGCTTCTCCATGACAAAGACGACATAGCCGGACGTGCAGATGAGCAGTTGAGCTTCATCAAACACCAACTGAGGCGCTCCTTAGGATGCAATCATTTGATGAAGGCCAAGGAGATATCAGGCCTGATGCCTGAATCACATCGTATCATTGCATGAGGGCATAAGGAAGGAGTAATCACTGAACCCGAAAAGGAAGGTCATGGTGGTACGGTATCACAAAGATAACCCCTCGGGATCCTTTGTGTGTGAACATAGGATTTGAGGGAACGATTATCGGCCGGTCACCTGCGGTCATCCGACGCCACTCGCTACTACACTTCATTGACCGAGGCTTATCGAAGATAAGTACGTCCCCAAGCCGTAAGTGGCGTCTTCTTCTGGACGAGGAGAGCTTATCATTGGAACGTTGCGCTCGGCGGATTCTTGCATTCCGTGAGGCATCTTATTTCCCGCAGCCCCCGAGAGACATCAAAACAAGGGTGGCCGCAGTCGCACTTCTAATCCACGTTTTCTCACTAATCGCCTGTCGCAACCATGAGTGACGAAGAGATCAAAGGCTACGGCGAAAAGCACCCTCGCCATGGAACGCTCGGCGACCATATGCATGGTCACCAAATGGGCAACGACCCTGAAGTCCACGACCTGGTGGTTGGCGACCAAAATGAGCTTCACCGTGAGCTCAAGGGCAGACACATGCAGATGATTGCCATGTAAGTTTGCCACCACTCTTTGTATTGGCTTATAGTGAGTGCTAATCAGAATGTTAGTGGTGGTGCAATCGGTGCCGGTCTGTTCGTTGGTTCCGCCAGCGCATTCCAAACTGGTGGACCCGCCTCTGTGTTCATCGGTTTCATGGTCGTTGGTGAGTGAAATCTTGCAATAATCACAATGCGCTTGCTAACTGTTTCAAAGGTATCCAAGTGTATGAACCTGGCCATCTTCATTACCATTTGTCTCAACTAACATGACTATCCAGATATCTCATGATGCAGGCTCTTGCAGAATTGACCGTCCTATATCCCATCAACGGAGCTTTCTGCATGTATATCTGTCGCTTTGTCGACCCATCGTTCGGTTTCGCTTGCGCTTGGGAATACGCCATCAGTTGGCTGACAGTCCTTCCTTACGAAATTTCCGCTGCTGTCAACATCATCCATTATTGGCCAGGATCTGAGAACGTCAATGCCGCTGCTTTCATTGTCCCATTGCTGGTCGCTCTCGTCGTCATTCAATTCTTCGGTGTGCGCGGATACGCAGAGGTTGAATATGCCCTCAGTCTGATGAAGATCCTCGCCTGTCTCGGATTCATGATTCTTGGTATCATCATCGACGTCGGTGGTGTTCCAGGCGACCCGAGAGGCTATATCGGAGGAGAATACTGGTTCGTCTTGAAGACTCGAGAATTTTGAGCAGAAAGACTAACACATTGGGAACCAGGCACGCACCTTATTCGAACAATGGTTTCCTCAGCGGCTTCCATGGCTTCTGCAGCGTCTTCGTCACTGCGGCCTTTGCCTACACTGGCACTGAATTGACCGGTCTGGCTGCAGCTGAGACTATTGACCCCAAGAAAGAGATCCCCAAGGCCTCAAAGCAGGTTATCTACCGTATCCTTATCTTCTACGGAGTCAACCTCCTGCTCGTTGGTTTGATTGTACCAGCGAACAGCGATGCATACAACGGTCCTGGTTCTTCGTCTCGCCACTCTCCCTTCGTCATTGCGATTCAGCTTGCTGGCATCAAGGTCCTTCCATCCATCTTCAACGCTGTCATCCTCATCGCCGTCATGAGTGTCGCGAATTCTTGTACATTCGGCTCCACCAGAACAATCCAGGCTTTGGCTGCAAACGGTTAGTGAAAGATGAACTTCATATCACCTGCATATACTGATTTTGGTTGAAGGAATGGCTCCTAAATTCCTAGCGTATGTCGACAAGAAGGGTCGTCCCGTCAATGTCATCATCCTCCAGCTGCTCTTCGGATGTCTTGCATTCATCAACCTGGCGCCAAGTGGTGGAGACATCTTCAACTGGCTCCTGGCCTTGTCAGGTCTTTCCATTCTGTTCATCTACGGCGGTATCGGCCTTGCCCATGTTCGATTCCGCAAGGCTTGGTAAGCAATAACCCACTCATATTTTGTTTTCATGCCTAACCATAAGCAGGAAAGCCAATGGTCGTACGCTCGACGAGCTGCCTTACAAGGCTGCTTTCGGCGTTTGGGGCTCGTACATCGTAATGCTCGTCACCGTGCTCGCTCTCCTTGCCCAGTTCTATGTTGCCCTTTATCCCCCCGGTGGCACTCCTCTGGACCCTACTACTTGGTTCCAAGCTTACCTTGCCGGTCCTCTGCTTGTCTTCCTCTACCTAGGTTGGAAGGTCTACAGTTGGTTTGTCAGACCTGCAGACAGACCGCTGTTCATCAGAACAAGGGACATCGATATCCTTACCGGCATGAGAGATCTCCAAACCGACAGGATCGAGTCCGAATTCGTTGATCAGAAGACCAAGAAGGGTCCTGTGGGATACATCAAGGGAATCTTCGGTGCTGTCTTCTAAGCTAGGACTGCGGTCCCGGAACAGGAGAATGTGGCTGCAGTGTTTCTGGACAGCATTATCACATTTCTCAGACAAGTGGACACTTCTACTCTCGTCAGTCAGGTCTCTATCTGCTGTTGAAGTAGAGATAGATCATTCTCAAGCTCAAGCACAAGCACCTCTTGCTATGCTGCTGTACATAAAATCATCCTTTGTAATAACCAAACTTTCTGCTTAAACTTCAACCAGTTCGTATGTAACACTTGCGAATATTTCCACCGCTAACAGAAAAACTCTGCTGAGATTGTTTAATGCCCCAATTTTCATGATAACGATTGTTGGCTCGCCTGAGTGACTTCCTCAAGGAATTCTGACAGGGCAAGTTTAGCCGAGACTTTTCCAACTCCCTCCAACTGCTCTTGCGTCTTCCGTTCCAATTCTAGATCCCGACCAACGACATGAACTTTATGTTCTGTCACCGAAATTCGGTCTCGAAATACGGTTCAGCCATGGGACGCGTCAGCAACAGGTAGGCTGGATGAATATATGCCGCAACTGCAGTGAATTCGACAACCGGATCGGAGGACGCCTGAGGAAGGGGCTGTGTTGGTTGTTGCAACTCTCCACCCAACACTATACATGAGCTTTTAGTAACAGCTCCAATGTCGCATGCTTCCCAGCAACAGATCTTCAATGGAGCAGAGCAGAGTAGGATTCGATGGGCTGACTATCACATTATATCTCGACTGGCCAACAGCTTCACGCACTGGGCGTCCAACCGGACCAACACCAACTCACCAACCCTGATACGAACGCCGCAATGAACATAGTTCGTTGAAGGTGCCAGGTAGGCTGAGTGCTGGTAAACAAGAACGCCAGTAATGTATGCGGCGGAATGACTGACCCTTATATCGCGAGCAAGTATATTATTGCAAACATTGAATCTGACACACCATATCAACGAAGAGTCGACATGAGTCTTCCTATTGACATTTTACCCTCAGTACCGGCTGTATATCTTGCAACCGCAAGTCTAGCCTTCTACATCCTTTTGAACATCCCACAACAACTTCGGAATCTATGCTTCCCGATCTTCCTGGTGCCTGCATGGCGAGCTTTTGCTACAGCCGGATGCTTCACATGGCCAACTTCCTTGTCCGGGATCTGGGGACTTGCCGTTCTGATATGGATAGTACATATCATTTGCTTGCTGTACATCGACAAGATACCATTGCAGAGCAAGAGCAGAAAACAGTGGGACGTCAAGGCCGCTTACAAGCTTCTCTTTGACGTACGCCATCTCAGCGTAAACCAGACGACTTCTCCATCGACTGCTGTATTGGCATCCACGAGGACTTTGCTTGCCTTCGTTGCATCTCGTCTCCTCAAGCTTGTTGTGTACTGGCAGCTTACAGTACATCTGTTCACTCCCCTCATACCATCCATGTTCGGCCCTCTTGAGCCATGGGAATTCGACCAATACTCCCAAACCTACATCCGCCGATTACCAATTTTCGAAACTCCAGAGCCGGTCACAGCACGCGAAACTTGGATTCGAGTTGCTTTTACTTTTCGCTGGATTTGGCTCAACTTTGTCGACGTCGATGCTGCACATACTTTCTTGAGCATTATCTTCGTTGGTGTATTACGATTTGATTCACCTGAAGAGTGGCCGTCTATGTTTGGAAGTCCTCTGGAGGCTTACAGTCTTCGTCGTTACTGGGGAAGATTTTGGCATCGCTTGGTTTACAGACCTTACCTCGGTCTTGCAAAGGTGATAGCTGGAAGGCTGCATATGCGTAGCTTGGGCCCCAGAGTCGAGAAAACTTTCGTCGCCTGTCTGATCTTTCTGATCTCTGGTCTGGCTCATGCTATCGTATCTCTTCACAGTGGTAACTTCGTCGAGGCTGTCGACGATGTTGCTTTCTATTGCATCAATTTTGCCGCCATCGCCGCGGAAGGAGTGATTAGGGATCTTGCTTCACCGATTCGAAGAATTCTGCCTAGCTGGTTCTGCAAGATTATTGGTTTCGTCTGGGTGTTCACGTTCTGGTTCTGGGCAGCACCAAAATGGGCTTATCACGAGGTGCATGAGGAACTCCTCAACGAGATGGAAAGAAGAAATAGAGCGCAGGGATTAAGGTTATTCACAGGGTTGCTGGGTGGGGAGTAGTTTATAACATTCATAGAGACGCGTATAGATACTTCAGACTCCATGCTCGGCACTTGAATGTTGAATTAAGCATACTCATGGAAGTACCTTCAGCTGTCATCTGTGATGTTTCAAGCATAATCACGCTGACAAGAGTGTAATCAATCAACACACTTTCCACCCACATGGTACTTTGGTACAGTACCTGCGTTCTTGGCAGGGTGCTCCTCTGTCTGACATGTAGTTTATTTCGACCTCCTCCCTCGACTGCCAGTCCGAGTATTTAATGACTCTGTCAAGATACTAGCACTAAAACATAAATCTCAGATCCAATGGGATTATTTGTTACAACTCAAATATTGTCATTTGTTAGCTTGGATGATGATCATGATGCATGAGAGTCAGGGAATCACAAGGCACAGAGGATCGAAGAGTATGTTAAGAACCATGCATGGTAGGTTATATATAAGAGAGAACTAGCAGATACGAAAGCGGAAACAAAAAGAAAAATCAAAAATCAAATGACAACCAAGGAAATTCTATCATCTGCTTCCACCACCACTGCCCTGCGATAGGCCAGTCCCCGAATCACAATCAGATCTGAACTGGTTGTCGAAAGTCGTGTGTATCGATCGTTCCACTTAGTGGAAGTAGGACTGGAGCTGATGAAGCTCGTCATCAGTAAGACCGCTGAATCTGAGAGAGTCGGCACCAAGAGGAACAGGGTAGCCAGCATTGTAGCTGCCAGTCAAGACAGTAGCAAGGACCATGCAAGTAGAAGGCACACCAGCGACCTGGAAGCTACCAGGACCAGCAGGAGTGAAGCTGAGCTTAGCACCGCTGAGAGACTCGTGGCACATGTCGTAGTTGTACTGAGGAACAGAGTCGAGAGGGTCGGTTTGGCGACGCTCGTGAATACCGCGGCGACCGATGGCACCACCGACCACACCACCGAGGAACTGGGCACCGGCGCCCAATACACCGTCTCCAGTGAAGCCTTTACCGTGAAGGCCCTTCTTGGCTTCGACGGAGGTGGCAAGGACCATGGTGAGGGAGATGAGGGCGTTGATGGAGAACTGCATTTTGAAGGTGATTTGTTGGTGAAGGGGTTGTTGAGAGTTGAGAAGTAGTAGATGAAGAAGTTGTTTGGAGGTAGCAGAAGAGTAGTGTGGAAGAGTTGGTTGTTTGGTTGCTTTGGTTATTTGGTTGCTGAGTTGTGTGATGATTTGGTTTTGGTCGGATATCAAGGAGGTTTATATACCTTGTTGACCACGGAATCTTCTCACCGTGCCCTCACAGAGCTGAAGGATCGCTCGAACATGTTGCTGCGGTATGCATCAAGATGCCATAATAGAAGTGGATCATGTTGGCGTTGGAGTGGACATCCAACAAGCCTCAGGGCTATACCAGGATTCTGCCACATTAGACAACGAGTGGGGCCAACTCGCACCAAGCGTAAGGTGTTGTTGCTTTCATCTCTGCAGTTCACATACCGATGGGCACTATAGTGTGGTCAAAAATAGGTTGCTAGATTCAAAGCTCCAATGTCTGTGTTGTGAAGGAGGAAAGATCGAAGAATGCGCAGCACCATAGCTTCCTTCCTTCCCCACAATGGTGGTGGCTGGGCTCGGCTTCCATACGTTTGCACCCAGGCCACAATGTGCAGAGTTGAAGTTGGACAATTTTTGACAATATACCGGGTTTCCCTCTTGCTGCCGTCGAAGCCATACGGATTAATGGGCCCAATCTTGATTCTCGACAGCACTTCCGTATATAGAATCGAGTTACTCATGTTTGACATGATCATGTGTAAGCATTTGAGTATTGTGCAAGTTTTGTGGGTTATGCAAGTTGTGAAATCATTGCTGTGCATGCAAGCGAAACACGGCGCCAACTCGAAGGATTCTGTGAACCAATCAGGCGGGCGCAGAAACAAGATGCAATCTATCTGGTATATTTAGGGACAACTGACCGCAGCTTTAGGCGCTCTGCAGGATTTTACCAACAGACACTGCGCCATTGTCAGACAGTCAATTATGGGTCATCCTGACTGTCGCAGCAAACCGCGCCGCTGGGCGGACATGCCAACATGAAACAGCGTATTTGAACTTCAAAGGACATCCTTTAGGAGTTTTCCTTCCAATTCATCCTTCTCGTTTGTGTTGCTGTTGACCAACTCGCATCACTATACACGTTGTTCAGGACCATGAAGTGCACTGGAACAGCTTCTGTCATACTCCTCTCCGCATCGTCAGCTTTGGCGGCAGGCACACTCGAGTTCTCACTCGGACGCGAACAACACTCGCACTTTCCGGATCTTGTCGAACGCGATGTGGACGGTACTTCCGAGTCTGCACTGCTTACAAACTTCGCCGGCTCCATTGGATTGAGATACTTTGTCAACCTCACTGTCGGCACACCTCCTCAACCACAGACAGTCTTCATCGACACTGGAAGCAGCGACACGATACTCCTAGCTGCCGATGCGCCTTTCTGTCAAGATGGAAAGTCCAAGTCGTCAAAATGTCCTGGCGGATCGTACAACACATCGGCCTCATCCACATTCGCAATGCTCTCTCAAGGTGCCATAGATGCGAATTATGGCGAGAACGCCTCTGTCACTTCTGAGGGTAGTTTCGTCGCAGACCTTGTGACCGATGTGGTGCAGATTGGTGACATTGTTGTGACTGGTGCCCACTTTGGCCTAGCACATGAAGCCGAAGGCAATTTCCTGGGTAATGGTCGTTACGCTGGCATCATGGGACTTGCTTATCCAGTCATTGAGGCTGTCAAGGAAGGCCAACCAAGGTATCCCACTTTTGTCGAGTCGCTGGTTGGAGCTAAAGCCATTGCTTCGCGTCTGTTCAGTCTCTATCTCAACGAGCTGAGCAGTTATGGCTCTATTCTATTTGGTGGTGTCGACACTGGGAAGTACACTGGTAATCTGACGACGCTTAACTTCCTACCATCGGGAACTGAGGAAAAGAAAGTTCAGCTCTTCGCGTTGCGTTTGGACGAAGTATCCGCAACACGCGAGGATGGCACAGAAGAGACTATCATTGCACCCAAGGAATTGCAGGGTGTCGTTTGGCCAGACTCTGGAACTGCAACTTGGAACGTTCCCACAGACACTTACAACAAGATAATCAACATGACTGGCGTCACCATGTCAGGATCCAATGCAGTCATGCCCTGCAGCAAGATCTCAAACAAGACATCCTTCACATTCACCTTCTCTGGCAACGGCACCAACAAAGCTCAGCTAGAAGTTCCACTCAGTTCCTTTTTCATCCCAGCAGCCCTCACCGATGGCTCAGGTGTTGCAAAGGTCCAGGGAGAAGCCGCTTGTGTGTTGATGGTCAAAGAAGCCGCCCCAAACTTGAGCATCTACCTCATGGGCGATCCAGTGATGCGTGCCGGCTACTGGGTCTTCGATCTCGACAACGGACAAGTGTCCGTCGCGCAAGCACGTCTGTCATCCACGCCTTCCAACATCGTTGCCATTGAGGCTGGTCCCGATGGCGTCAAGAACGCAACAAATCAGCCTATTGAGCTTGGTGCTAATCAGACTGAGGAGATCGATGGCACTGCTACTGCTTCGGTCAGCTATTCGCTATCCACGGCGGCTAGTGCTGTGGGACAGACTGCCGGTCCTCAATCTACGGTCTTGAGCAGTGGAGCTATTGGATTGATGCACGAAACTACTCCTAGAATGTCTATGGTTGGTGCTCTGTTGCTTTCGGTCCCATTTGGCGCTTTCCTGTTGTAGATCCCATGATCAATAGAATTAGGACGATGTAGACAACCGCTTACAGGATAAACAACTTTGAACTAAATGCAATCAACGCTCTGATGCTCACTCAAGTACTCCATTGTGTCTTATCCAGTGGTGATACCAATGTTGTAAGAGGCAGGCACGCCCACCTCTAGTGGTACTCTTCCCTCGTAATAACTTCTTCTCCTCATGAACAACTTCTATACGCTCGTGTCCGTTCGGGATGCGTCGGTCGTGCTCTCGTTCTGTTTTGTTGCAGCGTTTCTGCAGAAGATGATTATTTGGGCAAACGATACGATCACGCACGAGTGTGCTATTGAATGAGACATACAACCGCAACAAACAATAGAGCAGTAGCTGAAACAAATTGCAGCACCATCACACGCTCTTTTCATGTTTGTGATAGATTCCAGAGCGGGTAATTTAAAGAGCAGGGTCAGCCTCTCAGCATAAAATCTTTGAAGCATTTTTTGATCTGTATGACATATGGTCAAACACTTGGAGCAGATTTTGTTGACTCAACACATATACGCCTCGAGAAAGGTATTGTACTAATAGTGAACCATGCTAGTCTAGAGTTGGAGGTTTCGATAAGGTTACAAATGGATACATGATAGAAAGTAGAGGATATAGTGCTCGAAATAGCAAGGTATGTCGTATAGGATATTATGCAGCAAGCACTGATGGTTATACTAGCTAAGCGGCCCCCTTTGTGCTCGTGATCGTCGCATCATCAGCTCTTCTTTAATACACATGATCTTATACTTTTCGACCTTTTGTATTTTCGTAATAGCAATACTCGCTGTCTCCTTCGTCTTCGCCTTTGCCAGACTCTTCGGGTCTAGCACTGTGACCCCTAGGATTATGGTTCCTACGGGGTTGGAAGTAGTCGGATTTGGTACGGAGTTTGCCATCCTTGTGAAGCTGTCGCGCTATAGCTCCTGCTTCAAAGGCCTGTATCCGAGGACAGTCGGTCTTGCCATTCTCGAAGGCGATGATGTCTTCGAATGTAAAGACTGCATATTCTGGTGTGCCTCCACATATCTGACACGGACCCTCGAGTTGTGTATCTCTCTTGTGGTGGCCATCGTAGTGAAATGCTAAGACACGAAGGGTGTTAGGGTCTTCTCGTTCGATCCAGGCGATAGACCTTTCCCAGTTTGATGTCAAGGTGTCGATGCCTTGTGACACAATAACGCTTAGTCCTGGTAGATAGAGGAGCCATGTAGCTGCACGTGTGACCTCCCCATGTGCAAACATATGTCACACGTATAGCTATAGAAATGCACAGTCCCTTTAGTAGATAGGGAGTATCCACCGAGAGTCGTGATGCGATCGACTTTCTACGGGGTCTACCACCGTCTGGAAGGAATTGTGCATTTTGACGGCTCTACGGCGCCTGTGTGTTCTCGTGAGAGTGGGTGGGAGTGACAAAATTTAGCACATGGGGAGGAAGTACTTTAGCTGTACCAGGCCTCGATGAATGTCCGGATCCATCTACTGCGTCCTCACTGTTTTGCATAGTTCGTTTAGCCTTCTTGTCCGGCATCGTAGGAACACTTCTTGATGGAACGCCATATGCACCAAGTCCATCAATACGGACAAGATTGGGATTTATGCCAAGAGCGGAGCAGGCATTAGATGCAGCGAGGGCGTGGTCAAATTGATATTTAACTTTGGGGAACCATCGAGAGTGCCGGTATACAACAAGGATGTTGGCTACCTTGAAATCTGCAAGATATCCGCCTGCAACGTCCAAGAGTTTGCTTGTGTCGAGCTGGACTTTGGATAAGTAGACCTGTGCCGGGCTTCTCGAGATTTTGACCACCTGGGATAATATAATGTTAGTTAGAGTGACATTTACATCATTAAGAATGCATACCGGCTCACAAGGCACTTGAGCCTTTTTGCGAGGTTAGCACGTCTGTCTAGCAACCCAGTCACAGCTTGCCTTTTCATCGTAACATAGCTTGCACTGTATGAGATCATTAGCACTTGACAAGCATAACCATTAGGTTTGGTATACGCATACTTGAGAGATCAGAGAGTCGAGCCGAGATGACAACGCCATGTTCATTACGAATCGCTTCTGGAGAGGATATAGCAGCATTCGGAACCGTATGATTGTTCCAGAAATATGGACCATAGGTAGTGTCAAGATCGTCTGCATCAGCGATTCTGTCGTCTACGTTGACGTCAAGGGTAGATGTGTTTCCCTGTTCGTGTGTGTAGTAGGACATGGTAGTAGTAGCCATATTGTTGAGGTCATCGATGAGACTATAGTCCATGTCGAGAAGTTGTTCATCTATAATAGCATGATCTGTAGCCTGGTCGTACTGATCTGTAGCCTGGTCGTGCTCAACTGTCGCCTGATACGCTTGCATGTGATCCAAGGTATACTGTAGTATTCGAGCTGGTCTGAGGCCACCAACGTATACTTTACCCCATAGAAAGAGCTCGACATTGCGGTAGTTGACATTTGGATCTTGGGCTAGTGCGCAGAGATCTTGACAGTGTTCGGTAAAGATGTCCTCTGTTGTATGTGGACCTTTACGGACTGGCTCAGTAGCTGGAGGTTTGGGCAAATAACGAGGAGGGATCTTGTTGGAAGGGATCTTGTTGAGAGGGATCTTGTTAGGAGGCATATTAGGCGAGGCGAGATGCTTGGTGAAGGTGGCACGCGTCAAGGAGATGGTTTGAATGTTAAGTAGTAGGAGGGGTTAATGCGTGTGAAGTCTGTGGTATTGAAGAGAATGTGAAACAGTAGCTTCTTATTCTGATGGAGGAAGGCAGGCGCAAATAGCATTATGACGTAAGGTTAGATTATAGGGAAGGAGCGAGGGACATAAATGTAGATGGATGATTTCGCACTGTATGCTATGATAGATAATGTTAAAGTCAATATGGAGTTAAAGCAACGAATTCAGTAGGAAGGTATACTCTACTATATGTTATTAACGCCTGGTATGATATTTTTTTTTTCAATGCTTATGTTTATGTTAGTATTTCTACCTTGTATAGCATATAGAGGATGAGCAACTTAAGCGCAACCTTATCTGATGCGGTAAGATATCGAAGTCTTATTCTCCTTGTTCTCCTCCTCCTTATCCTCCTCCTCCTTCTCTTCATCTTTATCTGTTCTACTAGTATCACTAGGTTGCCATATGTCTTCATCCGTTCCTGTGTCTTCGGGTATAGGTGGTCGTTCTAGCGGTAGTGGTAAGAGGCACCATTTCTGCGGGGTCGGTTAAGGAGAGCGAGCGTGGTTGGTACAGAAGGGGAGCGTTTAGCAGATTTCGAGACTTTCGCAGATTTCGAGACTTCGGCAGATTTCGAGACTTCCGTAGATTTCGAGACTTCCGCAGATTTCGAGACTTCCTTACGAGGAGCTTGCTGTCTAGGTCGGCGTTGTACACCGGGATCCCGGACATCAGATGATCGACCAGCGGTGGGAACAGGATGCTTCGAGGATACGGGAGGGACGGCTGTAGTGTGTAGGGCGTCCTCGACATGCGGACTAGTAGTAGGAGCAGCTGCTCTTCCTAATGAACGACGAGGGGCTTGGATATCGAGGTCGCTCTGTGGAGGTGTTTGTGATGTTATACTTCTTGCACGGTTGGCTTCGTTAAGCCATGTATCAAATACTTGGCGGGCAAGACGTTGGAAGTTAGACGAGTTGAGTAGCTGTGGACGATGACTGTCAAGGTATTGTAGGCTACGTGATAGCATGTCATCATGGTTCATGCTACTGAAACCACCGACAGGTCTAGTAGCGCGCATGATGTAGAAGCTGGTCTGATCTAGAAGGTGGTTAGTAGCGTAGCGAGAACAGCGATAGGATTCCATACTGTGAAGGTCTCTGCGATCACTGTCTGCTGGTTTTATATGGCGAGGCATATCGGGATAGTGGAGCGTATAGCACAGGTAGATGGAGAACGAGTGAAGGTGAGGTGCTTAGCAGAAGACCCAATGTACGAGAGGGCGTAGCTTGCGCGAAGAACATATGACTGCTGACTGTCGAAGAGACTGAGGCGAATTGTGTGAGAAAATGCAACAATCAGAAGGAGCTCATGGTGTCGGCTGCCCGATAAATCGTGGAGGAAGGCGCGGCCAGAGAGCTAGACGAAACGAGCACCTTCTCCCTTACGTGCATTCGATATCAGTGGAATAGAGTCGTAAAACATATCGATTCGGCAATCCTGCCTCCATGCATATGTGTACTTCACATCTAAACCTCACACCCAAAATCCCTAATATCCCAGAACTCCAAAACCACCACCCTTTCACCCTTGTTGTACGTTCCCTTCCCTAATCTCATTCAAAGACTTGGTAAGTCTATCCAACTTGATAGGCTTAGTCAAGAAAAGATCAATACCCGAAACGAACGCCTCTTCCTGCGCCTCCGCAGACCCCAAACCCGTCAATGCGATAATAGTAGCCGGTGTGATATCCTGACTTCGCTCAAAGGCTCTGATTTGGCGAGTGGCTTCAAAGCCATCCATTATCGGCATGGAGATGTCCATGAGAACGACTTCAGGTTTTGGAGTTGGGTTTTCCGGGTTGCCCAGAGCGGCAGCTTTGTAGGCCTCAAAGGCTTCGAGGCCATTTGTTGCTGTAAGTCTGGCGTGACCGTGCTTTTTGGCGTAGGCGGTGATGAGGCGGAGGTTTACTGCCTGTTTTTGGAAGAGAAATTAGTTTGGTTCATGGTTTCTGTGGAGAGATCGGCTTACATTATCATCGACGAGCAGCAGTGTGGGTTTTGAAGGATCGATTTCTGTTGACGGCTTCGACATTTTGACCTGTGTGGTCTTTGTCGTGACAGTCACAGTTGTTTTTTGCTCGATACCGTCCATAGGCGAATCTTTGGGAAGTGATGGAGGTATTTCATCCTGATCTCCCAGTCTGAAAGATTCGGGTAACGGTGGTCTTGGTGTTCGCATGTTGGGGTCCTCTGACAGACGTCTCGCAGGGAAAGGGAACCCAGGATCCGCGGGTTTCTGTAATGAGTTCGCTTGAGGTGTGGTCGAGGTTTCTGACCAAGAATCGTCGTTGGGTGTATCGCTGAGACATCTCCTGATAGCGGCGGCAAGCTTTCGCGGACCACATGGTTGTGCCACATATTCGATATGACCGTGAATCAACTGATTGAGTGCCGACTCCTTCAACTCGCGTCGCGATCGGCAGTTCCTACAGATGACCAGAAGAGGTTTCGTCCGGATGGCGCGTATTGTGTCGGGGCCAGCATGAGGTGTCCTTATCAATGTCGGCTGCAGAATGCGTAGAAGTTCTGGCACGTCTTCCTCGGTGACCATCGCTAAGTCGAAACTACCGGTAGCTGACCAGCTTGAAGGTGATATCATGACGTTGAGCTGTCGACACGTCTTGCGTAGTGTCTCAATCTGGAAGTCGCGACCGGCCATGATGCTTTTTTCCCGATGTGCCTCAGTAGGTGCGAAACCCAAGCAGTGCATCGAGATCATGTTTGGCCCAGATGATAGTGTACGATTGTGGATGCGTTGGGCATCTCCCGTCCCCCTGACGTCCAGCGGCAGAGTGACAGAAACTGTTGTGCCAACATCCTTTTTGCTTTGCACGTCGATATGTCCTCCGAGATTTTTGACAATCTTAGCAACCATGCTCATTCCGAGACCTGTCCCTTCTGATAATTGATCTTCTTGACTGAAGGCACGGAACAATTGGCTCGTCAAAAACTCCTTGGAAATACCCTTGCCACTGTCCGTAATTGTTAGTCGCGCACGTGGACGCCTCTGCCTTTCTGTAGGTGGCATCAACTTCAAAGCCGCGACGATGTATCCTCGCTCGGTATATTTGAGGGCATTGTTGATCAAATTGATACACAGTCTTTTCCAAGCCCCGACTGCGATGACGCAGCCCAGAGATAAAGCGCTAGGGTCGATATCAGTAATGACTGTGACCTTACGCTGATCAAGCGTTTGACCATCTTTGGAGCAGCAGAACGAGTAGACTGCTGTATCAATCACCTCCTCTGTTAACTCGTCCAGCAAAACATTGGTCTTTTCAACCACCATGCCTCCAAGAGTTTCGGCTCTAGACAAACCGCCAGAGCGATTATGAGCCCTCTGATCAGCACCAACTTGTTTCTTGTTGTGCTTCGAGACAGAGTTGACCTTCGAGAAATCGAGCAAGTGGTCCACTACGTCAAGCAACGTTTGACCACATACTTGAATCTGCCCAATCATCTCTGCGGTTTCATCGTCGTGGATCTGATCATGAATGAACTCGGCAGTTCCAAGGATGCCATGCAGTGGACTGCGTAGTTCGTGACTGATTGATGACATGAAGTCTGATTTGACCTTGTGCGACATTTCGACATCCAGCCTTCCAATCTTAGCAGTAATGACATCGCAGAATGCTTTGAGATAGCACATCTCGGACTCTAGAGAAAATACTCGGATTGGCGAATTTGAGTATACTATACAGCTAGCATCCCATCGGTCTCGGGACATGTTCCAGAGCCCGAGTAACATCAGACTTCTTGCTTGTGGGAACAAAGCTCCCAGTTTCTTGCCCAGGGTAGACCGTGTTGATCGCTTGCGTCTTTGGAACGAGGAGTCTTTTGCGCCACGGCCAGTGGTTGATGTCAAGGAAGTGGATTGAGCATCGAAAAAGCTTGAACCATCTGATGTATGTGTATCAGAAGTGTAGTCGCCTTCAGCGCCATAAAGGAAGACTTTCCCGTGCTTGTGACATCTCAGCAAAGACTGTAACAGCTTCTTTGGAATCGCGGCATGTGGTGGTGTGAAGTTGGCTGGTACCAGTCCATAAGATGCTCCGAAGACCGAGCAAGGTTTTGAAACATCTTCCTGGTTGTTTGGCCTGTCCAGTGTGTCTGTGGCACTGCCAGCTCCTTCTGTGTCGCTAGTGAATGATTCAAGTTCGCGCCCGGGTTTGGTATTGTCGATAGCGTCCTCATCTGCCATTTCTCCAAAATTTGACATTGAAGCATCCAGGAAAAGCACACCGTCTGCACCCACCGCTGTTCGGATGAAATCTGCAGCGGACTGCATCGCGTTACCCGCAACTTGGTCTCGCAGCTTGAGTGGATCTTCTTCCTTCTTAGGGACCAGACCAGTGTTGGATTTTGTACTATCCCTGCGTGGCATCGAGGGTCGCGCCATCTCAGACGCGATTGGCGCATTACTGTTGTTGTTGTTATTATTGGCTTCAGCGACGATTGTGTTCAATGTACGACCCGTGGTCAACAGTGCCTCTTCATCTTCCAGTTTGTGTTGTAGAGTCAGCTGTTCGACAACGTGCTCAGATGATTCTGTACCCTCCGCATTTGCTATCTCCGTAGCTTGAGCAATGGCTTCTAGAGTCCTTGTGGCGGCAGGGGAAGGCGACTTGGACGGTTCTTGTAGAGCACCTGGTTCGTTTTCCATGAATGAGTTGAGAGCTTTCACCATCAGGGTGCCTCTACGCTGTTCTGCGCGTGCCTTTAGCATTTCCAAATGCTCCATGACCAAGGATCCCATCTCCTGGATGAATCGTACATCCTTCTTCTTGAGACCGTCTCGAGGGCTGTCGTCCAACACACAGAAAGCGCCAATGTTGAAGCCTTTTGCAGTGGTGATGGGGACACCAGCATAAAACCGGGCTTTGATGCCTCCAGTGACATATGGTTGGTTACGGAACCTCGAATCCTCGCGAAGATCGTTGACAATGTGTATGCTTGTTGCGTTCTCATCGTTGGCGTTACTGCCGTGGTTGGTCGGTAGATTGATCGTATCCCCACAAACAGCGAAGCTACGGGGAATCTTGGTCATGCCTAACCAGAGTTTGTCTCCTTTGTCGTGGATGTCATCGTCTTCGAAAGACAAGGTCTGAGTAGCTTCGCCGAGGATATATGCATGCTGACTGTCGAAGCAAAAGATCATGGCCCGCCTGGCCTTCAGACGGAGGGCGGCAAGTTGGCAAAATGCAGTCAAGGCTTTGTCCGTGGAAGAGGTCGGGTTGTGCTCTGCAATAGATTCGGGAGAATTGGGGTCGGTCCATCTGATATCGGGTCCAGCGAGTATTCGAAGCGGCTCATAATAGCTAGAAGGATCTTAATTCTGATGTCCGCGGGAAAGTGGAATTTGACTTCTGTCAAACCAACCTGTAGAACTCATGTTCGCGTTTCCTCTCATAACGTGCTCTCTCTTGAGCGCTCATGGCTTCGACGTCGACTGTGGCAGACATGGCTGTTCAAGTCCGAAGGCTAACCCATGGACTCTATTTGGTCCAGTTTCTACGAAGGACGATTCAAGATACCTAGAAGAAAGAAACCGAGGCATATGCCAAGCTGTTTGTGACCCTAGGCGCATGTTGATGGCTCATGCGTGTCCCAGATTGCGTTGTTGACACGATCAGACCCTGAACCGAGGGCAGCTGCCAGCCACTGGCGATTGCCGGGTATTCTACTCTAACATGCTTCCTTCTTCAGGTAAAGTATGGTGTACGTACTCGATAGGCGCAATTGGGAGCCAGAGATCGACGATGCCACACCAATAGGTGGAAATGCTCCACCCAAGCCTCGGGATTAGGGTCCGGGATTGCCTATCGGTCATGGCACTCGCGTCAGTATAACGTAGGCCTAAAGGAAACGACAAGTTCCTGAACTGCCGTTTCGCACAACTCTCGGCATAGAACGTCCAAAAACATCCAAGCATCGCTTTTCGCGCGACGATCGCGAGTGACAGACAGGCAGAGCCTCACGCGTCGACATAAAAGTATGTTTGACGACCGTTCATCCGATGCTCGGGTATACTTGCCGCAACGCCACTACCACGTAATGAGGCTCGTGTCAACCTCAAGGGGGGCCTAACAACGCCCTGTGCCTTGATTTTTTCTCTTCCTTGCTCGCGGCCATCGCGGCTGCAGTTTGCTGGAAAGAGACTCGTGCTTGCACTTGACTGAACGGACTTCTTGGAAGTTGGAAAAGAACAACGTACGTGTGCACACCCACCAGATAAGGATCAGCGGAGGAATTGTCTCCGTCAATCGCGGTATCAACTGGCAAATCGTGCGGACGGAGAACGCCCGGGTATAACGTGTTCGGCTGCAGATGGTTGGAAAGGGATTAGATACAGACTAAAATATGCATGATAACCAAGATATAACGGATATGCCACAAAGGAAACAGAAAGCGGTCATCCCCATATGTTCATTCACAACGCCTTTCGTTAAGCATACAAAGTGGGAGTCAGGTGGGTGGCCCTACAAGCGACTCTCAAGACCATCCCACTGTCGCTCGCCTGGCCAGTGGTCATCAGGCCAAACTTGACGCATGGCTTCCCAAATGTGACCGACATGGCAGATCTCAAGGCCTGAAAGAACTTCTTCAGGCAAATCCTTGACATCTTTCTTGTTGGCGTTTGGTAATAGGACCTTCTTGACGCCAGCGCGAAGAGCACCAATCAACTTCTCTTTGATACCGCCGACAGGAAGTACCTTACCACGTAGACTGAATTCACCAGTCATGGCGACTGTGGGTGGGACAGGCTTGCCGCTGAAAAGACTGACAAGTGCAATTGTGTGTGCCAACCCAGCAGAAGGCCCGTCCTTGGGTATGGCACCGCTTGGACAGTGTACATGGATGCTGCGACTCTTCATGATGTCCTCGGTAGGGTCGTGTGTCAATGCGAGTTCGAAAGCATGGGCTTTAACCCATGTCAGCGCGACCTCGACAGATTCTTTGAGCACATCACCGAGTTTGCCGGTGAGCTGCACACGACCAGAGCCAGGCATGTCTGCCACCTCAATGAACAGAATGCTACCCTGACTGCCAGAGCTGTAAGCTACAAGACCTGTGACGACTCCTGGACGTGATGTGGTAGCTGCAATTTCTTCCTCAAAGCGTTCAATGCCCAGGATCTCTTCCAGATCATCCATTCGTACCGTCGAACTGTAAGACGAAGCGGAGCTAGAGTCGGAGGCTTCTGCATAGGCGACAGCCTTGCTGCGACAAACAGAACCTATCTCACGCTCGAGATTACGTACACCAGCTTCTCGGGTGTAAGAAGTGATGATCTTGTCAAGGACATCTTCAGCAATCGTAACCTGGTCGTGATCAAGGCCGTTGGTAGTAATCTGTTTCGGGATCAGATGACGATTGGCAATGTGTCGCTTCTCAACTGTCGTATATCCTGGCAGTTGGATGGTCTCCATTCTGTCGAGCAACGGTGCTGGTATTGTGTCGAGCGAGTTCGCCGTGGCAATGAACAAGACCTTACTGAGATCGATGGGAATGTTGACATAGTGGTCAGTGAAGCTGTTGTTCTGTTCAGGATCCAAGACTTCGAGCATAGCAGCTGAAGGATCACCATGGTGGCTTGATGTGCCAATCTTGTCGATCTCATCCAGCAAGAAGACAGGATTTGAGACTCCGACCTTCTTAAGGCCGCTGACGACCAAACCAGGCATTGCTGCGACGTATGTTCGACGATGTCCACGAATCTCTGCTTCGTCTCTTACACCACCGAGAGAAATTCTGTGGAACTTACGACCCAGTGCAGTAGCAACTGACTTGGCCAGACTGGTCTTTCCTACGCCCGGTGGTCCCACAAGCAGCAAGATGGGTGACTTGTCGACCATACGCTTCTTGTCCAATATCTTGACCTCCTCTGGTGTTTGTTCGAGCTTCTTTTGAGAAGTCTCGGCATCCTCAGGCTTGTTGGACGAATTTGCCTCCTCAGTAATCTTGTCAATTTGAGCTTGCAGGTTTGCATTGACTTGCTGCTTGAGCTTCAAGACAGCCAAGTACTCAAGTAGTCTCTTCTTGATCTTGTCAAGGCCATAGTGATCATCGTCTAGTTGCTTGCGCGCTCGAGACAGGGTTGCGGGATCAAGCTTATCTTCAGTAAACTTGGTCCAGGGGATCTCAGCGAGATTCTCAAGATAGGTTCTGCAAACCTGGTAGTCTGCCTGGGCAGGGTTCATCTTAGAAAGTCTCTTGAGCTCTCGATCAGCAACCTTGGCGGCCTCGGGAGACAGTTTGGCCTCATCAAGACGCTTCTTCAGTTCGTCAATCTCGTTAGGTTCTTCCTCATCGGAAGGTTTGCCGAGACCGAGGGGTGAACCAGGACGGCTGCCGGGCGTACCGCCTCCAAATCTCTTAATCAGTTGTTGGCGACGCATACGTGCGGCTTGATCTGAATCACCATCGCTATCTGGGACAGCAGTCTGGATAGACATGATACGATTGTTGCCCTGGATGCTTGAGACATTCCGTTGCAGTAGGTCGACAGCACGCTCAAGACGGAGCTTGATTGGGAGAGCAGATATAATGCGCAGTTTGTCCTCCTGGGAACACTCGATAATGTTTGTCATGAAGTCAGCCAGGACGCCAGCTTCTTGTAAGTCTTTTCTAACGATGAAGAGTTCAAGGCGGCGGGCGAGGAGTGGCGATAACGAAGTAGGTGGAGCACGTGGTAGGAGCGATGAGAGTCTGATCAGGGCGAGCAGTTCACGAGAGAGTTGCTTGAGTTCGGCGAACAAAGCCTGGACCTCCTGGTCCGACTCGTCGACATGTTGATCGGTATGGACCGAGACGTCTGCCTCGAAGTATGGGCGATCCTTGACAAAGGAGTTGACCTGGAAGCGGCTCACACCCTCAACTACAAGAGCCAACTCGCCTCTTCTCTTTCCCTGGACACCAGAAACCTTTGCGAGGGTACCGATGGAGAACAGCTGATCTTTGGTGGCCTGAGCAGGGTTGATGCCGGCGATGGGGCGAGCATTGGAGTCTTTGGCATCGTCGAGCAGTTTCTGGCCATCACGACTGAGATAGGGAGAGTTGACAGGGAGACATCCGACACTGATCGAGTTGTGATCGGGATTGGGAGTGGCAGCTTTGCTGTAGATGTTTGCGAGGATGGCGGCGATATCGCCACGACCCTGAAGCGGAATGCGGAGAGTGAGGCCTGGTAGGAGGACAGATCCCTCTGCCAGCGGGATTATGGGTAGAGTTGTCGTCTGGGGAGACATGGTTGTGGTCTAGTAAGACGGCCAGATGTAACAGTGGCCTCCTACTCGTATAGATGAAGATGAACAGAAGACGGATGAGATGATGCGATATGGGATGGATGGTCAATGGCACATGTCATGATATGGTTAATGCGGAGTGAACGGGCCGAGGTCTTTGTTAAACGCCGATCGACGGACTTAAACTGCCTTGGCGGCGACTCGTGAAACTTTGGACTCGTCAACTTTTGCTGCCTCTTGACGCCGTCGACCTTCGCTTTGCCTCGCAGACATCAACAACAATCATGTCTCTGAGCAGCTGTATACGCCGCTCTATCGCGAGCCGGCTCTCGCCAGCATTCGTCCGTCCGTCTTCCGCCTCGATCCTCCGTCCAGCTGCATTGGCCTTCCGTCCCTTCTCACTATCCACAAAGCTCGCCCAAGAACACCAAGAGAAGCCTGAACACGATGCTCCCGATGCGCCCGCTGCCATTGTCCAGCCAGCCGAACCTGTCGAAGATGCTCAGATTCCCTCATCAACAGAGGTAGAAGCAGTTCCATGGTACCTACAAGTCGACACTCCTACGCCACAGTCAGCACACCCTTTCGCCGAGCGCCAGAAACTCCCCGAACTGCCCGACACTCCTCCTGCCCTTCTGCAACCCATCCTTGAGCATGTCTCGGTCGAGCTCGGCTTGGACCATCTTTCGCTGATCGATCTGCGCGAACTCGATCCTCCTCCCGCCCTCGGTGCCAACCTTCTTATGGTCATCGGAACCGCCCGCTCAGAAAAGCATCTCCATGTTTCTGCTGATCGCTTGTGCCGCTGGCTGCGTACTGAGCATCGTCTGACTCCTTACGCCGACGGTCTGCTTGGTCGCAACGAACTCAAGCTCAAGTTGAGGCGCAAGGCCAAGAGAACTCGCTTGCTGAGCACTGTTGGTGCAAAGGAGACTGCAAGTCAAGACATCGATGACGGTATCAGAACAGGCTGGGTTTGTGTCAATGTCGGTAGAGTCGAAGGTGGTGCTCTCGAGAAGCCTGCCGAAGAGCTGGAAAACATTGTCGGTTTCGGCAGCCAATCTTCTGGCTCGAGGATTGTCGTACAGATGATGACCGAGGAGAAGAGAGGCCAAATTGATCTCGAGACACTATGGAGCGGTATCCTCAGGCGTTCCATCAAGGCCAAGACTGACAAGGACCAAGACGTCGACGATGCAGAGAAGCGTGTGCGTAGTGGCTTGCTGCTGGAGGAGTCGTCCGAAACACCTGGTGCTTACCGCTACCGTCCTCACGCTGCTGACTATCCCAGCGGACAACAGGCCCGAGCATTCCACTCGGCCGCCAAACCATCAACACAACAAGGTGCGCAAGTCTCAACATCTACTCAAATCAACCCCCAATCTGACAGACTCGTTCAAAGTGCCCTCATCCTGAACCACATGGTTGACCATCTCAAAACCATGAACCAAAGCGATGCTTGCCAGGCACTTGGTAGAGACAGCAAAGACCAGGAGTCCACTCCTTTTCTCCAAGCCTTCTACAGCGCCATGCCCAGATTCCCAGAGACGATGCATTGGCACGCGCACATCTCGCTGCAATGCTATGCCGTCCGCTTGTGTCATCCTGGCTACTCTTCCACGTGTTTGATTCACGGCGTGGAAAGTATGCACCTTGCCGGTCTTGTCCCGGACGAAAAGACATACCTAGCCGTGTTGGAGGCCATCATGCTTCTCCCCTCTGGAGAAGTACCAGTTGCCGAGACTCATATTGACCAAACAACACTGCGACGAGCCCTTGTTGTGCTGGATCGTATGTTTGAAGACGGCTATGATCCGATCAGCAAGTCAGTCTGCCAGATTTTTTATCAGGCCACCTCTACCAGACCTGCCATGGTCGAGGATTCTCAAAATACCGTGATTGGTACATCTACATCAACAAATCAACAGCCATCTGCTTTCAATCAACTCACCTCTGCTCTCTCTGTTTATGCTCTTCGCACTGCCGCTCAATCGTCTGCTTGGTCTGACTTCTGGGATGTGTGGCGCTCCTTCCCTCGCCGCATGTCGCCACGCTCAAGTGATATGTACGTGACCATGTTTGAGAAGGTTGCCGAGATGAACAGCCAGAAGGATGCCATGGATGCCTTGCGACAATGTGTTCCGGAGATGGTGCGTGAACAACCGGCCGTCAAGTTTGGAGGTCAGGTGGCTGCTGCCATCTTACGTTGTCTTCGCGTTGCAGAACCTCGAGCTGAAACATTGGCTAGAGAGGGTAACCGTGGTGAGTGGGCAGTGCTCTATATGCGATGTGCCAAAGCCTTGGAGATGATATGAAGAACGAGTGGTTTGTTGTTTTATGCTCGGGTCCTCTGACGATGCTTATGACTTTATCTTTCTTTTCAGCATTATACCCATCCTCTTATGTATCAATAATCGATCTCATCTCTAGTATTATATCACTTCTTGCAATATCACTCTGTCAATCAACAAGCCGACCTCGGAGCTCGGACATGTCGGCCGAACTTGTCAAACACCACTCTGGAACCCTGGAGATGTGGAGAAATCGATTCTTCCCCACCATGACCACCCGTCCCACTTTGCCGTGACGAAAGATGTAGCTTCATACCGCGCGGACGTGCCGTTGTCTATAACCGTAAATGTCTGTGTGTACGGTTATGGGAAGCGGCTTTTGAGTCTTTTGACTTGATTCGGTCGTAAGCGGTCGAGTATTTCTTGTGTCTGACCTTCCTTTTTACTTTACCTTACTCTGATCGCTCAATATCCTGCACTTTCTACTTTTTTGAACCGTGGGTATAGCTTGATACAATAGTTTGATTGATCAGTACAACACCGTCAACATGTCGAACAACGTCAAGAACATGCATATTTGCATCGCCGGCTCAGGTATGTAGCCCATCATCCTCCTCCCTCGAGCTCTCCACTGACAAGGTCACAGGTATGGGCGGCCTCGCCTGCGCCCTCTCCCTCGCCCGTCAAGGCTTCACCAAAATCTCCGTCTACGAATATGCCTCCAACCTCGGATTCGTGGGTGCAGGCATCCAACTAGCACCCAACATGGCACGCATCCTGGACCGCTTGAACGTCTGGGCACCCATCCAAGCCGAAGCCGTAGACCTCAAAGACACCTCTATCCGCCAAGGTTCCTCAGATGCCGAACTCGCAAATGTGAAACTGGGTTACGTGAAAGATACATATGGATACCCGCATATGGTGGGACATCGCTCGAATTTGGCTGGAGAAATGTACAAAGGGTGTCAAGAGGAGGACGCAAACATCACATTCAACTTTTCGCATTCGGTGCAAAAGGTACACTCGTGGAGTCCGAAAGTCAAGTTTGAAGTCAAGCCTAGGGATGGAGAGGCATATGATGTGGAATGCGATGTTCTTCTTGGAGCCGATGGTGTCAAGTCCAACATTCGCGATCAGATGCTGGAGTTGCTAAACATCGATGCCAAAGTAGAGGATTCAGGACAAGCAGCTTACAGAATCATGCTTAAGAGAGAGGATATGGAACACGACCCCGAACTACTCGAGCTCATCGATGCAGAGAGAGCGACTAGATGGATTGGCGAACGCCGCCATATCATCGCTTACCCAGTTTCCAACAACACCATCTACAACCTTAGTACCGCACAGCCTGATGTCAATTTCGCTGCTGCACCTTCAGCTACCTATACGACCAAGGGAAGCAAGAAGGAAATGCTGGACGTGTACTCTGATTTCTGCCCTAAGGTGCAGAAGATGCTGAACATGGTGCCTGAAGGCGAAGTCTGCGAGTGGAAGTTGAGAGTACATGCTCCCCTACCCACCTGGGTACATGGAAACATGGCTTTGGTGGGTGATGCCTGTCACCCCACTCTGCCGCATTTGGCACAAGGAGCAGCTCAAGCCATTGAAGATGGAGCAGTATTGGGAGTTGTGTTGGGCAAGTTGCCTGATACAAGTGCTGAGAGCATCAACAAAGCACTGAAAGTGTATGAGGAGTTGAGGAAGAGTAGAGCTGAGGGTCTGGTTGCGTTGGCCGCGGCGAATGGAAAGGAAATGCATCTGGGTGATGGAGCGGCCAAGGAGGCCAGAGATGCAGCATTCAAGGCTATCAGAGAAGGCACAGAGGGAGCCAAGGTTCCAGACAGGTGGGCGGATGCTGATGTGCAGAAGATGATTTATGGGTGTGATATTTGGAAGGAGGCTGAAGAGCAGTTTAACACTTTGTTCGCTGCTGCTTAAATATTTATGGTCACGTATAACGATCGAATCTCTCAGTGTAAGACATAGTGCTGTGCAAACAGAAGAGTAAACCATCGTGGAAGCGTGAGTGTAAATTTGCTGCTTGAATAGTCACGTGTAACGACGATCTTCGAGCGTACGCTCTGTTGTGCCAATAGAAGGGTGATTCCTTGTAGAATACCTACATATCAGTGTTTGTGCAAAAACATCAAGGATTCAAGGCAACCAGACCTAAGAAGATAGAGAGGAAAGCCAAGCCAAGGATCGGAGTCTAACCCCGCTTCCAGCTCGACGGCAGCCAAGACGCTTTTGATCTTATCGCGGATAGATCCGTTGTTGCCGTAACTCGATTAGGTGTTTCCGGCCTTCTCGACTTGAAGCCTTGCAACTCTCTGGAGACTGACGATTGCAGCAAAAGGCCCAAGATGGGGCGCTTCCATCCCGTGTACATCCGTCGCTCGGATGGTATGCTGGAGACAGCTACCAAAAACGGCGCCAGGATTCAAAAAGAGGCCAACAAACCCACGCCTAAGCAGCTGGACGACAAGCCCAAACCCGATGGAGTGAAGGACTACTACCGCGAGGTCGCCATCGACGAGAGCAAGCACATGGACTGGAGAAGAAAGCTTGCAGCTATGCTTGCTCGTGACATCGGTCTTGATCTCGGTGTGTTTGCGCATCGCGACACGAAGCCTCGACACTGCTGACGACGTTATTAGAGAAAGGATACATCCTCGCCCACTTCCCCGAGAACTATCGACTCTTCGAGCACGTCAAGACCGCAAAGAAAGGAGAAGGAGAACCAAAGACAAAGACACATGCTGGCGGTGGTAATGAGCGGCAAGACGCTTACTTGTACGGCCACCCTCTGGGGCGCAAGAAGCGCTTCAGAAGTCCTGGCGACTTCTACCCACATCTACTCTGGCTGGCCACCGACCCTGAAGGCGACTCGGACAACTGTTCTTGCAAGATCTGCTGCCCCGAGGAACTCGATGCTTCGATGAAAGAGAGGGACACAAACACACAACCAGTCATTGCTCGTCGCCCCAGTACACAGACGAGGCCCTCCAACACACCCACCCCAGGCCCAGTATCTTCAAATCCTGCCACACTTCCCACTCGTGTCGCTGCCACTCCCACTCCGCAACCCGTCTCTTCCACTGCTGCTGCTACTGCTGCTGCGGTCGCTGCCGCACAATCCGCTTCGCGTACTGCTAGTAAGCCCATCGACTACGACATTGATCGCCAGTATGCCATCTTCTTGTTCCGTCAGGGCGAGATGGTCTGGTTTGACCGTCAAGGCGCATGGGGCCTGGGTGTCATCACCGAGAGATCAAAGGTCGGCACCAACTCTCATTACAGAGTACAGCCTCTCTCGTTCCCCGACCATCCCACCCAGTCAGTCACCATCACAAAGGATCGCGACCTCCGTCCGTGGCTGGCATGGTCGGTCCCCCCTTACACCCATCAAGCTCTGAACCAAGTCACACACCCTCTGCACTACAGCACTTTCGACTTCAATGCCCTGGCTCAGGGAAAGTATGGCCCAGGCACTACTGAGATCGATGCTAGTATCATGGCTGCAAAGGCCATTGACGCCACTTATACTCCCTTTGGCCCCGAGTCTCGCTCAGAGACTCCATCATTCACTGAAACTCGTTGGAGCGGTATCTACTTGGGAGCAGAGAAGATTTGGCTGAACGAGCCTATTCGTTTGCCAACCCCTGCTGGACAAGAGGCCCCTCGTGTCCTTGTCGTGAGAGCCATCGTCGAAAGAACCCAAAAGTCTGGGCAGCAGGTCTTCTCGTCCATTTCATTCGTTGGAGATGCCTACGTTATGCTACCAGCATCCATGGAACCCATCACCATGAATCGTGCTCCTAACGGCATAGTCGCTGGTTCAGACACAACCAATGTCCCGCTAAGACTGCTGGAAGATGTCCGCCGCCGCAACATCGCTACCATACAAGCTAAGGGCAAGGCCTATCAATGGAAGCTCTTGGAACAGAACAAAGTCGTCGCCCTGAAGGACGTTAGAGGCAGATGGTATGAATCGACACTGTTCCTTCCTATCCTTCTACCACGTCAAGCAGAAGAGTACGAAGAACGTGTCAGGGAAGGTATAATCCCAGAAGTCCTGGTCCTGATGAACGGTCACGGTGACTGCAACAAAGACGCAAGCGATGGTAGACGTCTACTTCCAGACGTACGAGCATCTACACGCGAACAAGCGCTAGGAAAAGCAGTTCCAGCTCGCACCGTCATCCAAGATGGTGTCAGACAATCACAGCAAGTACCGCCACAGCAGCAGCAACAAGCACGCCATGTCAGCGGAGGTGGTGCTGCACCCGGTTACCAGACTCATAATGGGCAACATCAGAATCATGCGAGTGTTACGGCTGCGGGTAACAGTGCATCATCTACATCTATTTCTGCCGCTACATCGGCTCAGCAGATCTCTGACAACCCGACAACCGGTTTTGAGGAGTTCATGGATCTGGATGGATTAGGTGGCGCTGATGGGATGGGTGGCTTCGACCAGTCTTATGTTTGATCATTTGCATCTTTCTACTCACCGCTCTGTCTGATCAAACATGGCGTTTTCTGTGGTCTTTTGCTGTGAGGGGTTCCCTGACCGGGCGCATGGCTTTTCTTCTTTCGCGATGGTGTTTGAGCATATCTCTCTCCGTATAGCTCTGGGCGTTTTTCTGTTTTGCTTTTAATCTGGCTTGCATTCATCATAGCCCGTGTAGTGAGATACCAATCATAGTTCTAGTTTGCTTGTGCATCTGTATTTTCTCCTTTTCGTCATTTGACAGTTGGGTGTGTCATGCTTACACTTCTATCCGAACCGCAATTTTTTGATGTACGATATACGGGGTTGTACTTCGCAAACGGTATACGATGTACGAGAGGGTCTCGAACGTTTTGAGAATACCTCTGTTTCCCTTGTCCCTATATGTACATGCATAACACTATTGAAATTTCGTGATTCAGAAGGACATCGGATCAGATCAGGGCAAAAGGGGCTTTCGAGGGTGGCTGGTACACGGATACGGATACTTGCAGTTCCGTGTTGAGGTGACTGCATACTCGAGGAACTGAACTGCTTCCGAGAGACGAAGCCCTACTCTAGATTCTGCTGTTGTGGATCAATGACTAGGCACGAGCAGGATGGCGTTTCCTGATTGCAGGAGAAGCGAAACGCGAGTTGCACAAAAACATACAGCTGATGACTGAGGCTCCTCATGGTAGAGATTCATAGCTTTGTACCCAAGTATCTATCATGCGTATTGTAATTGTGATTGCCATAACAAAAGACGGATATTCATATCATCACTCTTTACACTCAGTGCACGAGTCTGCGGGAGTGGGTATGCAACGGTTGTGCAGAGCCAAAGGTGCAAGGGCAAAGCTACTCCGCCGGTCGGCAAGCAAGCGAGAAAGCCAAAGTCGAGTTGTCGGCGCGAGAAGAGGTGTGCCCTAGGACTCCACTGCACTTTTCTGCTGCTGGCTGGTGGATTTTGTGGATTTTATAGGCCACGCCTTTTTCCCACCGCTTGGAAACTCGACAAGGGCGCGGCGCCGTCCGCTTCGTGGGGTGTGGATGGTAACAGAGTTGCGGAAGGAATAGGCGCCTCCAAGGCGGGAGCCCGGCCACCAGCCCGGACGACGGTGTTCGACCATCATGCTGGTTTGCTGCAGCAAGGTGTCACCAGAAACTCCTTCAGCCAACGCAGAGCCAAAGCTTGGCTCTTTCCGGGCGCATGAAGCCATGCATCAGAGCGGCAAGAATGGGGTGAGAAAGTGGTGAGAAAGTCGCAAATCGCGGTTCCCTTTTCTGAAAATCCCCATCTTTCTTCACACTACTCCCAGTTACCCAACCTGGCCCACGGAAAAGCAGACATCCCTGGTGCATGGGATTTCTTCTGACTTGACGTTTCTTCAATCTAAGCAGGCGATCAGTCAGGCAAATTCACCTGCGTATCTCTTCTGTTTACCCTTCCCGGCTGCCAATCAGCCACAATATCCATCTGTCGTGCTTCGTTTGCTCCAAACGGACACACATTCATCTCTGCTCTCCCCTTTTTTTGCTGCCCTCGTCTGTATAAGGGAAGAGGCTCCACGCGGCGAGACACGCTATTGTTCTTATCTACTGGTCATCATCCTCTACGCGAGCAACAAAGACGGACCAGCAAGGAGAAGGGAGAAGACCGGCGTGCTGCTAGAACAGAGCAAGCGACTCCCAAGCGAGCACAGGCTAGGCTTGTTGGTTTTCGCGCCGTCCAACCGCCATCTGTTGCTCCGCTTTTTTTCCCCAGGTTACAAACCAAAAGGTGACCTACCTACTTTACGTGCTTGCCCTTGTCCCCGTGGTTTAGCGAAAGCAATCTTTTTGGCTTCGCGTGGTCCAGGTCCTTTCCTCTCCCAATTCTTATACTACAGCAATGGCCGCCTTTTTCGCGACTTGATAATGCTTGGTTCCCTAAGCCGCCTTTTTTGAGAGGACAATCTTACTCGTGGTCACACTCGCTCATCCCACCCGGACGTTCGTCTTTTGGTACCGCGTGTAGAGTACCTTGCTTACTGTCATCCTTGGAAACTTTTATAATTGCGAAACATAATCCAGTTGCTTGGACTCCGACTGCTTGGGTCCACACTAGAACTTGGAAAGCCAACTACTGCCCAACGTTCTCCTAGGCCACCCTGTCTGTTGGATTTCCGTCGTTGATCTGGTTGCTTTGACTGGTTACCGCCACGGTATAGTCGTCGCTGCGACGAATTTCCTTGGGTCGCTGTCGTCACATCCTGACCGCACTCTACAACAACCACCTTGAATATCATAAACAGCCCGCCAGTATGCCACCATCTTCACACCCAGACCCTGCCTATGAGCACACTCGCCGAGGCCAGATCCGCAGGTATCTTCAAAAATTCACCACCACAATCCGGAGAGGAAGCAAGGATTCCGATGTGGAGAACAACATTCCTCGACCGAGTGACGAGACAGATGACATCCAGGAACATTCCCATGATGATACATTGTTCATCAACCCAATCGACGCCGACGCACCATTGACGACACATGATGTACCCGAGGAGCAATCTCAACCCATCCCACCGGTCACGACTGAAACATTCCACATCGATCGTGCTTCAGTATATCAGGAGAGGGCTCAAAAGCTGCGTGACCGGTATGGGATGAATATCGCTGGTAGTGACCGGTCAACTTTCCCTGCCACCGCTCGTCGTGTTCAGAAGTCTGCAAGAATGCGTACCCACCGTAGCTGTCATGAGTGTGGTGTTGACTTTGGTCATGGTATCCACTGTCGAGCTTGCCATCATAGACTATGTGGAGAATGTCCCCGCACCCCTGGAAGAGGGATCAAGGAAGCCATGGCTCAAGCGAGGGAGTTCCCCTTCCACGTTGTCTCTGAAGAGTCGTCGACGAGTCCAGACCACCTCATGGCGGAAGCACCTACCGCTGTCTCAGATCAGCTTGACCTCTTCGACATCAACATGCCGTCGAGTAGCAAACAAATCTCGAAACCTTCGACATCTTTGGATCCTATCGTCGCCGAAGACAGCTTCATGCCAACGTTGGAGGTTGATGACGATATTCCTGACTGTGCTCCTATCCGTATTGCCCACAACTCTCGCCACGGCAAAGACAAACAAATCACCTCCACCTCACCTCGTTCATCTCATCATAGTAAGGGTTTTCCTCTGACATATCAAGATAGTCTGCTAACTGATTTGATAGTGCCTTACTCTATCTCCACCATCAGAGACCCTATCTTGAGAGCTCCAGCAGGCGTTCAGCGTATATACCGCAAACCTCGCCAACGAGTCCGCTACACATGCCACGAATGCTCCACGCCTTTCCAGAGTCACGGCAGAACATGTGATAAATGTGCTCATGAGCGTTGTCTCGAATGTCGGGACCGACCATCCCACAAGTCGCACAAGTCACGACCGGACCCAAGACTTGTTGAAGCTGTTAACCAACGTCTTGCTCAAGTTGGGAAGTAAGATTTGCTCTTTCCTTCAAGCGTTGTTCGTTGCAGATGTGTGGGCCGTTGTTTAGACGAGTTTTATGAATCCCTTCTCTTCTACCCTTCTGTCTCGTTGTATACGAGCACATCCTCGTTTTCTTGATTGCAGTCATTCTCTCATCTTCTCATTTGTCAGACTAGCAATGGCGTAGTATTTTGGAGTGGAATTCTTTTTGTCTTTGTTATACAAGCATGGAGGATACCCCTTTGTTTCATGTCGCAGAATGAAGAGTTTATTGTTTCATTTGTGCTTTCGAAACTTTTGATGCCTTTGTGATTTGACTCTGTGTCATTGAGTGGTTGGAACGTGTGTCGAGGGAGAGCAAGACAGACCGAAGTGGAATCTGGGTGGACGCCTAGTGTTCTTGCTGCGTCGCGCCTGCCTGGCAGGATCTATCGCATCAACTTCGACTCCCAGAGTGACCTCGGTAGCTCCCTGTGTGCTAAGGTCCGTAAGTCTCACGCCTCTCCCGCGAACATCTAGAGCGACGTCCTCACTATCAAAAGGCACAATGGTTTCCAGACTAGAGATGTTGTCCAAAGAAAGCCTGGAATATATTGTTTCTCCCTGGACACTAGCCTGTCTCTCGAGAGTACCGTGCATTTCTATAGGTGTACGCAGCACACATATTCTTCAAAGTTCTGTTCACTCGTGCTGGCGCCGCGATTTGACGCTATCACTCAGGATCATCGCGTGTTTTGATTTCTCTCGAAACCTTCTTCCGACTTTGACAACAACATCCACGACCACTACCATGTCTCAGCCTCCTGGTAGCAGTGCAAGTCTCTTTGGTGGCACAACTGCGTCGTCCAGCAGCTCTGCTTCTGTCAACGCCAACCATACACCCATCGTTCCGCCATCAACCAACACTAGCGCTTCCAATGCCATAGTGGCTGCTGTAACAGAGGCACCCCCAATCCAGCCCACTACCGCTCTCTCAGTCACCAGAGCAGTCTCGACACCTCACAAGAAGCCCACCAGGTAATTTGCCACCTTAAGAACATATTGATGGGTTTACTGACTCTATCCTCGCCCAGCAAACACTACAGTGAGATGGTCACGGTCGTAGTCGGTGACTCTAAGCAACCCTTCGTCCTGCACAAGGGCTTGTTGTGCTTCTACTCCGACTTCTTCCGCGCTGCCTTCGAAGGATCATTCAAAGAATCAACTGAACGCAAGATCGACTTGCCTGATGTGGGTATCGACGTTTTCAAGGCTTTTCAAGTCTGGCTCTACTCACAATCACTATGCAACTTTGAGGATCCCCAAGATTCGTCCCAACCCCCGACATTCCCTCAGTGGCACGTTATGGCGTTGCTCTGGGTCTTTGGCGACAAATACCAGATACCCCTCCTTCAGAACTCTGTTATTGATGCCTTGATGGATAGGATCAAGGAAACTCAGGCGTTCCACACCGTAATCGTTCAAGTTGCTTATCAGCAAACCATGCAAGCCTCTCCTCTTCGCAGATTCGCTATAGATCGTTGCGTATTTACCGCACATCACGGCCCAGGTGAGGACTCGATCTTTGCTGAGAACCGTCTGGGTAGCTGGAGCAAAGAGGCATTTGTCGACTTTGCCCGTTGCATGAGCGATGCCTGGAAGAACAAGTTGCCTAAGGCTGTCATGCCGCAGAGAGACAAGTGTCATTACCATATCCATGCTAGTGGCGAGCACTGTTGAATATACTGCTGCTGTGAGTACCGGCTGTTCTTTCGGTCTTTGCTACATACTTACATCTACAGACACGTACCTACAGAGCAAGCACACATCAATCACAACTTTATCATGGATCGTACGAGAAAGGAAGATCATATGGTACTACGAGGTTCTTCGATGCTGCAAGCGACTTGTCGAGAGCTCGGGCGAAGTGGTTCTGACGACGGAGAGGTCCTTACTCAAAAAATGGAGAAATCAAGTTTCAAGATACTGTTGTTCCTATTCTTCTGTGAAAGACATGTTTTTCGTAATTTAACTTCATACTTGTGACGTTTCCTTGTTCGTTGACCTTTGATTACTTTGCGTGTTGGCTGGGATGTGATCGCAATTGGCACACAGTGGAGAAACCTTCACTCCATCCAGGCGCTCGCTCGCAACAACTCCAGTCACTTTTGTCCGCTTTTGATAGTCTACGCCCTATCAACTCGGCGTCTCACTTCATCAGAGACGCTTTTCACATGCTTTCTCACCCTTTCCTCGAACTTTCATCTCTTTGTCTCGCGGAAGACGACCAACTGCGCTGGTATCTTGAGCCATCCATTCTCTCTCGATCGCGTCTTCGTCCACGCATCATCATGTCGAGCACTCCAACTCCAACACAGACAGGCAGCTCGGCAGTCAGAGCCGTCTCGATCCCTCACAAAACTCCTTCTATGTATGTCTGTTATAGCTTGGTTGTTAGGCGCGTTCACTTACCTCGTTGACAGCGAGTTCTACAAGGAGCCGGTCACTCTCATCGTCGGCACGGCTAAAAAACAGTACACTCTGCATAAGGGTCTTCTGTGCTTCTACTCGGACTTTTTCCGTGCTGCACTCAATGGTTCCTTCAAAGAAGCGACCGAGCGCAAAGTCGAGTTGCCTGAGGTTCAGATTGATGTCTTCGAGGCTTTCCAAGTCTGGCTTTACACTCAAACTTTTCCCAAGAATGAGACTGTACCAGGTAAGGTCTATCTCGAATGGAACCTTCTGATCAAACTCTGGATCTTCGGCGACGGACACCAGATTCCACTCCTTCAAAACAATGCTATGGATGCTATGCTCGACAAAGTGCGCCAGGACCGCGAAGTCCCTGTTTATTCGATGACTCATGCCTATGAGAACACTACTTCTAAATCTCATCTTCGAAAAGCCCTGGTCGACATCATCGCCTACAGAGCAACGATAAACGTCGATGCGGGTGTGGACAGTCTTTTCAGCAACGCCGCTCAGTACTGGCCTGCGCAAGTCAGTTTGGACGTCATAGCTGAGATGGAGCGTGGTTGGGAGAAGCGAGCTTCGAGATACGAGTTGCCCAAAAGAGACAAGTGCCATTACCACGTCCATTCTGGTACCGCGCACTGTTGATCGCGCTGTAGGTACTGACTGTTTCCTGAATCTCTGCATACATGCTTACATCTACAGACACGCGCCTACCAAGCAACTAGGCGTTCATTGAAGGCTTTATGGTAGATCACACTGAGAGGGGGGGAACGAGAATCGACAAATGGAATCTCCGGGATATGTAAATTGCTTGACGAGAGGACAGTTTATATGATGTAAGACGACGTTGACAATGAGTCCTGTCTCCAAGGACAGTCAATGATACTGTTGAACAGGAGGTATCATTACACAGAGAGAATAAATCGAGTAGAATGGCATTGCTGTTTCCATTTTCCTCTTTATCCTCTTTGAACAGCGTTTTCTCTCGTATTTCAAGTTCTGCAATCTGCCGGCTCTGTCTTTTGGCTCGCAGAGCGAAAGCAACCACAGACTGCATCGTTCCTTCCACTTTGTGTGTCAATCGCACTTTAACCACGTCAAGCACACTTCTCACCCAGCTCTCACTTCTCCATTACCACAAGCTCCTTCTCTTTCTCTTTCCATCATCCACGCTCGTTGTCGGCGAACGGTATCACGCATTTACCAATAGATGCAATCTTCTTTTCCTGATCTGTCTCCCTACCAAGAATTCACTCCATCGCTTGGTCTTTAATGAGACGCCGAGTCTCTCATCGATCACTTACAGAACACGCCTCGCAACACTTTCAACACTTTCACTTCATCGTATCTCACACCTCACACTCTTTCTTTCACTGCGGCTGCGGCTACGCGCCTCTAAATTGTCAACCTTACTTCCTCTATCTGTACATCGTCACAAGACCATCACCACATTCTCCAAAAGTCATCGCTCCTGATCAGTGGTTGTTGCTCTCCATCCAGCTCCTACTTCTTCTTTTGTCAACACCAGCACTCTCGCTACGGGAACTCTCGTCTTGACTTGTATCAACACCACAAATCGTTGCTAGTCGCTCAACATTCTCTACAACACCGGCATCATGTCGATGCCCACGGTCAAGACTGATCCTGCCTCCCCAAAGCCTATCACAACTCTACCTGTTTCGAAGATGATGTCTAATCCGTCAAGAATTCCACCACTGTATAACCCCCCTCTTACAGCCCGTCTGATGAGCATCATTGCTGATAACTACACAGAAGCTGTTTCCAAACTATCGTCACAGTCGAAGTTGGTGCTGAAAAAAAGCCTTTCCTCATTCACAAGGACCTTCTGGTCTTCTACTCAGACTACTTTCGTGGCGCCTTCAATAGCGCTTTCTCTGAAGCTATCCAGGGCAAGATATCCCTCGTCGATGAGCGTGTGGATGTATTCAACATTGTCAACAAGTTCGTCTACACACGTCAACTCTCTGACAATGTTGACTCTGACCTTCAGTGGGAGATACTTATCAGAACTTGGATCTTTGGTGACAAGTATCTGATGCCTTCTTTACAGAACAGTGTGATGAGCATACTGCTCGAGAAAGGTTTGAAACAAAACTTTGTACCCACAGGTCAGTTGAAGTTCATCTACAACAACACTGTTCCTGGTTCACTTCTGCGCAAGATGGTAGTGGACGTGGCAGCCTACGAATGTAGCATGGAGAGTCTTATGGTTCGCTCGAAGGGCGCACTCTGGTCTCACGAAGCACTCGTTGATCTGGTATTGGTCATCGGAGCTAAGAAAAAGGAGGATATTGGCAGGTTCGCGCTACCAGAGGCAAACAAGGGCAAATGCTACTACCACATTCACGCTGACGGTGAAAACTGTAATGTGAAGCTCTAGCTTGGAAATAGTCCACTGGAGAAGACTAAACCAGGTTCACATCGACGGAAGAAATGTGGCTATCTGTCCTACTTCCATTTGTAGCTCGCGACGAGGACCGAACCTCCACGCCGGTGTAGACAGCGGACAATCGTTATTCTATACTGGCTGTAGTGTTCCCATGATTCTGGTCAATAGTTATTCACAACAACAATGATGAAAGATTATCTTGCTGAATCCCATTCATCAAGTCTCACCCTGTATGGCACCGCCAAATCATACCCACAAACACCCCAGAGCCCATCCTGCACAGAGTATACGCAACGTAAAGACATGTGCGAGCGAAACATTCGACCGATGTGCAGACTATCATTGTGGGTAGGGCTCGGATGGATAGCTAAGTCAGCCATATGTGTGTTTAGATACTTATTTACACGAAGCAATTGATGATCAGATCTCAAGTGTCCTTGTCAGACTCGCCGTCAACATCGTCTTCGCCCTCCTTGGTAACACGCCTGCCTTGGACACCCTTCTCGACCTCGGGGACCAGGCTGTCCATGTACTCCTTGTTTCTGCCAACGAGTGTGACTGTGTTTCTCGCCTTGCCCCATCTCGGGTAACTGTATATGTTAGTGTCGTGTCTCCACGAAAGTCATGTTGTTACACTGCTTACCTTCCAACCTTGATACCCTCAGGCTCGACCTTCTTAGCCAACTCAGTCAAGTAAGAAGCAACACCACTCTCCGGCAGCGGCGTCGAAATAATAATTCGATAAACACCTTTGCCCTCAGGATCGGTCAATCTAGGCAACAGACTTGGCTTCAGTCCAGTGAGCATACGCTCAAACAATCTCGGTACTCCAGGCAAGATATGCACGTTTCCATTGACCACAGAAACAGGCACCCACAGATCCTCTGCAGTAAACACGACTTGCTGCTCAGCAGGCAACTTCTCATCCCACGGCAAGATAACCATACGTTTCTTGGCTTCCAAAGCAGGCGAAGGGTTCTCCCAGTCAAAGTTTGGCTGGTTAGGGTGAGGTTTGCTGAGTTTCTTCATACGTGAGAAGGTATCATCGTGGAGTACCAGAGGCAGAGAGAAAGCATTGGCGATGCTTTGGTAAGTGATGTCGTCGTGAGTGGGACCGATGCCGCCGGAGGTGACGACAAAGTCGTAGTTGGAAGACATGCGGCGGACTGCTTCTACGATTTCTGATTCTTCGTCGCCGATTACTTCGATGCGTTTGAGGTTTATGCCGAGGCTGAAGCAGAATTTGGCGAGATAGGCGCTGTTGGTATCGACGGTCTGGAATGGATGTTAGCTGCTCGCTGTTCTTTCCTTGCTTGAGCATGACTTTGTGGTGCTAGGTTTGAAAGTTGATGATGTTCTCAATATATCAAATGATCATATCTTCTGGCGGGAATCGATATTTCTTGGAGAAATGAACAGGATAACAAGAAAACGAATTGACCAACCTTTCCACCCAAAACCTCATCACCAATGATCAAACATGCTGCCGTGTTGATAGTGCGCTTGTCTGCCATAATTGCGGGACTGCTAGTAAGTCGGAAGGTTGCAGCTGCTGCGGAACGATGCAAGTAATTTGGTAAAGGACGACTGAGATGACGTGCCACTTGATTGATGCGTGAGAACATGTGAAAGCCTTGGTAACAAGACTTTTGAGAAACAAGTGATTGAAAAAAGAGAATGAACAACACGCGTGTGTTGTTCGCGGAAGGTGCAGTCAAGATGTCATTGATCGTTTGCGGGGCAGCGATTGCCGTCGGTCGAGTCGGATTGTGACGATCGGGCGTTGTTGAGGCTGGTATGACCCTGTTCTTCTTTTTGGAGTGTTACATCTCTTCCCTGATCACGGGACACTGAGTTATATCATGTTATATAGCCTCTAAATACATCACTGGCACTGTTTAGTCTATGTATGACTGTCTGATTGACGCGCTGCTCGATATGTGAAGTGCAAGACGATAATTCGAATTCGCTTGTGGAAATGGTATCAAGTCTATCTCTTTCAGTGTGAGAACGGCACTCGGACGGTCGATTTACAAAACTCCGATCAAGGTCGTCTCAGCAGTACCCTTAAGAAATAAACTTGACAAGAAGCTGGAAAAGAACTGTTTACCAACCAGAATCACGATACCCAAAACCTCGTGGTCTGAGCAACGAGCATCGGAGACGCAACAAACAACACCGACGTCAATGGATTGCGGGGCATCTCAACCTCCAAAGCTCTCGAGGGGTCTCGATCGCCAAACAACACCTTTATTCCTCTACACACCAGACATACTTAATCCAACATGGTATACACATTCCTCTTATACCTCCACGAGATAGGAGTTGAAGCTAATAGTGAGAACACAGGCTTCCGAAGCACGCCTCTACACCTTCAGCCCCGAAACCAAAACCGCGCTCCGCAAGTTCCGTCTAGGAACCTCGAGGGCAAAGGACCCGCAAGCCGTAATCTGTAAGCAGCGCACTATCCATAAGACCTCGCCTCAGCACCTTCAGACCACCCATTCGAGAAAGAATAAGTCTCGACAAGAGCTGGGAGAAGCAGAAGCACAAGAATTCAAAGAGGCGGAGACCCAAGCAAGCACGAGAAAGAGAGACAAGCGATAACTCTAGAGAGACGAGGCAATGACTGACACAATTCTTGTCAAGGAAAAGACCAAATCGACAAAAAGACCTTGGAAATCTCAAAGGCAGACGATGAAACATACACCGATTTGAGCATCCTAGGCGAAGAGCTGCCCGATCACTCGCCCAGATTCATCTTGCTCAGCTATCCCCTGACAATGGTATGATTCTCGGCCCCCTTTGCTGTCTGCTCGAAATTTCGCAGACGTTATGAAGAACATCGCTGACGATGAGGATTCGAACAGGCTTCCGGTCGTCTGTCCGTACCCTACGTCATGCTATACTACCTCCCCGTCACCTGCAACAGCGAGCTCAAGATGGTATACGCCGGAGCAAAGGAGTTGATGCGCAACCAAGCAGAAGTCGGTCGCATCATCGAGATCGACAGCGTTGAAGAGCTAGAAGAGATCGAGGACCAGCTCAGAGGAGAGGAGTAAGGGTTGTCATGCATACCTGACACATTGAGTGCTATCCACGGTGAAAAGGTCCGCGGAAGGATGGATACCTGCAAGACGACGATCATATACCTTGATGGAGTAACGCCGTTGGTAGATCGGCCAAACTCTAGATCTCGATTCTCCACATGCATGCTTGAATCAGAATTGGTATAAAAAACATTTGAGATTACATCTAAGAGTGTCGATCTGTCGCCTGATGGAACGGCCATCGATTTGTCCCACCGCGCAGACACATTTGTTACCACCGATACATGCTGTTGGAAGAGAGGAAACAAGACACCTGCAAGGTTCAACAGAGACAAGCCATAACACACGAGCACGGCGGAGATGGGGCCTCCACTAGAGTCCGACCGTCCGCATTGTGCTTTCGAGACGGCGAGCGCGAGAAGCAAAAACACTGAAAGCTGATCGAAAGAGTAGACGGCGTGCTGGCGTCGGTTCATTTGTTGTTGCGATTTTTCTTTTATCCTCCATCTTTGCTGTCATCATCGTTGCCGCCTCTTGTAGACCTTTCCGCGGCTTCGTCCTTCTTGACAAGCCTGTGAATGCGTGCTTGGCAGAGCACTGATTCTGTCGCCGCTTTGAGGTTGATAAATTGGTATAAAAGAAAAAGAAAGTAGAAGAAAAGAGGTATGGGGGAGTGTGCTAGGGGGAATCGAACGAGTAAACAGAAAACAGAAGAAAAAGAGACAACCCAAGGCTCTAAAAAGTCAAATCAAGAAGGGAAGATTAGAAGCTCCAGGCACAAAAAAGAGGTATAGCGAAGGGCGGACGTGTGGGCGGCGCGGTGCGGGTGCGTGTTGTTGTTACATGACGGTGCACTTGCAGCAGCCGCCATCTGAGTCGCCCTCGTCCATGTTCATCTTCTCGGCGGGACCGCCATTTGCTCTTGCGCCGGGTGCGCCGCCGGTGATGTCGCGGTTGTATTTGCGGATCTCGCGGACGATATCGTAGAAAGCATTCTCAACGTTGATGCGAGACTTGGCCGATGTCTCGATGAACTTGCATCCGAAACTGCGAGCGAGCTCCTTGCCCTCTGCAGGGGGTGTCAGTCAAACGGCCAGAACAAATAAACACAACGAAGAGGGGCAGGCATACCTTCGACCGACACTTCTCTCTCGCCGTCCAGATCGCACTTGTTTCCGACGACAATCATGGGGAAGTAGTCCTTGTCCTTAACGCGCAATATTTGTTGTTGGAAAGTCTTGATCTCTTCAAAGGATTGTTGCGAGGTGATGGAGTAGACGAGCAGAAAACCTTCACCGGTGCGCATGTACTGTTCTCTCATGGCCGAGTATTCTTCTTGTCCTGCTGTGTCGAGCACATCGAGAAGGGCGACCTCGTCGTCAATGACGCATTGCTTGCGGTATGAATCTGTGCGGAGAAGTCGCGGTCAGAACAGAGATCGTGGGGATGGGGAGCGGCGATGGGCACGAACCTTCGATTGTCGGATCGTACTCATCAACGAAGTGACTTTGGATGAGTTGGATGGTCAAACACGACTTTCCGACACCACCACCACCGACTACTACGAGCTTGTACTCGCGGAGGAACTGGCGACTTGTGTGAGCACGCGCTGTTGCGACGATAAGATGGCAGAGTCGTCACAAACCTTTGAGGCCATTGCGGCGATAGAAAGCAGAATACGTGGAAGGCGATTGATAGATGGGCGACGAGAGACAGTCGGCTGGAGTTGTTGTAGAGTGGAAGAGAGTGGTGATGTTTCGACGTCGGGTGCGGAGAAGGCTGGACTGGCTGGATCGGGTGTAGAGGCGTGAAGCTAGAGATCTAGGACTTTTGCTGCTGCTGGGCAAGAGCGGATGAGGGTAGAGGAAAACGGCCACCGGCAGGCTTCCAACGGTTGATGCACGTAAAGGTGAATGCCGACTTGCAGAGAGGGAGAGAGGGTTGAGAGTCGCGTGGGCTGAAAGGTGGCTGCGGGCGGTCTCTGGAGCGAAGGACTGAGCAGTGGCCAACAAGACAAGACAAGACAAGCAGCAGGGTTAAGACTCAAGAGACGGACGAGAGAGAGAGAGACAACGGGGGCTCGGACTGCACGACGACAAGAAGCCGCAATTCGATTTGAGCGCGAACGGGCCTTTGACGAACACTCGACCTGCACTCAATAATGCTAGCACTACGCGATTTGAGTCAGGGTCAACAAGAGGCCCGTCAATAAAACCTGGAGTCCCTCTCCCTTTGCCTCTCCATAACCCTCTTGATTGGCTGCTCACACTAGAATGCCAATCGTTATTTGCATCTTGTCAACAACTGGCTTGCGCCCTCTCCTGACCACCAAGCATTCTGGGAATCAATCCCTTTGCTTTCTCGCCCCCACTCGCCTGACTCTCTCAGATACTACAGCTATCACTTCACAGTCAATAGTTGCTACGAACGAGAATCCCGCATCTCCTGTCCGACTCAGGTTGAACAAACCCATTTTGGACCTCTCTCCGCCGGCGGGACAACCGCGGTCCGCCCACCCCAACTGCCTTCAATGCCTCTAGAACCGCCCTAGCCCAAACTGCCTTCGCCAATCTAAAGAGAATCTCGAGAGCAATTTTACCTGACTGTCTGTACCTGTACTACTTTATGTTGCATCGCGTCCGTGCTGTATCCATTTATCGCTTCAACAAATAAAGACCATATTGCCGCAAATTCTTCTCGCCTTCTAGGCTGTTTTGTGTAGATACCTGTCTCCTTATCGCCATCTACTTGCTCCCCATAGAGCTGCTGACATCATGCGTTGAATCGATTCTCAGCTGCAATCCACCTTCGGCATGTTGCCGTCGCTGTCACTTTCTGCTCCATCGAAGAAATTGCCTATTGCCGAGCTGTGACATGGCGCTTCCAGAAGCCAATAGTCGCGGCCACTCCCTGTACCTCCGTAACTTTCTTTGCTCGGCGGACGGCACCGTGGGTCCAACCACGTGTGTCCGAGACCACCTCCTTCGCTGGCAAGTCACTTGTCTCTGCCGCATAGAACGTCGTCGCTTCTGGAAGCAAATTGGCTTCTCTATTGCTTTTACCCACTATAGACGACTTGCGCATTCCGGCACTCGAGCTCGTCGTTCACGAACGCTCTTGTGCAGATTATCTTATTGTCTGACCGCTGAACGTCAGCCTCATCACGAGCTTCACACGTCGACTCTGATCGTCAGTCGAGTCTCCACAAGTCGTTATGTCCAATCTTACAAGATCGCTGGTCACTTGCTCGACGAGGAAAGGTATGCGGTGAGTGCTCTCGTGCTTGAACTTATCGAGTCGCCATCTGGTCGCATGCCACGAACCATTGGGAAATTTCGGCAAAGCAGATACTTGACTAGTACCGCATTGACGCACTCTTGGGTCAACGTCCCGCATGTTTTATCGATTCAACACCCAAAAGCTTCTTGCTCGTGGTCACCTCACATGTCATTGTGCATGTTGGACAATCTAAATACAGATTTCATGTTCGACAATGTACCTCAGCGTCTCACAAAAATTTCTCGACGATGCTACCGGGTTCCATCTTCTTATCGTCTGGTCCAAGTTCAACACCATCCAGCACCTGTGGTTCAGCGACTGGCACTACTCCAAGGGCGGCAGCTTCGCGAGGTGTAAAGGTCTCATAGACATCCACCTGGTCGTAATCGCCTAGTCCCGAACATGGAAAGACGAGGTTGAGCAAGTAGAAGACTGTCCCACTCACGAAAAATCCTACCAGGAATGCCATGTAGTACAATTTGACCAAGCTTCGAGGAGGATCCGACAGACCTCCCACAGTAACCACTAGACCACCGATCGTGGGCGCCCATCCGCAGATCCATGCCGGTATAGCACGTCAATTTACGCCTTTGGTATACCAGTACGCAGTATCTTTGGTTCTGTAAAGGTGGCTAAGCTGGATCCTCCCTTTGCGCAGAAGGTAGAAATCAACTACCATGACGCCCATGATTGGCGACAGGAAGACGGAGAAAGAGCTCAGTACGCTGACAAAGGTAGCCGCCTTGTTGACTAGTTGCCATGGCTGGCATACCCAAACAGCTAGAAAGGTTAGGATGGCACCTCTGCGGATGTCGAGGTAGCGAGGAAAGAGGCCAGCCAGGTCAATACCTCCTGCGACAGCATTTCCACAGACGTTCTCAAACATGCCAGTCAAAGCGAAGCCAGCAGCAAGGAAGAAGACGCCTGCTCTGGCTTTTGAAGAGCCTTCGCCGCTGTCCATCATGCGCATGAGAAGGTCTGGAGGGTTCCAATAAACCTCGCCGTATATTTTCTGGCACGCTGCTGTAACCACAAGGCCGACCAAGCTGACCAGGACGCCAGTGACCCATGCTGATAAGACAGTTCCCAGGACGTAGCTCTTCGGTGACCGAGCGTATCTCGAGAAGTCGGAGCCATTGGTTATGCCAGCCGCGATGCCACCGATGATCTGGTTGATGCCCTTCATCTCAAGCCAGTGGAGGTTCCAGGATGAGGTCTCTGGAATGTGCTGCCCCGTTGTCCAAAGTGGGCCAACGCCCTTGGCTACAGACAGAGACCAGATCATCATACTGAGCATGCCGAGGCCACAGTATATGGATGTGACTAAGAAGGGCAAACGAAATCTCTCTGGGCGGACGAACAGGAACGGCACCGACAGAATCCAGAAAAGGACAAAGCCGATAAATTGGTAGGTCGTAGTAGGCATCGATGATGGAAGAGTGTTGTGCATCTTGGCAAAGGACGGCCAGATAGCTGTGATGCAGACTGCGACTAGTCTTCCACCATTCCAACCTGTGTTCTGTCAGAAACCATTGAGCCTTCAATCGAAGCAGGATACTTACACTGGATGGCACACCAGATGAAGTTCAAAAGGACTCTTTGCAACAAAGGGATATAACTTCCGCGAAGACCCCAGGTAAAACGGTTCTGCACGGTGAAGCCAATGTGCCAACGAAGACCACACCAGGCAATGAGTGTAGAGAAGAAGGTGACCAGCAATTTACCCACCACGATCACCATCATACTCTGGCCCACGGAAAGCCCATAAGCTAATCATCGAGTTCAGCGAATTGTCATACCAACGACAAGGAACATCTTACACAGGAATGTATTTGGAGTCTGCCAGTTCGAGATGTTCAGAGAGTTGAGTGTCCAGTATCCAAAGTAGTGAAACCAGCCCCAAGTTCGTCTTGAGGGAGGCAGAGGGATGAGATCACGGTTGGACCATGAATCAACTTGCTCATGTCCATCTTCGTCACCATGGAGCTGGATGTTCTCTTTCAGTCGTCGCAACCGTAAGCTACTCATAGTGATGAGTGTTTGGAACAAGTCACAAGCAAAGCACCGACGACATTATTATGGGAGGGTCATGATATATGTGAAAGTAAGATATCAGTGTTGCATCTATTGGCGGCACTATGTTTCGTCGCAGAAAGGCGGTCATATCGATATCCAGATAGGCCAACACGCAGGTGGTATCATGAGTTTGCCTATCGGTGAACTTTCGTCGACTGCGGAGCCAGCAGCAGGTCAGATACCGGATCAGTATGAAGGCAGGTACAACCGCCCCGTACTGTAATGCCGTACTGATAACAGTAATTGCGACTGATATCGAGTGATGATTTCTTGTGCAGGCAAGAGTGTTGGCCGCTCGCTGCTGCCAAGCGAAGGATGATAGCCGCTATCGGGGCCCCTCATCCGAGCATCCATCTGATAATACTGTTGTCAACTGAACCCTTTCTCTCAAATCTTCAACTGACATCTGCTTGAGATTTTGTGACGACTATTCAAACATTAGAAGATGCACAGAGTACTCAGAATTGGTGTTGATGTTGGCGGGTACGTCAAGCAACATAACACCCCGAATCTTGGCTAATCGACCAATTTCTAGTACCAATACCGATGGAGTTATTCTGGATCCCACGAAAGCATCAGAGCCTGGCAAAGGTGTTGTGGCATGGTAGGTGTCAATACTAGAGGATATACTGGTACCGGGTTTTGAAACACATGTTAACATCTGCAAAAGGCATAAAGCACCTACGACCACAAATCCGAGTGCAGGTATCAGTAATGCCCTGACTTCTATGTTTGAGCAGGCAAATACCAACCCGTCTGACGTTGCTTCTGTGACCATCGGTACTACAGTATGTATATTGTCACAACTTGGTCGACAAGCCGCTGACCAGAACTCAGCATTTCGTCAATGCAGTGGTAGAGAGAGACGCCGCAAGACTTGCCCGAGTAGCTGTGATTCGGCTGTGTGGACCCTTTGGCAAACACGCCCTACCTTGTATCGACTGGCCAGCCGACATGGAGGATCTGATCCTTGGTCATCATGCCTTAGTCAAGGGAGGTCTCGAAGGTAGGTCAGGTTCAATACCCTTGTCCCTCTATTCTGACAAACTCCAGTGGATGGCAATCTGATCGCCGACATTGACCTTGAGGAAATCAAAGACCAATGCGAGATAATCAAGCAGAAAGGCATCACAAGTATTGTGGTCATCGGAGTCTTCAGTCCTATCGATTCGACCTATCGTCAGGAAGAAGGAGCTGCACAGGTCATCAACGACACCCTGCCTGGATGTCATATTGTACTCTCGAAGGAAGTCGCGAATCTTGGATTCCTGGAGCGCGAGAATGCCGCCATATTGAATGCTTCGATCTTGCCTTTCGCGAGAAAGACTATTCGCTCTTTCCAAAAACCCATCAAACGTCTGGGATTGACGTGTCCCGTTTTTCTCAGCCAGAATGATGGAACAATTCTCAGTGGTGAGATGGCATCACGACTACCTATCAGGACCTTCTCCAGTGGACCAACGAACAGTATGAGGGGCGCTGCCTACCTCGCTCAAGGCGAAACGAACGAAGCAATGATGGTTGTCGATATTGGTAGGTTCTTCTCTAATTCTTATCAAAAGTATACTCATGCGATACAGGTGGAACGACTACTGATGTTGGCTTACTGCTTGCCAATGGCTTTCCTAGGCAGGCAGCAGCTTACTCGGAATTTGCTGGCGTGCGCATGAACTTCTCCTGTCCTGATGTTAAGAGTATCGGCCTTGGAGGTGGATCTGTCGTGAGAGAGAATCATGACAACACCACAGTTGGCCCTGATAGCGTGGGCTACAAAATCCAGACCGAAGCCCTCGTTTTTGGTGGTGAAGTTCCCACGACCACCGACTACACAATCGCTGGGGACAGCGACATTGACATTGGCGATCGAAGTAAGGTAAAACACTTGTCACAAAGTGGCATCTCTTCATTCAAGGCGGTCGTGAAGACGATGCTCGAGAAGGTCGTTGATACCATGAAGACATCGCCGGAAGATCTGCCTGTGCTGCTGGTAGGTGGTGGAGCCATCATAGCCCCCGACGAGTTAGTTGGAGCAAGCCGGGTAATCAAGCCAGAATACTCTGGAGTAGCTAACGCAATCGGAGCTGCAATCGCAAGAGTCAGCGCTGTCATTGACACAGTGAAATCTACCGAGTCCAAAAGTGTTGCCAATCTGGTGGATGAGATCTCGAAAGAAGCGATCCAGAAAGCAGTCGAGTCTGGAGCAGCAGAGGACTCGGTCAAGATTGTTGAGGTTGAGACATTGCCGTTACCTGTAAGTTCACCCGAGATGAACCAGAACCTAGAACTGACGAATGGTTGAAGTACATTGCGAACAAGGGTAGATTCATCATCAGAGCAGCTGGAGAATTTGACTACAGTCGAGCCAATGAGATGAAAACAGCTACAGATGAACAGCTCTCAAATGAGAATGACATGGATATCTACGACAAGAGCGGTAACAAGCCGCAGCACAATGTCGATAACATCAAGAAGCATGTTGCGGTTGAGCCTATCGACATAGCTACCTACAGACCGAAAGTGATAGATCGAGTCTGGTATGTCTCCGAAACAGACCTTGAGTGGATGTCAATCGGCTGTTACATCTTGGGTACTGGCGGAGGTGGTAGCCCATACTCTCACATGCTTCGCATGAGAAGCATCTTACGAGACGGAGGGGTGATCAGGGTCATCAACCCTCACGATCTCAAAGACGATGATCAAGTTGGTTGTGGCGGTGGAGCAGGCTCGCCCACAGTAGGAATCGAGAAGCTTCCTGGCGATGAGTGAGTTCAGCAGATGCCTCTCGTCGATGAAAGTTGCTGACCGTACCAGGATGACGGATGCTCAGCGTGGCTTGTATAGGATGTGTGATAGAAAAGCTACTGCAATGATTGCCCTCGAGATTGGTGGCGGCAATGGACTACAAGGCATGATCTTGGGAGCAAGTTCTAACATGAATTTGCCTACAGTCGGTAAGTTCACCATATATCAAGATTCGACCGCTTCCACTGACGCCAGCGACAGATGGTGATTGGATGGGAAGGGCATATCCAACAAAATGGCAAACCACACCTGTCGTCTTCAACGAACGCCCATGTGTTTTCTGTCCCATCGCCACGGCGGACGGAAACGGCAATCTGCTGTACATGCCAACTGCTGTATCTGACCTGGCCGTAGAACGTATCATCAGGGCCGCTCTTTCACAGATGGGTGAGTTCCATCAAAACCTCATCTTGCCAGCTTTCGAGGCTCAAGCTGACATTGTCTAGGCTCTCACGTCGGTTGCGCAGAAGGTCCTGTCACCGGAGCAGAAACAAAACGCTGGGCTGTAGAACATACAATTTCTCTAGCCTGGCGTATTGGTCGAGCAGTCGCATCAGCCCGTCAGAGCAATCGCATCGATACCGTGGCCGAAAGTATCATCGACGAAGTCGGTGGTCCTGAAGCCGCAAAAGTCATCTTCAAAGGCAAGATCGTTGGTGTAGACAGAACATTGCGCAACGGTCACGTCTACGGTGAAGTCATCATAGAGGCCAACGAGACCGGATCCTCGACCGAGTTTGAAGGCCGCATCAAGATCCCATTCAAGAATGAGAACATTGCTGCTTTCAAAGTCAAGGATGATAGCTCTGAGGAAGTGTTGGCTATAGTGCCGGATCTTATTTCTGTGATTGACGCACAATCTGGCGAAGCCATCGGTACCCCTGAGTATCGCTATGGTTTGTTGGTCACTGTTATTGGTATCACTGCTAGTGATAAATGGACGTCGACACCGCGAGCTATCGAGATTGGAGGACCTGCGGCATTCGGATTGACGGATATTGAGTACAAGCCTTTGGGCAAGTTCGTCAAGCCTGTTAGCGTAATTGACGAGTACTCGAACTGATGGGAAGATGCGGAGGAAAGAACTACCTGTGGAATGTACTTGCATTTTCCTCGGCGAGGCATGTAGCATCCGGTATAGGTAAACAGCGCCGCGAGTACTTACACTTGCATTCTTTGAGAGGCTCTCACCATCCTCCGGATAACGAGTATGAACCTTGCAAAGTTATCATATTATGAATATGTACGGTGACAATACCCCTGGATTGTCCCTAAAGTCACTCCGGTGGAAGGAATCACTAGGCACCGTGTCAAAACAGATTTGGGGCAAGAACGCGAGGTCTGAAGAAAATCATCGTATTTGAGAAACACTGTCAACATCTGGACTATGAAGTTGTAGAGATATGTCTGTCATGTCTCGACAGGATATTGACACAGCGTTGGATGCCTTTGAATGGAATCTCACAAGATTCCACATACCCTCCATCAGACTCTTCAAAAACCATTGACCTTACCTGTATCGACGCCTCTACCGTCGAGCAGCTGGAGTGCTTTGGCTAGAGTTCTTTAGCCTTGCTATGCTCGCGCGGCTGGACGACATCACTCAGACTTTCAGTGGTGTCCTCAAGTCTTCAAGCTTGCCTGTCACGACGACGCTGTTTCTTGATCAAGTCTCGATTCGCCATCCTTAGGCGCTGGGATTTCTTGGATCTTGCAAGCCTAGCTCTCAGGTTTGCTAGTTCTCTCTGCATGTCGTCCATCTTCTGTGCTGCTCCAAGAGCATCCATCTCCGCGATCTCTCGAAAACATAGTTCCCCGTCGAGCGATTCTACGAGAGCCATGTTCTCCATGATTTCTTGCGTGAGCTCGGCCTTCAGTCTAGTGATTTCAAGTCTGAAGACCAATTCCTGGCATCTTGTCGTAGAAATCAGGTCCTTATTTGGGCATTGTTTGGCGTCTTCGTGCAAGATAGATAAGTCGCCATGTTCTCCATCGATTCTCTGCAAGGTTTCCGCAAGAGCTGTTTCTAGCTGTTGGGCGTTTGCGAAGTAGTACTCCTGCTCACGGAGCTTCGATTCCAGGTCCTTGTTGAGCGCAATCTGTTGTTGTAGAGATTGCTCTAGTTCCCTGGTTTTGGCGTCCATTGGGTTTGTTGTTTGCTTCTGAGATTCGAGAGGGATTGGGTGTGACATTGGCGAAACGAGTTAATAGGGAATATGATGTTTATGATTGAACTTTCAAGGACAAGGTGCTTGAGGAATGTAGAAAAAAGGAGCGAGGAGATGTTGAAGAAGCTTGTGTGTGCTGCGGCAGACATGTTCTGGCTTCAAATCTACTTACTAATTTTATGGGTGGTTGGTGATCGACGCTGCGAGTACAGCGCAGTGGGACTGGCCCAGTGACATTTCATCATAGACAGATCTCACCTCTTCTGTCTGGCAATTGTAGATTCATGAGTAGAAAGAGCATTCCGCTTACACCGAGTTGAGAGCAGAACGGACCGAGTTTGAGGGTTGCAGACAAACAAGGAAGGAGTCCTTGTGGTGAGCTTGGCATCGCGATGAGATGAGATGGATAAGATAAGTGCAACCTCCTCCTTCCATCACCATTCTCAGTTCTCCTATCTTTCGTTGAACACCCAGCAAACCTATGACTCGATTGTGATTGCAACAACGTATCATGAATCGAAAGTTATCAGAGGCTGGGAATCCAATATCGAGAATCACGCCAATTCTGAGCAGTGGCCATCTTTTTAATCTACACGTCTACGCGTGCCTTCGCGATTTTCGAAATGTGATCCGGAGTATTCGGATACTGTATTGTTCTATCGTTGTTGCTACGTGAGGTATTTCTTTTCATCATCACCCATCACCCCATTCGAAACTGACCAGTATGGTCACAACGAGGAAAAGGACATCGACTTCCAGTGATTGTGTGTTCTATGCCACGTTCCTCATCCTTGAACACAAACTGATGCATGCGCAGGCAATGAAGACATCCACGAGAGCAACCAGAAAAGGCAACGCATTGTCATCCAAAGACATACAGAGGAGCCTTCAGTTCTGTCGAATGACTCTGTCCCCCACAAGGACGCATCCAATCTCGCCTCAGACGACGTCCCAAACCAGATGGAATTTGACATGAAACCTATGCAGGTCATATTCGACTATATGAGCAAGGAGATGATGAGACTTGAAGCCGAGAAAGAAGAATGCAAGAAAAAATACCTGGAGCAAAAAGAGATAGCCAACCGCTTGTCCGACCAAATAAATGACAACCACTCTCTAGTCACAGAAAGCTCTCTGGTCGAAGAGCTACAGACAGAGATCACGCAAAGAGCACAATCTCCCAGAAACGCCGCAGTGCTTCACCCTCGATATGTACAAGGGCTCCGTCAGGAGATGTTGGTGGAGCAGCAGCGATGGGACGCACACATGGCGTTACAAATGAAAAAAGAGAAGAAGTTACGGCTGCAGCAACTGGAGAGAGACATAGTGACAAAGATGCAGCGATGGACCAAAGACATGGAAGACAGCAAACTCGCCCTCTATAGCGACATGGAAGCATATCGAACGCATGTGCAATCTTCCTATCAGGACATGCTCAGGGAATTGAAACTCAACAAGCACGGTGGAGAAAGTTCAAGTCTGGGAAGCATTTTGGCGGCGTTCGGTGAGCAGATAGATCAGCCGGGATTCGGTTCCTCTCGAAGGTGTCTTAATCGCTGCAACTGTCCGTTTTGAATGAAGATGAAGACATTCTCGAGCGGCAAAACTGAGCTCTCTCTAAGTAAAAATCTACTAGCAATTGAAAGGCATCAAGAAGTTGCAGGGGGTGTGTGAAAGCGTCAGGAGATGACCTGCGCATACTTGCTGCCGCAACACTGCTCCTTCATGTCATCTTCAATCGAAGCCCCCGTCACAACTCAAGATGCCATCAGGTGCTACGACCCTATTGGACGAGATAATCTCTCTTTTCCTTTACTGAGGGCCAGCGACGACGACCACGGGGTCTTAGCATTTCTCCTTGTTATCACAGAATTTCTCAACTTGCCTTCATCATAAGGAAATGCAGTGCACCAGTGGCATCAATGCACCGGCTAAGGAGAGACTTGAGAACGTCAAGTTTAAAGTACAACACCCTCTCTCCGTGTGCAAAAGGCTGCGGTGTATGTAACTGGAGGACTGCAGGACAGTATTGAGGAACGGGATAGTATCTATTGAGAAGCCATGTGCTCTCGCCTCTCTTTGTATACGTCTCTGGCGTGCAAGCTATTGTGCTTTGTGATAGCGGAGACTTCGCTACAGGAGGATTCGCGAAGTCTGATATACGGAGAGAACGTATCTCAGAAGGTTTATCAAAGTGCTATCGATGGTAACTTCACAGCGGCGGACTTCGAAACAATGATCCTGTTGCGGAAAGAAAAGGGAAATATGGTATTGAGCAATGATAAACACGAACAAGAATTGAGATTATACAAAAAATGCATCTTACAACTTGTAAGAACTACCAGCAGAAGGGGCTTTGGTGTCCTTGACAGCAGCACCCGAAACATCTGTGATCTGTCCCTTGTTGCCGATAACCTTGACACCACCCTTCTTGAGATCGCTGATGATGCCCTTTCTCTCCGTTGTCTTCTTGCTCTCCTTCTTGGAAGGGTCGATGTTGGCCAGCGACTTCTTCTCGCGTTCCTTGTCGCGTCTGCGGCGACGCTTGCGGTCTTCTCTGCTCATTTCTTCGCGGTTGACGACCAGACCTCCACGGGTGGCAAGCTCGGCCTCTGCCTTCTCGGCCGCCTCTCCTGCCTTATAGATCTCCTGTGGTGCGAGTTGAGAAGCAGCAGCGGCTTCTGCACCGGCAGTGGGGCGGGCATCTTCCAGACGTACGACGGGTGCATCGACACGGATATCGAGTTGTGTTGCGGGACCCTTGGGCTTGAAGTGCCAGGAACTGAGACTGTCAAGCTTGTTGCTGATATCGCGCCATAGAGCATCAATTTCCAGCTGCTCCTTTTGTGTCTTTTCGTCCTTTGCATCGACGTAGTTGGGATCAGTGGCCTTGAGATGCTCCTCCTCGTACATTTCAGCAAGAGACTTTTTGCTCTTGCTGTCATCGAGCTCAAAGTCGAGACGCCCGCGTCTGCTTGAGTTACCTGTAGCCAAATCATCAGGACGACGGCGGATGATGTCTTGGAAGTCCTCGGCCAGAATGCGACGCTTGATAAGCTCTTCCAGACTCTCACTAATCTCGGCAGTGATGACTGGTACAGGCTTTCCAACGCGCTCGAACTCGAGGTCCTCTTCGAGCAATGAGTTGATGGGACGATCAGCAGCACGAGCCTCACCAGATAGAGTCCAGTCTCTCTTTGCAACGTTTGCGGCTTCCAGACGTCGGATCTCCTCTGTGAGAGCGGCCTGGCGACGCTCGTGTGCTGAACGGCGAGAGCGAGGGTCGGCTGGGTCAAGGTTCTCCTCGTCCTCTTCGTCGTCTGTGACATCGTCGAACAGGTCACGGTGGACCTTCTCCATGGTACGCTCCATCTCTTCCTCATTCTCTGCAGGCTCATCGGCACCGCTTGGGGAGGCCTGTTTGGCAGGGAAGTTGTGGGGGTTCGGGCGTCCCTTCTTGTTCTTGCGGACCTTTTTGGCAGGAGGGGCGAAGAAGTCGGCGTACTTGACTTCGTTTGTGTTGGAAAGCGAACCCATGCCGTCCATCTCTCCTTCCTCAACTTCCTCCTCGTCGTCACTGAATCCTTCGGGTGCGTTCAGGTCGACATTGCCGAATGTCGGACCATCTTCGTCGTCTGATTCACCATCGCCGTTCTGTGCTGCCTTTGCGATTGTGGTGCTAGCTCCTAAAGGGTTGGATCCCCAGTCGATACCCTCCTCGTCATCGTCTTCGAAATCGTTGTCTCCACGAGCGTCGGCTTGTTCGAGGAACTCTGATTGTTTGTTGAAGTCGTCAATGGAGAAGAAGCCGTCGTTCAGGCCATGCGGATCGGGCACATATTCGGCTGCTTCCTCGCTCTCTGCCTCGGATCCGCCTTCACTGCCCATCTCGACATCCTCATCCGCCTCAATGTCTGACTCCTCATAGTCATCGACCTCGCCGTCAACCTCCATGTCCTCGTCATCTTCCTCCTCGCCGTCTACGTCCTGACCCTCGATTTCGTAGTCGACTCCCTCCTCACCGATGTCACTCTCGCCCTCTTCTGAAAGCTCTTCACCTTCCTGATCCTCGCTCTCATCTTCGGATTCGTCGATAGCGTACTTCTCAGCGAGCTCGTCGAAGTTGCGCTGAGCCTCTTTCCTGGCGGCGTCGATAATGCGCCTTGCTTGTTCCCAGACTTGGTCGACAGCAAATCCGTCAACGTGAACTTTCTTCAGGCGCAAAACCTCCTCGTCCTCATCATTCTGACCACGCTTCCTCTTTTTGCGAGCTTCTTGCAAGCGCTGCTGCTGTGTCTCGGCGATGGATTTGGCGATCGGATCGAGTGTTTGCTTGAGAAAATCGAGCGATGATGTGTGTAATGTGGTTGGCGGTTGCAGGAAGGTGTACGGCTCTGATGTGAGCGATTTGACTAGACTTGCTGCCATGTTTGGCTATCGATTTTGTGTGTCGTGACTTGGTCTGGCTCGCTCAGAGACATTTTTCCTGCGGGCTTCATCTTTTGCGGCGAGCTGTGCCAAGCCCCGTCTTAACGCCGGCGACCGTATCCGCAGTCGACGACAAAGTAATATATTGGCATTTAAACTTTCTGCTCACATCAACGGTTGCGTGGCCCAATGGCAAGGCGCTTGACTACGAATCAAGAGATTCCAGGTTCGACCCCTGGCGTGATCATTGTTTTGTTTTGCAACGTATCAAGGTGTTTGGCATAACCTCACGTTGTCAAATTTTGACATCGACGCTTGTTCGCCGGCATCTTTTTGTCTTAACCAACTTCAATACTCTACACATCGCTGCAAGCCTAGAAACACGAGGGCTTCTCTATGCCGAACATCTGGACCCGATGGTCGACAGGATTTTGGCGTATCGTCAGATAACCGGAAACGATGTCTTTTCTTTGTTCCTCCTAGTCCGCCAACAATGCAGGGTTTCATTGTCAGCTTCTTGACACTGATCTGCGTCAAAGAAAGTCATTCGCCGGATGCAGGTAACGACCATGGACAGAATCGGTAAATTCACTCATGCCAGCGAAGGCTCCCAGAATGTCGTTCCTCAGACTAGGAGAGTTCGTCTATCATTTTGCCCTCTGCTATCCTAGATATTAGCCTCCCGTTTTCATTAGCAAGACACGACCGACCTATCGAGAGACATGTCAAAAATATTGAGCGATGACCAAAAAGCCATAGTGCGTAGGGACGGCTCGAATCTGGAACTCATAAAGCTGCCGAATCCGCTGCCAAACACGCGATGGGTCGGTGGATACCACCTTGGATCGGGAACCTACGGCCTCGCCACCCTTTGGGTATTGGTGGACAACTCAACTTTGAGAGCTGTTGCGCACGCAGTCATCAAAGATGCTTTTGAAGGGGTCTGGGAACCGACCGTTGAAAAAGGCATCTATAAAGACATCTATCTGCAACTCAAGGACAAGGGCCTCGATTTTGGTGTCGATCCTACACACAAGATTGGTCATGCAGCACCCAAACTCAGATTTTTGAAAGAAGCATATTTACAAGGCTTGATGACAGTACCTGATGCCGCCGAGGAGATCTACTGCGCACAGCTCTATGGTTACGCAAGAAAGCTCTTGCCAAAACCTCACGCAGAGCATCGCAATCATTGGCGCTTGTACTTACCTCTATACGATTACGGAGATCTCAGTGGTCTCATGAGTGCCCACCTCTACAAATCAATAGCCATACCGGAACCGTTCCTCTGGCACACCCTTATGTGCTTGATGAAGGCCGCTGTCCAGCTGGAGGAGAAAGCACGACTACGTCCCCATGGAACCGACTCAGACGTAATCATTGTGTGTGACATGAAGCCAGCGAACATACTCCTCGCCCAACCTGACAGGACATCAACTTTTCCCATTTATCCAAGACCCCATGTTGCGGACCTTGGAGGAGGTTGCCTTACGAATCGAACTGATCCTAAAAACATATCGAATACACTGAGCTGGACCCACACCCAAGGCTACTTGGCTCCAGAGATGTCGAAGCACCTGTCAGAAGAAACATTGCGCGGTACATGGACGAACGTGTGGCAGATTGGACGAGTGCTCGAGCTGATGATGAAATTGATTCCGGAGGAGTGGAACGATATAGATTATCGATTCAGACCTGGACTCACGCCAGCAGACCTGGAGCCAGTCATAATCGATTACAACTACGAGCTGCCCGCACAGAGAAACTATTCGATGACGCTGAGGCGTGTGGTCGCTGATTGTTTGCGCCTCAATCCAGAATATCGGCCATCGCCTCAAGCTCTCTTAGAGTACATGGATACAAACAAACATCTTTTCAGAGGCATGGATACCTTCGGCAATGATGCTTGGTTCCTCGCCCGGCAACGAAACCGCGCCGCGGCACCCCCACCACCCACAAACGAGTACCAGGAAGCCGCTCTCAGAGCAGCTGAGGCGGAAAAGACGAGACGCTTCGTCAACGCCAAACCATACTTACACGCCTGGGGCCACGAAAGAGCAGCCCAATATGCTGAGCTGGGCGTGTTCCCTCCAGAGCATTACGAAGTCTTGTACACAGATGAAGCAAACTTGTGGGCTACCGAGACTGCAGATTTTATCTGGCCAGATGGCACACCTGTGTGGCGACTGCCGCCTCCTGCTGCGCATCCTCCCGCTGCGCGATCCTCGTCGAGTGCCCACATACGTTGATCTGTTGGCCAGATAATTTGGAGTTGCCTTTCAAGGTTGTAGTCTTGTCGAGTCGATACCGTAGATATAATGGTTTCATACAATGAACTTTTGTCCCTCTACCCGAATGTTCTTTAGAAGGTCGTTGTAATCGGTATTCTCATGCTGCCACTGGAGGCTCTTTTCATGCCTTTCGCTCATATTGATAACAATTGTTAGAGATGAGTCTATCCGAACCTAGTCTTCCATCATAATTCCACATCTTTACTCAAAGAAGTTGCAATTTTGACCATGCGTTCATATCCGTGATGGAGAGATATTATCACTTCCATGTCGAAATCAAGAACAAGAAACCTAGAAAATAATTGACGCGAAGATGATTCCAATCATGATGATAGATATCGACAGTACTGTCAGATCTCTCGATCAAGCAAAACATAACCACGCTTGAAACAACGTAAAGGAAAGACTCAAATTTGGATGCGACTGATTAAAATCATCTCACTGATCTTGTCAAGACGAAGTTCAATGGATTCCTTGCACGGGACGCACTCATCAACGCTTTGATGGTCATACCAACACTTTGTAATTGCCAGATTTCGCGTCGGTAGTCAAGCGGTCTGCAAGAAAAACTCGCATTGGACACCAGCAGTCTTCACGCGCGAAAAAACGCCAAGTTTAAAAGCAAGAAATGTAAGCCACAAGCGAACCCGTCATTCTGTTGATTTATAACCAAAAAGACAAGATTATTGAGTGGCGCTTATGTACGCATTCCTATCGGCCTCACGAGAATATACAACCCCCATGGTGTAAGAGGGGGTTATAAGGGTAGTGGAGGCCATCAACTTGATAGGTTAAAGAGGATGGCAAGGGACCGAAGAGTTTTATGGTTGTTGGCGGCTGGTCTGTGCTGAGGGCGGGATTTGCCGGGTGCGCTGGAGGAGTAGACGTCGGGCGCTGCTTTGGGGAGCGAATAGCAAACGAGAAGCATGGCAAGAAAAGCCTTTTCATCGAGACACTCGCCGAGAGGATGTACGTTTGCAGCTTATCGAGATCTGAGCGAGTCTGCTCACGCAGCGACATTGATGGCCATGTCCGGGAGCCGTCTATCTGCTTGTCTTTGAGATGCATGACCACCATTGGATGAACACAGCGACTTCCGGAAGGCACTCTCAATAGCATGCGACGAGTGAACGACATCCTCAATTCTAGATATTCTGGCAAAGATAAATCTCACAAGGTGATGATATATATCTATGGAACCCTCGAGTCACAAAACGTGTGTTGATCCAGACCCATCGTACCTGCCATTTCCAATCTCTTTTCCTATCATGCTCTCTGCCTCTTCTCCAGAGACACTTCTCCACACGAACACTTTCTTTCTCTTCAACAGCCGCTCTTGTCTCTGATCAAAGAGAAGTCTGAGTAGTATTGCCAATTCGGGTCCTCAATAACATTCAGCGTCGATGTCTTCTTTGTCGACCGAAACCATGTCGAGCACCTTTATGATTTGATAAATAGATGCCGTAAGATCCGTCCCCAGAACCGGTTCCTTCTCCCAGAAACAACACGCTTTCTTCCCCAGTAATCACATTTACAAATCATCTTCCTTCAGTCGTCTGCAGCACGACTGATTCTCTACAACCAACCCCCTCTACAAACAAAACAAACGCAACAATGGTCCGCATCACCGGCCTCACTCTCCTCATCGCAGCCCTCTGCACCCTACTCTTCACCGCCCCCGTCACCGCATACAACGAGAACGACTACACAGTAATGAAATTCGTGTGTCTCAAAAAGGACTGGCGCATCGTCAACGCCATCGACGCACTCTGCCGCAAGAACATCCACATGCCTGGTGTCGATGCCTCCATGGGTGTCTCCTTTGACGGTGGCCGCAACAAAGTTACCGTCAGTGCTGTCCCTTCATGCTGGAATGATGGCAGAATCAATGCAAACAGCAATGTGTGGATCCCTCAGTACTGGTGCGAGAGACAGTTTTGGCAAACTTGTGCGCAGGGTAATGCCCAAGGAAGGGGTTACCAGGTTTTCGGTGCCAGACGTTGTCAGACTTTCTGGATTAGTGATTTCAAGTATTAGATGTGCTTGAGTCTTTTGGTTTTTTCTTTTGTATGTTTTGGTTTAGTTGTGTATCCTACCCTTTGTCACTCTTTGGTCTCTCCGCTCCCCGAAGTGCTTCTTATAGTTGTGCAATTAATGTCTTTAATTGATGACGGCAGATGAGATTTACTATCACTTGAAATCTCATTGCACCTTTCTATCGTCTTCCCCATTAGATGGCGCATGTTGACACACGTTATCATTGAACATTTTGATCCCAAAACTTGCCTCGTCCATGTACCTGTCGCTCCAGAACTGTACTATGCATTTCCATGACTATTGTGATGCTTCAAGGTCATCTCTATCAGTAGGACAACAGAGGTGTGATTAGTTGGCTGAGGTGATGAGAGAAATAAAAGAGTGGGCTTGTTCGCTCACTCACAGCCGATCAATGTAAAGTGCAATATAACGTCGAAATCGTGGACCTACGACAACAAAAAGTCCCGCACATATACAGACAAAAAGAACAGACAAAAACATCCCGTGCCTCTATAACAAAAACACAAAAACAAAAAAAAAGACAAGCACCGTGAGCAAGATTCGAACTTGCGACCTCCCGATCCTTGAAAGAGTGTATTAGGAACTTAGGTAAACGAGCGAATTTAGGGAACGTAGGTTACCAGGATCGGGTGTGCTGACCACTGCACCACCACGGCTTTTTTGCTTGTTGGGAGGGACCGGAAGAAAGCTGTATATAAAGGTTGTCGTAAAGAGTGGGTCGTTGCGGGAAGTGAGAGAGTTTGTGTGGTCAGGAGGCTTCGTTCAGCCACAGTATATGAGAACACCCAACAGCAAACCTGGTCTGAAAGTCATCAATAACTTGTGTGGTCGTGATCCTCGACTTGGTGCGAGCAAATGGTGAATTGTTTCACAGAGTGACTGTGTATAAAATGTGGTGAGGTCTAACGAGTTCAGATCCGCCAGTCTATAATTCGATATGTATTCAAGCGTGGCATTTATATACGCGAAGGTCGAATGGGGCTTCTCTCAAGTATGTCACAGGCGTGAAACCTCTAGCAGAAGACTGTTAAAGCAGAAGGAATTGTTCATCGAGAGTGTCTGCTGCGATTGAATCAGACGCAGCATATTCATCTCATGAAGCATAGCGTGAGTTACATACAACTATAGAAAAATAACATACATTCGTAACGCGTGGAGACATCCACCAAGAACCTCATTCCTCTCAGTTGGGAATATCATCCTGACTGGTGACATGAACCTCCTTCCTGCCGTTCATCTTGCGACGCAGCTTGCTCGATGCAGGGTATACTACTCTTCTCAATCTGTTAGGACCACCAAGAGGTTGGTAGGCCTTCAAGCCATGCCAGGGATCGACTCTCATATGGTCCTCCCAGAATGTCTTTCGCTCAAAGTCAAAGCTCTCTTGCTTGGGAATCTTGACGGTAGCTACAGTCTGCCAGGGGTACTTTTCGGGATCCCAGACTTTTCCGGCGTATTCGACGGGTTGGTCTTCAAGGTTCTCGCATAGCTGGACTTGGAAGAGGTACTCTGCGTCATGTGTGGCATGGAAGGTTTGGAGCCAGCGGTGGAGGATGTCTGAGCCGTCCTCTGGGCGGACGGTTTCATCGTAGAGTTTGCGTTGTGTCTCGCTGGAAGGTACCAGGCAGTACTTCATGACATAGTCGCCAAAGCGATAGGCAGTTTGTGAGTATTGGCGAGTGCTCTCCAGATGGGTGTTGCGGACTTTGTCGCGTGCAGTTTGCAACTCTGTGTCATCACGCTTCTCGAGTTGTCTTCGAAGCTCTTCCTGGTCGTGACCGTACTTGATACGCAGGTCGATGATCTCGCGGGTAACTTTGGCCGTGGCAAGGTCGAGAGCTGGAGTGCTGTTGAACTCGATGTCTTGGGTTGGATAGTTCTCGTACATGTCTCCCTCGACGCCGAACAGCTTCATAGCGAAGCCGCGAGGAACAGGGATGCGGTCCTGTGAAGGCATTAGAGGGTGGTTATAGCGGTGAAGAGATGTGAACATACGTCAAGGCCTGGGTCACCGGGCTCAGTGCTGTATCTTGCAACGATAGGGTACTCTCCACCATGTGAGAAAAGCTCGCCTTGCTTGAGATGCTTGGGCAGGTTGTCATCAACGACGAATGAACCCTTGACGATTCCATGTGTGCGAGCATGGGTACCGCTGTAGCAATGGCGATGGACGTTCCATTGTGCTTTCTGGATCAGGTTGATTTGGTCGGCAACTGCATTGATGTCGTCCTCTTCGTCGTCTGGGATCTTCTCTACACCTTCAGCATTCCAGCGAATGTAGTTTCGGTCTGAGAGGTCCTCTTTCTTGAGGTTATTAGAGTCCTTGTTAGGGGCCTCGTGAACGGTCAGGTTGGAAGTACGATCGACGAGTACAGTGGTAGACATGATGACTGTAGAATGATGAAGGAAATCAATCACAAACCTACCAGCAAAGGACAAGGTCTATATACTAAAGGTCAGCAAGTCTGGACCGAATGCGGGGTCCCGTCCATCTGGGTAATCTGCACGAGTCAATAGGCAGAGACAGATATAAGCTCTTAGCTAGTCCGGTATTGGGGTCCAGTATTTGGCATAGCTATCGAGTTCCCCGCAATTTATGGGTGCTTGAGAGGGGTATCTGGAACAGGGAGATGTGTCCGGCCATACGGAAAGGCGGGAATGAAGATGTGGCTTATGGGATGGCTGCAGGACGTGACACGACGGCCGATCTCCATACCCACTCTTAACTCGAGGGACTATCCGAATCAGAGCAGAAGCTCAGGAAGCTGGTCGTTGGTGTTTGACAAAGATATATCAACAAGATGATGTTTGATGTAGAGTAGATGGAACGTGTCTGATGGAGCGACCTCCCCGTGTGCTAAATTCTGTAACGCATACGCCTATAAAAATGCATAGTACTTTCGAGAAACAGCATAGTATCCTGTGAGATGCCATATCTTCTGGGCTCTCTTTGGATCCATCTCGAATCTAGAGACTATCGTGCC